>CM030358.1:34699821-35078890 GCA_017893485.1 Hemerocallis citrina
GCGATATGAGTCGTCGACCACGATCAAGAGCGATCCAACAGCTCATATCTTTGTTTTCACACCCGGTTGAAAACAAACCCGTTTTCAATCGAGAATTACTATATATAGGGTTGCAAACGAGCTAATTCAAGCCGAATACCTTGAGACTCGAGCTCGGCTCGTTTATGTCTCGAGCTCACTTTCAGGCTCGAGCTCGACACGAGCCGAGCTTTGACCGAGTTCGAGCCGAATACTCGCGAGCTTCTGCCTAAAACCCACATTCCTTCAAGCTCGAGCTCGGCTCGTTTACGTATCGAGGGCTCGAGCTCGACACGAGCCGAGCTTGGACCGAGCTCGAGCCGAGTAGTTTGAGAATAGCACGGTTCGTTTGCAGCCATATATATATATATATATATATATATATATATATATATATATATATATATATATATATATATATATATATATATATATATATATATATATGTGGTAGGGTAAAAATGGCTTGGAGGCCCAACCAGGGCCCAATACAACTCTCACTCAAAAAATGGTAAAAATAGCAATCTGGTTCGGCCTCCGACCCGTGACAGCCCTACGGGCCGTTCCCCCCCTTTCCGGCGAAGCATGAGGATGACCTGGCACAGCCTAGGCCCTCCGATTCTCCCAGAAGCACAGGAGACCCACGATCAGCCATATTAGCTCCATATACCGCCCAGGGTTTGCCACATCAGCCCTATACCACTTCTGGTATTGCCATGTCCGCCCTAAACCCCCTGGGCCTTCTGCCACGTCAGGCCCATGGGCTTTCGGATCCAGACCCGGCCCCCAAGCGGTACCAAACCCGGTTGGAGTTCTCTATAAATACTAGACCCACACCCACCTTTTGAGGTAATCAATCTTTTGCCACTTAAATATACCTAGTTATTGCTACTCTCTCACAGAGACTGACTAGATCGTCGGAGGGTCCGCCACCGGGATAAACCCCGGTGTTTCAGGACCGTCTGCAGGTACACAAGACCTCGGATCCGACCCCTCTGATCCGAACCCAGACTTCAACATCATTCCGAGCTCATCGTAGGTTCCAGAAGGTCAACCGAAGGTCGGCAGATGAGCAGCATTCTCCTTCAATACAAATCGAGTCCGAACTCACACCTGGTGCATCCACACGTCTCCCAGAAATAAACCGCATCAGGTTGGCGCCGTCTGTGGGAACCCTGCTTCAGAAGCCGATCCGAACCGGACCATCAAGGGACCTCGACAGCCGAACCCTCATGGCCTCCAAGGGCAAGGGGGCTGCTTCCTCCGTCAACCGACGGGACTCGCCCCCACCAACTGATAACGCCAGGCCACGCACGTCGAAACACAGGGCTCCCCCTCGGGAGTCCCAAAGGAGCGTCGCCCAGCCAGCCCAGCCAGACCTCCGGGGGATAATCCTCAACCGCAAGATTACCCGCAACAGGGGAAGAGCCGCTTCCAACCCGGCCCCGAACCGTCCAAGACCGCCCCCCGAGGGACGAAGGCCCGCGCTCAGCCGAGTCGGAAGACAACCCTCGGACCGACCAAACCGGGTCGAGGGAGCCCCCGTCACTCACAAGGAGCTCCAAGACTTCCGAGGAGAAATTCTGGGAGCTCTCCGACGGGCCCCCAGGGAAGAAACCCTCCATTCCCAAACAGAGTCGTACGCCGAAGCCAGCGCATCCCGCCCATCAACAATCCAGCCTGAGGACGATGGCGTACTCCTAAGGCGCCTACAAGAAATGGAGGATCGCCTCAATCACATAGGGGGCGGCGGCCAAAGAGCGGCTCAGGGGTACAGACCTGTCCGTCCTCCCTTCTCCGCCCCCATCCTCCAAGCGGAAATACCCAGGAATTTCCGACCCCCTCAATTCGAGACCTACGACGGCGAGGGAGATCCTGCTGATCACATGGAGGGTTTCAAAACCCTCATGATGATTCACAGCACCTCGGATCCCCTGCTATGCCGAGCCTTCCCTGCCACCCTTCGGGGTCCCGCTCGTGAGTGGTTCTCGAAGCTCGCCCCCGGCTCCATTTACTCCTTCGACCAACTCGAGGGCAATTTTCTCGCCCACTTTGTCACCAGCCGGAAGACCGAAAGGACCAGCGCCTCGCTACTCGGGCTCAGACAGATAGAGGGGGAATCACTCAGAGTGTTCGTCCGGAGATTTACTGCTGAGGCAAGGTCGGTCTCCTCCCTCGACTCGGGCGTCGCTTCAGCGGCATTCCGACACAACGTCCGTCACGGACAGCTGAAGGCTTCTCTGGCGAAGAAACCCCCCGTCGACTTCCCCGACCTCCTCAATAGGGTCGAGAAATACATTAGGGCAGAAGAGGCCCTTAACCCCGAAGATGCCAGGGATGCCACCGGGAAGGGAAAGCGGAAGACCGAAGAAGTCGAACCATCAAAGAAAGCTCCAAGGGACCCGGGGGCCATGAAGAAGGTCCCGCCGGTCCCCCGCTTCGAGAGGTACACTCCCTTGACGCACAACGTATCCGCCATCCTCTTAGAAATCGAAGACAAAGGCATTGTTCGGCTACCTCCCCGACCTAACAACGGCAAGAACCGAGATCAGCGCTTCTACTGCCGCTTCCACTGGGACCATGGACACGACACAGATCAATGCCGGGCCCTGAAAGACGAGATTGAGGAACTCATCTCCAGGGGATACCTCCGAGAATTCACTCGAGAAGCCCCGCGGGATCGACGAGATACTAGGAGCCGGAGACACTCGCCCCCGAACCCCACTCCGAGCCGCATACCGGGTCGGGATCCTGAGTCCGAGGGAGCCGCGGACACACCATTTATCTTACATTGAGTCCGTGGAGGGCCAACGGGAGGGGAATCGAATACTTTCCGAAAAGCCTTCATCCGAGAGGTGAATGCTGTCCAAGGCAATCCCTCTCCCAAGCTGCAACCCGCGCCCGTCTCATTCTCAGGGGAGGACCTCGAGGGCGTTCACCTCCCCCACTGCGATGCCCTCGCCATTAGCCTCCGCATGGCTAAGTGTGAAGTTCGCCGAATCCTCGTCGACAACGGCCGCTCGGTGAACATTCTTTTCCTCGAAGCCTTCGAGAATCTGAAGTTACCTAGAGGCAAGCTCAAACCGGCCGGATACACCTTGCATGGGTTCTACGGCGTCCCTGTCGTGTTAGAAGGGATTGTCACCCCCGACGTTACCGCGGGATCGGCTCCCGCCCAGAGGACCGAGCCTATGGACTTCATGGTGACCAACGTCAAGACGGCTTACAACGCCATACTCGGCCGACCCGGGTTATGCTCCCTCCAAGCAGTGCCTTCGGCCTACCATCTGGAGCTCAAATTTTCCACCCCACAAGGGGTCGGCATCGTCCGAGACAGCCAAGAAGCAGCGCGATCATGCTACATGACCACCGTCGGGGGAGGAATGTTCCCCCTCGACGCCGTCATGTTCAAACCAGAGAAGGACGGCCCCACCTCTGGACTTGCCGTCGAGCCAGAGAGGTTCCCCCTTGACGCCAAGCACCCAGTGAATTCCTGCAAAGAACAAGCATAGACTTTAACTTAGCTAGAAGTGAACCTTTTGTAAAGTTTTCCTTTGTAAAGGACCGTTTTAGCGCCCCCCCCTATCTTATACTAAGGAAATCTCGTTGTATCATACTCCAAACACCTCGGCAGATCCGACCTAATACCAGGTTAGGGGATCGACCCCCAAGGCTTCACCTCACCCCACTCCAATTCCTCATGAAACAATAGGGCCGAGCCACATCCCCTTCATCATTTCGTGTACTATCAACCGGGGCAAAGACCGTTACAGAAATACTCCCCTCGTCTCGAACGGCACGCCACGTCGGAACGACGGGGGCCCACCTCGGGAAGGGAAGCCACAACCTACGAAGTGAGCCAACTCGAAGCACATAAGCAGGGAGATCCGGAAACGACCGGCGTCAAAACCCTTGGCAAGTCAGAGTTACTTTTTTTTATATATATATACGAAAATGGTGCTGCTTCTTACAAAAAGGCGGTGGCCAGTCCGCGGGAGGCAAATACAATCGAAAGGAGGAAAGAAGAAAGAAAGACAAAACTATACAACTCGATTTCCCTCCTCGGCGTCGATCGGGTTCGCAGGAGGATCGACGGCCCGGTTGTCAACGAGCCCCTCTTCGGCAGGAGTCTTCGGGGTCCCATCAATCTCCATGTCGTACTCGAAGTTCGACAAGTCGAGGGTCGGATAGAAATGCCTCACATGACTGAGGGCCTTCGCATAGCACTCATCCTGGGCGGCTATCACCATCCGCTGGCCCGCATTCGTCAGCTCTTTCCTCTCCTTGGCGAACGCAGCTGTCAACTCCCCCTTCTCCTTGGCAAACTTCCTCTTCAAGGAGGCCACCCTCTTCCCCCACTCGGTGTCCTTGGCCTCGAGCTCCAGCTTCATCTGCTGCTCCCTCTGATGCGAACCCTCGAATTCGATCCGCATCTCCTTCATCTCTCGCTCGCTCTTGTCCGCCCGAGCACGTTCTTGTGACAGGGACGCTTCGTAGAGATTCTTCACATTAGCTCCCTGCATGCAAGCCTGCGACCGAAAGATGCAGATAAGAAGAAAACTCCTGAGGCAAGACTAAACAGAAAGGAGGAGGTCGACAAGCTTACCGACACGGTGGCCTGCGCCAGGCGCGTGAATGCCACCTCCACGGGCTCGCTCTCCATCATCTGGCGATCGCGAGGCGTCGCCAGCTTCTCCACCACCTCTACTGCCTGGGCTTCCTCGGTCAGACAGTCGCCCATCCGAACCGACCAGTCCGGTGCCCACCGTTGCCGCAACAACTCCACCACCGGGTCCTCCTCCTCAACCTCTACCAAGGGACCTTTCCCCTTATCAAGATCGGATGCCCTCGCCGGGCCCTTACCCCTCGAAGGGGCAGCCCCCTTGCCCGTCTCCGAACGAGTCTTCTTAACCCTCGGCTCGAGCGGTACCTCCGAGATAACAAGGGGCGGCTCCCTCGGCCTCTTCGCCGCCTCCCCCTTCTTCTTCTCGGCATTTTCCTTCTTCATGGCGAGCCTCCTTGCTTTGATCGATGCCTCATCCATATCTACAGAAAAAACCATTAAGAGCAATGAGTAAGAATGTACGAAAGGATCGAGAGAAAAGAAACAACTACATACGGAGAACGGCTGGGCTCAGTCCAACGCTCGCCAGGTGAACCTCCGTCACCTTCGTCCAATCGATACTAGGGGACAAACGGAGACGCTCGACAAACCCCCACTCCTCGACCGTCAGATCCCCCGGCCCCGGCGCAGGATAACTCGGCTTGGAGTAGTTCCATCGAGTCGGAATGTCCCAGGGCTCTTCACTCCGGATCACCAGATATTTTTTCTTCCAATCCTTGATAGGGTCCGGGTGGCTATGAACAACCTTCCTCCTACTCCGGGGGGAGATGTAGTAAACATCCTCGGCCGCCGAACTAATCATCAGCATCGCTCGGAACACGCTCAACCGCAGGGGTACCTGTTGTTCCTCGCACATCAGTACAAAACAGATTATCTGCTTCCAAGAGTTCGGCCCATACTGCATCGGTGCCAGGGAGGCCCAGTTCAACACTTCCCGAACAAACGGATGGACTGGCAGCCTCAGTCCAGAAATGAACGCGTCCACAGGGAAGACGCAATACCAAGCAGATAGGGGATCGGTTGGGCGAAGAGTAGAGCTCGGCAGCATCAATTCGTAACTAGGACCTATGTGGTATGCCAGCTGCAGAACCTCCAAGTCCCCGCCATCCAAGACGGTCAGAATTGCGTCCATCAACACCCTCGTCCGACTCGGCGAAGAGGCCTGCACACCAAAGAGCTCCTTGTCGGACAGGTCGTCAGGATATTGACGGAAATGCTTCGGCTGCACGGGCGAACCTGTCCACAAGTCACGGTAGACAGACCCCTGGCTCGAACCACCAGTCCCCAACCCTACCTTCCTCGGAGCCTTCTTCCTCTTCTCGGTTCGCTCCGGCGAGGGAGTGAATAAGGGCCCCCGACCAGTCAGCACGGAACTCGGACCTGCCCCCTGAACCGTGGATCTCCTTACAATGCCGCCCTCCCCTCTCTCTCCCTCGGAAGCCAACTCCAAAACACGGACGTCGTCCGAACCATCATTCGCTTCCTCCGACTCGCTGCTCTCCACCACGAAGGGACGACGAGAGCGCAACAGCCTCGCACCATATACCTCCTCCTCACCTACCGGTTCCTCCCACGAAACCGTATCAGAAGACTCATCAACGTACACTGACTCCTCCTCGAGTACGGGCTCCTTCCAGGACGTCGATTCAGAGATAGGCTTCACTTCCCCCCTAGACGTCGACGCTGATGAGCCAGACTGAGCCCTGTCCATCTATGCCTAAACTAAGCAGACTTACCAACTCACCTGGGGTTACTTTGGAAGGGCGAGCCTAGTACAGCAAGATGCAAAGATGAGCGCTGAAGTGTTGAAAAATTTTTTTTTTTGAAAAAGAAAGGTGTGGACAGATGGGGGAGAGGGGGGAATATTTATAGGAGATAAAAGCGACTCCTCGATTTCCGCAAGTACTGTTCACCTATTTGACATGCAACTGCCGCCTGGGAATTCGCGCCACGTCCTCAAAACGTGCGCTGCTGACATCATCCAACGACGGGCTGGCAGCCAGACGAGGAGGTCAGCTCGGAAGAAGTATTCGGAGGGGGGAACATTTTTTATTTAAGACTTAAGGCGCCGTCCTTAGACAGACGCCCCGGACTCCGAGACTGGGTCGGTTCCCCTTTCACCCGTGGGCAGCTCGGGGCTTACAGCGTCGTCGGCCGAAGACCCGAACTGTTCAAGGGTGAGACAGAAACCGCCACAACCTGGAGCCCTATTGGGATGCAGAGTAGTCAACCTCCCCTCGGAGAACGACTCATCCATCCAAGGCTCAAAGCGTCAAGACGCCGCCCTCGGTGAGCACCCCGGTCGAAAACAGATCAGCACCCAGAGGTCGAGAGAAGGGCACCATTCCGAGCCAGTTGATGCAACTGCAAAGGTTCAGCCTGCTCCGGCAACGGAACCTTCACAGTTGCAAACAACTGGCCTGGAACGCCCTTCATCTCTTCCGGAAGGATAGAACCTTCACAGTTGCAAGCAGCTCACCCCTCGAAGTTCGATCGTTATCCCTCTCGCCCCGATCCCCCCTGGACCTGGCTGCCACGTCAGGGCCATCAGATCCAAGAGAAGATCCGGGCGACAGAGAAACCACCTCTCCGACACAACCGGGGGTAAAAATTATCAAGAGACAGGCGTCCGCCGGAGCAGACACCTTTGAGGGCCAAATAGACCACCCTTGCTTTGATCTGAACCACTACGAAAAGAGGGGGGGGTACTTATAGCCTCCCCCCAGGGGCCGGCCTTTATGACATGGGGAAAACCAAACGACGGAAGACCATGCGCCATACATTTATTAGGCGGCGCCATTAAAGCACCTAGGAAATGGGAACCTCGCACAGATCCCAGGGTGCCCCCAATGCTCCGCGAAGACGACAGGGGTTATGGGCCGGCCAGATTGTGGGCGAACCGTTGTGTCTTGGGACTGATTGAGCCGGGTAGTCTTCTCAGGAAGGCTCAACGGCTCGCCATCCCCCCTGTAGGCCCATAAGCCCCTCGCCAGCTCGAGGTCGGTCCAGCACCAGGGTAGTCTTCTCACAAAGTCTCCACGGCTCGCCATCGTCCTTGCCGACCCGTAATCCCTCGCCAAGCTCGAGGTCAGGTCTGGCACCAGAATAGTCTTCTCAGGAAGGCTCAATGGCTCGCCATCACCCTTACCGACCCATAATCCCTCGCCAGCTCGAGGTCCGGTCTGGCACCTGGGTACTCTTCTTCGGAAGATCCACCGGCTCGCCATCACTCTTACCAACCCGTAATCCCTCCTCGTCTCGAGGTTCGGTCTGGCACCAGGGTACTCTTCTCAGGAAGAAACAACGGCTCGCCATCACCCTTACCGACCCATAATCCCTCGCCAGCCCGAGGTCCGGTCCGGCACCTGGGTACTCTTCTTCGGAAGATCCACCGGCTCGCCATCACTCTTACCAACCCGTAATCCCTCCTCGTCTCGAGGTTCGGTCTGGCACCAGGGTACTCTTCTCAGGAAGAAACAACGGCTCGCCTTCACCCTTACCGACCCATAATCCCTCGCCAGCTCGAGGTCCGGTCTGGCACCCGGGTACTCTTCTTCGGAAGATCCACCGGCTGGCCATCGCCCTTACCAGCCCATAATTCCCCCTCATCTCGAGGTTCGGTCTGGCACCAGGGTACTCTTCTCAGGAAGAAACAACGGCTCGCCTTCACCCTTACCGACCCATAATCCCTCGCCAGCTCGAGGTCCGGTCTGGCACCCGGGTACTCTTCTTCGGAAGATCCACCGGCTGGCCATCGCCCTTACCAGCCCATAATTCCCCCTCATCTCGAGGTTCGGTCTGGCACCAGGGTACTCTTCTCAGGAAGAAACAACGGCCCGCCATCACCCTTGTCGACACATCATCCCTCGTCCTCTCGAGGTTCTGTCAAACACCAGGGTACTCTTCTCTGGAAGATACAACAGTTCGCCATCGCCTTCACCTACCCATAGATCCTCGACAAGCTCGAGGTCCGGTCAAAGCCTCAGGGCAACCCCACCAAGAAGGCCCTGTGACTCGCCATCCCATTTCTACAACCATAAGCACTCCTCCACGGCTAGCTCCCGCACCCCCCGCAGGAGTGGGGGGCTTGTGTGGTAGGGTAAAAATGGCTTGGAGGCCCAACCAGGGCCCAATACAACTCTCACTCAAAAAATGGTAAACATAGCAATCTGGTTCGGCCTCCGACCCGTGACAGCCCTACGGGCCGTTCCCCCCCCTTTCCGGCGAAGCATGAGGATGACCTGGCACAGCCTAGGCCCTCCGATTCTCCCAGAAGCACAGGAGACCCACGATCAGCCATATTAGCTCCATATACCGCCCAGGGTTTGCCACATCAGCCCTATACCACTTCTGGTATTGCCACGTCCGCCCTAAACCCCCTGGGCCTTCTGCCACGTCAGGCCCATGGGCTTTCGGATCCAGACCCGGCCCCCAAGCGGAACCAAACCCGGTTGGAGTTCTCTATAAATACTAGACCCACACCCACCTTTTGAGGTAATCAATCTTTTGCCACTTAAATATACCTAGTTATTGCTACTCTCTCACAGAGACTGACTAGATCGTCGGAGGGTCCGCCACCGGGATAAACCCCGGTGTTTCAGGACCGTCTGCAGGTACACAAGACCTCGGATCCGACCCCTCTGATCCGAGCCCAGACTTCAACATCATTCTGAGCTCATCGTAGATTCCAGAAGGTCAACCGAAGGTCAGCAGACGAGCAGCATTCTCCTTCAATACAAATCGAGTCCGAACTCACACCTGGTGCATCCACACGTCTCCCAGAAATAAACCGCATCAATATATATATATGGGATTTCTTCCATTGCAAACGTAAATGTTGTGCAAACGCGTGCGCACCACTTAACCCGTCATTGCCAATGACGGGTTAAGTGGTGCGCACGCGTTTTCACAAATATTTGCATTTGCAATGGAAGAAACCTTTGTAAATATATATATATAAATATATATATAGACACACACACACATATATATAGACACACACACGCGCGCGCGCGCACACACACACACACACACACACACACACATGCAACCCCATCACCACCCTATATACATACATATACACTTACATCCACTGCCTCTCTCTCCCTTATTTATACACACACATGCAGCCCTACTACTACCACTATATAAATATCTATATACTCATAATCCAACTCAAGTCACACCACCTCATTCTCTTCTTCTTCTTTGTTCTCTAACCCGACCCAAGCTCCACTGCCTCTTCTTCATCCCTCACCCGAAGCTTCTCATCTCCACCACCGAAGCCCTCCATCATCTTCTTCTTTCCTGAGCTCCACTCCATTTCTGCACTCCTCTTGCTGTCGTTGATCGCCGAATGTGTCGTCTCACTCACCATTAGTGTTGTTGTTGCCGATGTCACCGTTGTATTGTCGTACTTTCATCTCGCTGCAATAGCCATTGCCGTGGTGCGGCTTTTCACCATGTTGTTCTTCCCACATTCATAATCGTCATGTGAAAGACAAGCATCTCTTGTAGTCTTTTTGTTCTCGTACAAGAATTTTCTTGGACTCATGACAAGTAGTCTTGTTATCATCTTGTTTTTTTTTCAAATTCTATTCTAGTCACTTTTTCCATCCTATTGATTCAAATATTAAATCGTTAATACACCTCGTATCATGTTATCGAATATCGTTCATGTTCCCATGACTAATATCTAAAATTACACAGAGATTTGACCCAGTTTTTGTTTACCAAAGTTAATGTTTTATATATGTATCTTATATCTCATCGAATCTAGAATATAGAACATCTTACTAGATTGTGAGATATCACAATTTTAGTACTGTCCTATTGTAATTTCAAGAACACCAAAACTATACACGAAACCGTAAAGAACAGAGAGATTGACCTAGTTTCCTATACTGAATCCAATAACTTTATACATAAAAATCGTATTCCATCGTGTCTAGATTACCGAATATCCTACGGTTTCTCAATTCAATTTATAGATTGTGAGATATCACGATTTTAGTAATGTAATATTGAAATTTCCAAAACACCGAAACTGTGCACAAAACCTACTGTCATGTCTCTTATACCGAGAATTAGACCATGTTCCCGATACTGAAATTAATAACTCTGTACATATGAATTGTAGCCCTTTGAGTATAGAATACAGAACATCTTACAATTTCTCAATCCGATTAGTAGATTGTAAGTTATCGCTATTTTAGTACTGTGACTACTGGATTTCCAGAACATAGTCTGTGCACGAAACATCAAAACCAGTAAAGAATGAATTTATACACATAGTTAATGTTCCTAGAATATATCGAGCAAATATGCGTTGAAACCGGAAGAGATTCTACTTTCTAGAATCTCTGACGGAATCGGATTTGGTTTTCTGTAGCAACGGAGATGTGAATTTGAACATAGATAGATGCTACTGTCTAGAAATTCATCTCTACGTTTTTGCATATAAACCCGTTATTTTTTATTTTTAATGAATTGAACTATAAATATTGTTCATAATTTGTACCGATATATAGGTTGATAGATTTTCTTTATATCATGCATTTACATCTACCACTTGATACTTTATTGATTACTGTCATGACTCTATATCATGCATTGCATCATCTCTTGATACCATCCCGATATCTGTCTTGATAATACTCTCTCTTTTACTGATTATACCGACTGCATGTTCATAATTAATTATTGTAAAAGAATAACAAGTCGGGATTATAAAAGTACGGCTTAGTAGTGGACAATATATGGGAGTATACTCAGAAGGGGGCCCGTGTTTCCCGGAATAGTGATTCTTGATTCTTGATTCTTGATTATATGATTCTTGATTACATAATTCTTGATTACATATCTTGTTTATTGATATTGTCACTGAAAGACCCGAGTACATAATCCTATAGAATTCACTACTTAAGTCCAAACGTCACTTGAATGATATGCACCTGAACTTATGGTATGGGACACATGATTGCATGCATTAGATAAGTTAATAAAATCGCTAGGCTTAAAACCAACACTAATCATGATTCGTGATTACATGATTTTTGATTATTGATTACACGATTCCTGATTTTTGATTATATGATTCTTGTTTACAAGTTATATGATTCCCGTATACATGATTCTCGTTTATATGTTTACATATTCCCATTTACAAGTTACAAGTTTACATTATTTCTGTTTATAAGTTTACATGATTCATGTTTACACGTTTACATGATTCCAGTTACATGACATGTTTTTCTTTACATGATTCCTTGTCACCGATTGGTTATACATTGAAGTCATGTTCCCATGTTTCTCGTTTCAGTTACAAGTTTACATTTGTTACTTGTATCACACTTGATCATATGGTTCATTGTTTTTGTTTCTTGTTCCTTGTTATATCATGTTTTATTGTTTCCTTACCTGTTACTACTTGCCGCCTGAAGCTTGCTCTAACGGGTACTTTTCCATTTTCTTTGAGTTAACGTTTATACAGGACAGATGATGATTTACAGAAGGAACTTGATGATCAGACTCTCTAGAAGGAATTGCTACAGCTATTTCTCTACCACCTCATTGTAATAAACTATTTATTACATTGTTTATTCTCTGGTATTTTGACCCGAATTTCTTATATCTCAGATATTGGTTATTGTATTCTAGCATTGTTCATGTGATTATTATTGTTACCCGTGTTGTTGAACTTACCGGTATTGTACAGCTTATGAATGATATGAGTTGGTATACTTGTATAATTCGCTGGGCCTCAATTCCGTGCCCATACTTTCGTATAGTGGGAAGAGGGCCATGATAGCATTCCTTTATTGAGAAACCAAACAACTTTATCTTCCAGTACATCCGATCCAGTAGCGACGACCCCAAGTAGTCTTCTTTGAGTTTTATGCATAGACTTGTCGTGCTTTTCTTCTCAAGGATTTTACACTTGATTTTGTCCGCCAACGACAGCTAGATTAAACTCAAGGCCCTTTGTAACGCACCGAGCCCGGCTCAGCTGCGCACACGACTACGTGTGCGCGCACGCAATAGAACGGACACAAAACTCTAGCCACGCCCAACACAGGCACCAATCAAAAGGTGGGTATACCCTATAGGTAATCCTTTATCATTTGGATCCTAATATAACTCACACACACTCCTTACTCGCTTCTGATATGAGACACCAACCCAAGCATCCACGTCACCATCACCATGCATACACACTCTCATTTTCATGCAATACTAACATATGCCCCATAGAACATCCTATAGGCCTCCCATCAATCCCTTTCAATCAATCAAGCTCTATAAGATCTTTCTATAGGCCAAAAACCAATAACTCATCTCACTCTTTATTATATATATATATATATATATGTATATTATATTTCTATATAATATTATATATATATACCCGCTTAAGTTTGGGGTGTTACACCCTTAAACACATCCCGTCTCAAATCTCCTACTTCATGTCGAATGACTTCCCTTTATCTCCTTTTATGGCAATATCCAAGACCTTTTGAACCAGTACGTCGTGCATGTCCACACTCCAGAGATTGAATTTGATCTTACCATCAAACAGCTTGATCCTCGTGTTGTGATCTTCCATCTTCTCTAAAGAACGTGTAAAACCCTGCTACCTGGAGTTCCGATACCAATTGTTGAGAATTCTCTTTGTCGGATCTGCTGAGTTTATGATGCAATCACTAGAAAAACCACAAAGCAAATAGTAGATTAAATCATATACACAAAAGCGCACAATTTTTTTCTGGTTTGGATAAGCCCTAATCCGGGGGAGGAAAAAAACTAAGATAATATTCAACTAGAGAAAGATACTATAGCTACAACTCTCATCATGACTCTTTTTCAAGCCTCAGTGAGGATTTCTCTCACCTCTCAGATAAAGTACTATTTTGATCTATTTGACGCTTATACTTCACTGAATATATATAGAGATATAGAGAAACTCTAGTTTTATATTTTAGTACGATAACCATCCGATATATTCTGAAGAGATAATCATACAATAAGAGCCATGCGATCATGCTTGGAGAAGAAACATGGCTCAAGCAGGTCATTCAGAGTTAGCCCCAATATGTTGCTGCGCCTCTGTCGGTTGACTGCCCAAAAGTGGTAGTCGACTGCAATTGAACACTTCCAAACCCGAAAGCAAACACAGCCTGCCTCCCAGGCGATCAACTGTCAATTCCCAATCCAGACTCGGAACATGATGTCGATTGCCTAGGGGAACCTTAGTCAGTCGACTGTTAATTGTGCACAGACTTGTACAACAACTTTCTTCATGTCACCAATCTTCTGTTCGATTCCTCTTCTTGCTTTACCCGTCTTCTCTTCACATCGAATATAATATGCAAGACATAAACCCAACTAGGGGTAGGCATCGGTCGGTATCCAACCTAATATGGACCATGCACCACCAATCCAAAGAAGACCGGTTTTTAATTTTCTCATCCGCAACCAATCCGAACCTTAATTGGATCGGTTTCCATCCAAGCCGGTTAAGCTCGGTTTGGATTGGATTGGATGGTCGGTTTGACGTGCTACTTTTCACCTTCAACATCATTCATAATTTTGTTGAAATTTAAAAGATCAACTTCAATCAAACTTAAGAAACAACATGCTATTTGTTATTCGGAAATGAATTTAAAATGAAGATTCATAAAACCACAAGTTGTTAATGAATTTTGCACTAATTGTTTGAGATTATGAAGTTTAAATAGGTGAGATAAACTACTATTTCACTTGCATACTTATGTAATTTTAGTTTATTATCATAAAAGAAACATTAATAATCATAGCTAATTGAATTTCACGTACATTAAAAAAGATTTAGAAAACAATTTCTGCTTGACTTGATTAAAGTAACTACTAAATGTTACATCAACTTCATGATTCTATTAAGTTGGGCCACACTTTAAATCAAGTATTTCTCAACAACATAACACACAGGATTATGGAGAATCAAAACATAGGTAGAACAGTTGCTCGGTTTGTATTAAAGAAATAAAAGAAGACTATTTGTATCTCCAAGAAAATGAGAAATGATTATTTTTATATTCAAGAAATTAAAGGAGAACTATATTTTTTATGGACTTATGCATAGAGGTACGGTCGGTTCGGTTTCATCGGTTATTTGTAAGCCCCATCTAACAACCGAACCGGTCCAGTTGGTTAGTGAAGATCAAGAACCGAGCCAATCCAAACCCCCGATTGGTTCGGTTAAAAACCGGTCGGTTCGGATTGGATTGGTTCGGATTGGTCGGTTCGGATAATAGTTGTCCACCCCTAAACCAACAGTAATTATCCTTTCTTTCTTCAAAATGCTCATAATTATAAATGTATTCTTATAGTCCGATGAAACTGTTTAAATATTTGCATTTTTAACAAACTAAATATTTATGTATATATATATCATATTTTTATATCTAGCATACCCACCAACACACATGAATCCTAATTTTTTTTTGTAAAATTACATATTCTCGTACCCGCACCTGCACCCTATCCATGCTTTATAAATGGTGGCAATAGACCACTGAGAAAAGGAATACTAACTTTACTCAAGAATTTCAAAATGACTGGTGGCACAGAAACCTGAGCTGAAATTATGCCCATTTTTGCATGGACCTATCAAATCTACCTACGGTAAGATTTGTCCTGACCGGTCCTATCCATACAGACCTAGGGTAGAAAATACATAAAAATTTTGCACAAGAAAAAGACACGTTTCAAGAAAGGTAATAAATATTTGCATTGTTTCTATCAAGGTTTTAAATCTCGGATTTCGGACTCATCTCGGTAAGGGATGTTTCGTCTCGGATAGGAGATATCGGAGGAGATCTCAGGAAAATGGGATCATCTCGGATGTTCATTTCGGATACTCAATAAATATATATTTTTTGTTACTAAATAATATATTAAATGTTGTACATGTCATTTAACATTAATGTGTCTATTTACTACTTTCTAATCCTTTATAACTCTTAACATTTGTTGCATTCTTGTTGCAGGATCGTGGCTTCATCTTTGATACTTCTCAAGTATATAAGATAAATCAACAAATTTTCATTTCGAACTCAGGGAGTACATTCAGACAAATTTCTACTTGATAGCACTTCTGACACAAAGAATATGTTATAGTAATGAAGATACCTTTGTATATGGATGACCAGGTTCTTGATGCAAAAGAGGTCGCGAAGCTGTTCCTACAACCGCAATTCGCCTTGCAAGAGCCTCCAAAGGGACATCTAACCAAACTGTTATCCCTTGTTTCATGTTCCTCCTATAATCCAAAAGAGTACAAAAAACATTGTTTGGTCACTAATTCTAAAACTCTAAATTGGAAGAAAAGATTTTCCAATTATTTATTCAATTACCAAATGACTGGCCGAATCATTGCGCCCCCTCAAGTTGCAACAGCAAATCAACGCATATAAGATAGGTCTCTTAAAACCTCACTATGTACAGGAGCATGAAAAATGGGAAGACATAATTGTCTGTTGTTCTAAAGTAAAATGTAAAGTTGACTGAGAAACATAATCAGATACTGTATATTGATTATTGCATCTTCGAAATGTAGGAATAATACCTCATGATCTCTGAAGAAAGCCTCGCTATGCACCTTGAAAATTTGAGCAACAGAAGGCATGCCAACAGCCCGCTCTACTTATTTTTTTTGAAATCAGATTTGGGAAAAATAATATTTTTCTTATTCATATAGTTTCTCTACTGTATACATCTATATATAAGAATTACATTCTTGGAGAATAAGAAAAGAGATTGAGAGAAGATTGAGGAGATGAGAGATTTTGGGAAATCTGTTTCCTTATAGATTAGGAAACAGAATATACACATTAGTAATTACTATATTTCAACTCTCCCCCTCAAGTTGGTGCATAGATATTGAACATTCCCAACTTGTCAACAAACTTCAAGAAGAGCCGATTCGAAACCGCCTTGGTTAAGATATCTACGAGTTGATCTTCTGACTTCACTTTAGATATCTCAATAACTTTCTCATCTAATTTTTCTTTGATAAAGAATCTGTCCACTTCTACATGTTCGTCCTATCATGCTGAACCGGATTAGCAGCAATATCACACGCCGGTTGACTATCACAATATACTTTCATAGATTTATTTGGTCCAAAGCCTAAGTCCTGCAATAAGAGTTTCAGCCATAAAGTTTCCGCTATACTTAAAGCTACTACGCGATACTCAGTTTCTGCACTAGAGCGCGCAACAACATTTTGATTCTTGCACCTCCATGTAACTAAATTTCCTCAAACAAAGGTGAAGTATCATGAAGTGGAGCGCCTATAAATTATAGCAACTGCCCAATTAGCATCAGTATATGTCTCAACCTTCAAGTGACCATGTTTCGCAAATAAGATCCCTTTTCCTAGAGCAGACTTAATATATCTCATAATTCTCATCACTGTATCCATATGTTGTTCCCGAGGTGCATGCATAGACTGACTTACCACACTTAAATCATATGATAAATATGGCCGTGTATGTGCAAGATACATCATCCGTCCAACCAATCTCTGATATCTTTCCTTTTCACTAGGCACATGATCAGAGCAAATTTTCAGTCCTTCTTCTAACGGTGTACTAATCGGCTAACAAAGTAACAAGCGGACATTCCAGTTTCCTTCAATAAACCAAGAACATATTTTCTTTAAGACAGAAATATTCCCTTTCTTGAGCGAGAAACTTCAATACAAAGGAAGTATCTCAAAGGGCCAAGATCTTTCATTTCGAATTCTTGTGACAAGTAGTTCTTTAATGCCTTCCTCTCTTCAGGATCATCTCCAGTTACTATCATATCATCCACATAAATAATAAAAGCAGTAATTTTACTTTCTTTCCTTTTTAGGAACAGAGTATGACCTGAATTACTCTTATAGTATCTGAATGTCCTAATTGATTTTGTAATCTCCCAAACCAAGCTCTTGGAGACTACTTAAGCCCATACAATGCTTTCTTCAAATAGCATACTTTATTGCTGTGTTGGACTGGTCTGTTCGAACCTGGTGGAAGATCCATATAAACCACTTCTGTTAATTTCCCATGCAAAAATACATTATTCACATCAAATTGCTCTAACGGCCAGTCAAGATTTGCAGCAAGTGATAGTCAAACTCGAACGGTGTTGAACTTTGCTACCGGTGCAAATGTTTCATCATAATCAATTTCATAAGTTTGAGTGTACCCTTTGGCAACCAGCCTTGCTTTGTATTTAACCATCAGACTTAATATTCATTGTATAAATCCATCTACATCCTACCGGCTTCTTTCCTGCTGGCAATTCGACTATCTCCCAAGTCTCATTCTTCTTCAAGGACTTCATTTCCTCATCCATAGCTGCTTTCCACCTTGGATCGGCTAAGGCTTCTTGCACACTGTTAGCAATAGACTCAACAGATAATTGATTCACAAATGACATTTGATTCAGACAATCGGTGAGTGGACACATAATGACTCATGTGATCCTTGACATTAGTAGTGGGATCAGGCTCATAAGTGGGTTTTGGGATACATCCAGTAGTACAATTTGGGAGTTCTCTTCTTGGAGCTTCGGACATCGATGATGATTAGTTTTGGGGTTCTTCCTGGGGGTAGAGATGGATCTGATGGTGCTGGTGATGGAGATGATTCTGACGGTGCTGGTGGTAGAGGTGGCTCATCTTCATGGAGGTTCGGCACTGATTGCAGTTCTTTGTGGAAATCTCCTTCCTCAACAAAATCTTCATTCGAGTGATCGTCACTACTTATATCCAGATTTTCTCCCCTTATGTCCGATTGTTCAGTCTGAATGGTAACCACTTCATCATAGGCAAGAGTTTGAACTTCACATTGGTACTTGTAACACCCCATTTTTTTTCTTCTAACCTTTAAATTCTATTCTTTCAATTTCTATATCACTTTAAACATAAACTAAGATAGGTATATTTCAAATAAAATTTTGGCAGAGTCTCCCCTGAAATTTCTGTCCCGAAACACAAAAGCTTACGGAATTCTGCTCTAAATTCCGCAGCTCACATCACAAGCAATAAATCTTGGGCTCCCCAGGCCAAAATGAGCAGAAACACACAGGCAATATAATATCATGCTCTGGGGGGCAAACTCATAATAGAATATCAAATATCAAATAAAAACCATAAATTCCTTTGAAAACATATAAGATTTTTGTAAAGCTTTAGGAAAACCATTTTAAAAGCCAACTGCAGAACCCAATACTCCACAACGAGGTGGGTACGGGCTTTCTTACTTCATCACAGCACTATATATATATACTTTTACCATAATACAAAATAATACCTCAACTATTCACCTTCCTACATATACTAAGTACATAGATAATGGATCAGCTCCAACAAAAGTACAAAATCTAGCTCTATACTACCTCACCATGCTGCTAGCAACCTGCAGGAGAATTAAAGTTGTCCACCCTCAGGGAGGGACCCCTCTAACCCCCAGAAAACATCAGCGGTTAGCCATTTCTGGTGTGAGTATAATTATTAATCTAATAAATCATTAAATTGTATAAAGAAAATAAATTAAACTTACAAACATCAAGATAAGAAGATGCAACCTGAATTCTGAACATAAAAACATCACCAATACAATGTTATATCCAAATCCTCTTCCAATCTGCATTCAACTATATAATTATCCATTAACTTCACACATTTCACTATATGCTTCACATCAATCTCGTATATATCCTTATTTTACATTCACATAATACGAATTCACATACAATCCATTACTTTTCAATTTGAATTCCCTAACCCGAATATTCATCCTTCCACAATTATCGTCATAACAGCATTTCGTTATTTATATGAATATAACCACATGATGTTACTACATCATTTCTTCATCTCTATTTAGCCATACACTTCATTTACTTGTATTATATTATCAACTCACCCATTCATCCTGGAGGTTGTGCCAAGGCGAGTAGTTCCCCGACACACTTCCAAGGTACACAAACTTGTATCACTGCATACTTTCTTTAATAACCATTTTCTTATTACATACATCGCACGCATCCAAACAACAATACCATCTACATCATCATAACATCTCATTACAAGTATTTATTTTATTGTATAATATCACGTTTATCTGTTTTTATAGCATCATAAACATATGCATTCATTCCCAGAGTATCGCATTCATTTATGTCGTATAACACAAACATCACATCTCATTTCACTTTGCGAGGTACTTGCATTTCATCACATCATTAACACATCACTAATTAGAATGCTTATTTTCATTGCATCGAAAGCATGTTTTATAACTCATTCTCATCTCATTATATCACTTAGTTACTACTCAATCTTATTGAGAATTAAACTTACTTTCATTTTCACTTATATTTCAAGTTACCATTAATTTCACTTTCATTCTCATCAATTTATACTCCATATCTCAAACATAGTTTGGGCAATAATATATCACACCCCAAAGCCGATAGCTTGGGTAATAATCACCGCACCCCAAACACATAGTATGGGTAATATCACATCACATCCCAAGCCGATAGCTTGGTTATTAATATACTTCAATTACTTTTCATCTTCACTTTACTTTATTCTTTATTTCCATTATTCATTACCGATATCATGCCAACTCACCCTGTAAATTATGCCAAGACAGGTAGTTCCCACCATTTCCACAGAAACAGCGGGCGGGTAGTTCCTCGACACAATTCCAAGGTGTATCAACTCATAACATACTGCATTTATCATTTCTTTCCATACACAAACTCATAACTCGTATTCCTTCATATTTATTTTTATTCACAACCACTTTCTTTCACATTTCACTTTCTTTACTTTCTCATTCTTATTTACCCGTATTAATTTATTAGTTTGTCGACCAGTGAGCCACAGTATCCCAATATACTGAAAGCCGACAGCCCAGTAAAACACGCGGACCGATGCTCACATAGTCTTACACATCCGAGGCTACGTCTTCCTCCCAGCCTGTGCCAGCGAGGGAACTCCGCACCCCAGGTAAACTGGGTACTTCCTCCCAGCCGAAGCCAGGAGGGAAAAACTCGGCACCCCAGGTAAACTAGGTACTTCCTCGCGACAACTGTCATCGAGGGTATAACCAGGCCTCAAGCCGATAGCTTAGGCGATAAAAACTCCGCACCCTAAATAAACTGGGTACTTCCTCCCAGCCGAAGCCAGGAGGGAAAAACTCTGCACCCCAAGCCGGTCCTTGGGTATTAGGAGGTCTAGCCCAAACCCCCAGGATTGTTGTAAGTACCGGTCAACAAAATTAACTGTTATTAACATGAATCATTTCATCTTTCCATCTTACTTTATCAACACACGCATTGCACTTTTGAATTCAATAATTGCCACCACCTTGACTTTAATCACGAGAATTAATGACACATTTTATTAGCACATACCATCTTATCTTTTATCTTACCATTTAATGCATATCCGGTGCTCACGATATTAATCATCGTATCATTATACCACATTATGCATACACCCTGTCATTCAACAGATAAAACCATCATATCATATTATTGCGTAATATTAATGTGCTAAGATATTTAATTTGCCATAACATCCCACATTAAGAATACCATGTTATCCATTATCCCATTGTATCATATGTAGGCATACGCCAAGTTATAACATTAATAAAAGAACTACATTATGTTATTCCATATCGTAAAAGTATCAAAATGTATAATTCATCACATTATAATATCATACTATTGCCCATTAATTCATTTTGAACATAATTAGACTGTAAACATATACCCACTTACTAATTTCATCAATTATTACATCATAAGCCATTATCAGCTATACATATCACAAACATACATCACACTTGCAGGATTCCAAGAGATAGGGCCACAACCACTTATTTCTTCTAATTGAACCCCATAACAACCAATCATAGCATGCTAGCTCATACACGATGCTCTATGTAAGTAAAATCACCTATAAGGGCCTATATGCCCCAAAATATGCACAAAACATGCACTATATATACACGGATTTCCAAAATATGACCACAATCACTAATTTCATCTAATTACATCTTATAACATCCATCCATAGCATACTAGCCCATACACAAGGCTCCACATATACCAAATCACCTATATCGGCTTATTCACACAAAAACATGCACGAAACATGCACGGGGTAAATATATGCATAAACCATTTAATATATATGACTTGTATACTTCAACATGTTGCATTAATCCATAATATAGGTTTTATATACTTAAAATAGTCAATTTCACCAAATATCACAAAAATCCCTTTTCGGACCCTTAAAAATCCGTATTTTCATTGAAAATCAATTTTTGGCATAACTTCTACAAAATATATCAAAAAGCTACGAAATTTGGCCACAATATAAAATACTTATAGATACAACATACTCACCTGACGGATCGAGCAAACGATGTCCCACGTCCGCCCAGTAGCCAGTCGAAGTTCAACTTTTTCCACCTAATTGGAATATTATAGAACCGATTAGCTTAAAACTCAAAACTCGACCTACAGACCTCCAAATTTGAATCCGTCTTCACCCACACATCAAAAATGACATAAGTAGGTGAGCTACATCGATATATTTTGAAGTCGGGTCCCAATACAAAAACTTACTCATCGATCGGAGGAACCCTTTAAGGGAAATCCCCAAATATCTACGTGCTTTCATCCAATTCTCCTAATTTCTCAAATTAGGGTTAAATAATAATAATAAAACTCAATGAAACCTCCGAATCTAACAAATTCTCTCCTAAATCTAGCTCGGGTATTTCACCGAACACCCGGCGTGCACTTTTCACCTATAGTCCATTTCACTCAATTTAAATGAGCTTAAGCCTATAAAAATCATCCTAAATTCATATTAATACTTTCATAACATTCTACACCCTCATATGCATTTTCTACAATCATTAGGATCGAGTTTCCTACCCGATTTCATAAACCCTAAAATCCGAGTTTATGCCAAAATCACCACTCCCCATTTTCACCATGATATGCATAATTTCTAACTCCTAACATGTTCTATATGCTCTCTACATCTCCCTACATCAATTTCTAGTAAAAGAAATGAAAAGCATACAATTTAATAACCTAACACACACTTTCTTATACCTTATTGGAATCCTCTGGAAAAACTAATACCACCACGTGGAAGAGCACTCAAAGTTCTCCTAGAAACCCCAAAAAATTAAAGCTTGGAGGTGGAGATCAGGTGGATTTCAAAAAAACCCTAGTTGGGTTTCAAAGGGGGGGGGGAGGCGTTCTGATCGGCCAGGAAAGGAGGAGGGAGAGAAAGATTAGGAGAATGGCATTTTTGCAATTTTGGGGTTTTTAATAAGGTTTGGGTTTGGGGTTATGAGATTTAGGCCCAAATACTTAAGAAAATGACCCAAAATAGGTTATTTCAGCTCGATTTTGAAAAGTTTACAACCAAAAGACACAAACTAAAAATTCTAGTATTTTACTGACCCCCTATAATGCACAAACGCCGTAGAAAAATTTTGGGTCAAATCGGATTCGTCTCCTCCGAGAAAACTCATCACAAAATTCCTATATTTTCAATTTTTTCCGTTTACCCCAAAATATCAATTTAATCATTCTAATGCTAATAAAATCAATTAATAGGGGTAAATATACTCAGAAACATATTTAAAAATAATTTAAATCAAATAATTGAGGAATTAAAAAAAATAGATGTTACAGTAATCCCCCTGAAGTTCAACCTCAGAGGAAAAATATATCTCATCTTCATGGAACACAACATCCATAGTCACAAACATCCTTTGAGTTGGTGGGTGATAGCACCGATACCCTTTCTTATCCTGTGCGTATCCCACGAAAACACATCGGACAACTCGAGGAGTTAACTTATTACGTTCAGGTTGATGAAGATAAACAAATGCAACACACCCGAACATACGAGGTGACAAGTTGACGACTTTTGGTGCATACACAGCTTCTGTTAATGCTTGAAAAGGTGTGAGGAAGTTTAGGATACTAGAGGGAACTAAGTTGATTAGGTATGCAGCAGAAGCAAGGGCTTCCCCCAATAAATGAGTGGCATATTTTCATGGATAAGAAAAGCACGGACCACCTCGAGTAAGTGTCTATTTTTTCTTTCTGCATCCCATTATGTTGAGGTGTATATGAGCATGTAGTCTGGTGAACATTTCCGTGTTCCACCAAATATTGTTGTAGATTCGAACTCAGGTATTCTCCGCCAGTATCATTCCTAAGAACTTGAATTTGTGATTGATTTATACTGAGTCATAACATGTTTGAGAAATTTCTGAAACAAGCCACTAACTTCACTTTTCGATTTCAACAAACAAATCCAAGTCATAAGAGTACAGTCATCAATAAATGTCACAAACCATTTGGCTCCTCCAAATGTAGTGTTTTTGGATGGACCCCAATTATCAGAATGAATAGTCATAAATGGAAGAGAGCTTCTACTTGGACTTGGAGGAAAAGAGACACGGTGACCTTTTGCGAGTTCACGCACATCACACCGAAAGACAGAAATATCCAACTTAAAAAATAAACTTGAAAATAATTTCTTCAAATAACCAAAAGAAGCATGCCCTAGACGTCAATGCCATAGCCAAATATCTGATTTCTTCTTCTCACCTTCGGATCTTTCCACACTTAGAGCTTGAGTCAACTTGCTTGAACTTTCATATTCTAAATCCAGGTAATAGAGCTTCCCGTGTCTAACCCCATAACCAATCGTCTTGCGAGTCCGAATATCCTTAAACACACAATGTGAAGGCCAAAAAAAACAATACAATGTAAGGCAGTAGTTATTTGAGCAATAGATAATAGGTTAAAATTCAGTGATGGCACAACTAGGGCTGTATCTAAGGTTAGGTTGTTTGTGAGAGGTATGGAACCCTCGCCAGTAACAGTGGCAGGATGACCATTGGCAGTGGACACAGTTGATTTGGTGTATGGTTGAAAATTTTGAACTTGTCTAGAATCAAAAGTCATATAGTCGATAGCGCCCGAATCAATTATCCATGCATTATTCATAACAGAGGTAGAAATATTAAATACCTTACCATCCTTACCTGCAGTTGTAACTAATGTAGAGGCAAGTCCAATATTCTTCTCAGCTCCATCAGTTTGTCACATGGTAGCGGCACAAGAAAACAACGGATCTGATATTCAGCAACCAATAGCAAACAACACAACTTGGCTTGCAAATACTAGCAAACACCAAGAATAGATCCAAGTCTTCAAACTATTGTCGTGGTCGGAGTGGAGACTTGTGATTAAGAGGAGTTCGAGTGGACGGATCGACGATGATAAGGTGGTCGACGGCGACGGCTTCGGGCGTCGACTGGCTTCGAGTGAATACTCAGATCTGATATGACTTAGAAATAAGTGGTGAGATCTGATCTGTCTTCAAAATAAACGGATCTGATCTGATCAGGCTTCGGGATTGGGGAGTTGATGACCCCAGAGAGGGTGTTCAGTTGGCGGTGGCTTCGGGGGTGGGGGCGACGAGGGCTGTGGGATCGGGGAGTTGATGACGACAAGGAGGATGAGGGCTGCCTGGTTACTCGACGGTGGGGGCAACGAGGGCTATGAGATTCAAGAGAGAGAATGGAGGGGGGACGTTCGGAGATGTCAGGAGTTTGGGGATGTCGGGGTTTGTTCGGGATTGGGTCGGGATGGAGGTGTCAGATTCGATCACCTTCTTCTCTTCTGCTTTTTCAACTAGCCTAAATCTGGTTAGGCTCTGATACCATGTTGAAATCAGATTTGGGAAAAATAATATTTTTCTTATTCATATAGTTTCTCTACTGAATACATATATATATAAAAATTACATTCTTGGAGAAGAAGAAAGGAGATTGAGAAAAGATTGAGGAGATGAGAGATTTTGGGGAATCTGTTTCCTTATAGATTAGGAAACATAATATACACATTAGTAATTACTATATTTCAACATTTTTCATTGCAACAACATACTAAAAAATAACAAGAACTGCATATAAATCACCATAGGAAGGCTAAAGGTAATTGTGCAATTATTATGCTTACAAACAGACATGTCAAAGAAAGAGTAACCTAAAACTTCTGATAAGATCTTTCCCACAGTAGTTTTCCCAGAACCCATCATTCCTGTATTTTAGAAAGACATGTCCACATATCAAAATAAAGTAAATAGGATATTTGGACATCATAAAATTAACCTTTGGCCACTAAGAGCATCCACAGTAATATTTCGAGTATAAAGAGCTTATTAATGAAATAAATGAAATAATTGAGAGGTCAAGTTTAAAGACTTATGGAATTACAAAGCTCTATTTGTTGACAAAGCGACCCAGCAATTAAAGATAGATACCAAAGTTAGAAGGAAAAATGGAGATATTCAAGCTTTAACGTAGAAATTATAGCAACCATTCAAGTAAAAATAAACTCAACGATTAATACAGCAATGAAGCACATGCTTCCTCAAATAGCTGAATCAATAAAAATGAACATAAAACTGTACATTCAAAAGCAGACAAATAAATTAATTGCATTCAAAAGCAGACAAACAAATCTAATTTTAAGTTGTTGAGCTTACTCGGGGTTGTTCATTGTTGGTGAGAAGACGAAGAAGAGAGTGTGCTGCTACTTGGCGACAAAGACGAAGACGCGTTGCTGTTGCGTCTGTTAGCGACGAAAAAGAGAGAGAGAGAGAGAGTTGCGGTAATGGCATCGAAGACGATGACTGCGCTGCGCTGTTGGCGAGGCGACGAGGTCGAAGAAGAATAAGAGAGATAGTGGACTTCTGTAGATGATGTTGACGATGAAGATTCGAAGATCTGAAGGAGAGAGAGGCCTCAAATTGAAGAATCGAAAAATCAAAGATCTGAAGAAGAGAGAGGCAGCAGAAGAAGAGTGATTGAGAACGAAAGAAATTGGGATTAGGGTTCTCATTCTTTTGAGTTTATGAATTGGGTTTCAGATATCGGATATGGTTAAAATGCACCAAACCCCCAAAGAGAAAACCCAAACTCACATTTCAATTTGAGGCCTGATATTTCGTTATTTCGGGCTGATACGTTTCGGGCAAGATTTCAGAAATTTTGGCCAAAATTTTAACTTTTCGGGTCAAAACGAAATGTTCAGTAAAATATGGGATTTTGTATAGGCAAGGTTGCCGATACGAAATTTCGGCCAATATGGTCGAAATTTAAAACTGTGGTTTCTACGGTTGGATGAGACAATCCAAATTTAATGTAACCAAGCTCATCCTTGATTTTTTTTCCTTCAAAATGACCAGCTTTTTGAAAGTATT
This sequence comes from Hemerocallis citrina, assembly GCA_017893485.1. Classification (NCBI taxonomy): domain Eukaryota; kingdom Viridiplantae; phylum Streptophyta; class Magnoliopsida; order Asparagales; family Asphodelaceae; genus Hemerocallis; species Hemerocallis citrina. The sequence continues at coordinate 34,726,830 of CM030358.1, forward strand.
TACCAAATTGATCTACTTTCAAAACTATTTACCAAATTGACGTACTCGCTATCTGAGATAGCGTGTCTAGTTTAACTGACATTGCTATCTCAGATAGCTAGTGTAGGCCTACACATTTCAGATAGAAATTGCATATTTAAAATTTCTCTGAAAAAATGAATACAACTACACTCGCTATCTAGGTTGGCGAGGTCAGTTGAACTCACTACAAGACTAACAGTCTTTACCGGCATTTTTTTGCACATTTACCGGCGTTTATAAACCCCGCTGTAGATACCACCGGCGTTTTATAAATCGCCGGTGCAAGTTTCGCTGAATCGTGCGTCGCTGTAGCTTAGGGACATTCACCGGCGTTTTTTACGGCCGCCGGTGTAGGTTAAAACTACACCGGCGGTCGTAAAAACGCCGGTGAATGTGTGGGTACCGTTTTCGGCCATCACCTACACCGGCGTTTTTAAAACGCCGGTATAGACTTCCAAATTCTTGCTGAAAGCTACACCGGCGCTTGTAAAAACGCCGGTGTAGCTATATTTTTTTTTAAAAAAATTATAAAAAAAAACACAATTCAGCACTCTTATAATCAAAACCAAATGCAAGAGGCCCATTATAATATATATGAATAATATATATGAATGAAGCATAATAGTATAATATCATCAAATTGTAATCTCATAAACATAATAATGTGATCTCACCACATTCATAACCAAAATATAGAGTTCAAAATATTTTGTTACAAAGAGTGAAAAAGATTATTTTCACTGTCAAGATACTAACTGAGATGAAACTTATACTTTTATAATACTCATGAGATAACTGTCAATTGAAACCACAACATAAGTTCAAACAGGATTATTTCATCACTAGTCACTCATCTGTAAATCATAGTATGCAACTTCAGTTACATAATCCATCTCATCATCACTTAAAACCAATGAGAAAGAACAATCTCATTTTAAAACCCAAGCAACAAGCATGAACATTATCTTAGAAAATGATACTCATCTCGACATCATGATATAATTGTATATAAAGTTTAGATAAAAAAATTTCCATCACTAGTCACTCCTATATAAAAAAAATCATAGTGTGCAACTTCAGATACATTATCCATCTCATCTCCAAATTCAGACAAAAAAGCAACTCGTGAAACCAAACTTCTAGACAAACCATTGCTCAATTCTAGACAAAACAGCCCCAAACAATGAACATACATTTGGGGCATTTTCCAGCGAAAGAGATAAAACTAGTTTGATCCCGTATTAATATTTCCTCACAATACTTTCAGTAAAATATAATCGGGTTCGACGGGCATAAAGATAAAAGTCGATTCTTCAAACTCATCCACTGAATGTGGTTAAACCAACTGAACATGAAGGCAATTTAAATGTGGTTAAACCAACTGAACATGAAGCAACTGAACATGAAGATAAAACTAAAAGCACTGAAAAACATATATTAAATTAGTGATAAGGTTGAAACGACCAAGTAGTCTGCTAAAACTATTATCTAATATAATTTTAACCAACACCGATTGAATAAATCTAATACAATTTCTACTGAAAACTTCTTTGTCCAATCCTAATTTCAGTTTCTGAGAAACAACAAGATATCTATCAAGATATCTAACAAGATGCACAAGAAAACAGGACAGAACTGCAACTTTTGTAGGAGATATGCATCTAACATTACAAAACACTCAACGAGCTGCTTAAACAAGCAGGATACAACCAATGTTACTAAAAATCGCCAAACCCCATATGCTTCATGACGAGTCATTCATGTTTCATATTCAGGAACATTAGCAAATTGGAGCTATGAATAACATTCAAAACGTTTCTCGACTCCTTGAGAGCAATGCATATGTACAATCCGGACTTCTCTTGCATTTGTTTTATTTCAGATTAAGTAACCAATAACATAACCAGTTCGGTTAAGTATCCATACATAACCAAAGTTCATTAAATAACAACTATGAGATACACCTTATACAATCAAACTCATGTTGAAGATAAATGAACTCAGTTATACACCAACAGTCTAGTTTCATCCATTGAAGTCAGTACCAAATTAAAGATACTTTCCACCTTCAACCTCCCAATATGATAATCACATCTTCAACCTCCCAAAATATGTAATCCTCCCAATATGATAATCACATCTTCAACCTTCTCAAAAACATCAAAATTTATCTAAAATTATACATGCTTCTATTGTAAATTACAACATTGCACACATTATCTAGAAATTCCCCCTAAATTCCTAAACTTTCCGGTTCTATTCTATCCACATTCCAGTTCTATTCGCACCACATTCCTCAATTACACAACAAACACATCAATTACATCTACCAAGCCAAAAATTTCAAATTTCGTAAGAATTTGAAGATTACCTTCGATGCTAGGGCGGGGGGAGCGGCTAAGAGAGCTGCCGCTTCGAGAAGGCGAAGATGACAAAGTGAACGACCGGTTTTTCCCATGGCGAGAGAAGAAACCCTAACCCTACGACGAAGGAGAAGGTAAAACCCTATAAGTGGATAAGGCGGCTCGATTGGGGCGATGGTGGGGGAGGGGCGAAGGCGGAGCCGGGGCGGCAATGGGGGAAGGCCCGACGGCGGGGTAGGGGGGGCGGCGATGGAGAGAGGGGTTTTCGATTGGGGAGGATGGAGATGGAGAGAGATAGTGGAAAATTGGGGGAAGGGGGGATATAAAGGAAAACAGCGATCGATAGATTCTGAATATATATTACACTTCACCAGCATTTTTAAACAAAACGCCGGTGAATATCATGATTTCCCGGCATTTTATAGCAGCCGCCGGTGTATAACCATCCAATCTGACGCCCCATTCCTGGTCACTTCCTACCCCGGCGCGATTGGTAAAACGCCGGGAAATATACGCCGGTAAATCGCACATGTGTTGTAGTGACTAGACTCACTATCTTATATACATTTCAGGTAAAAATTGGATGTTCAAAATATCTCTGAAAAAATGAGTACAACTACACTCGTTATCTGGGCTAGCGAGTTCATTTGAACTAGACTCGGTATCTGAGATAGCGAGTGTAGTTGTATGCGTTTCATGTTCAAAATTTCTCTGCAAAATGAGTACATCTAGACTCGCTATCTGAGATAGCGAGTCAATTTGAACTAGACTCACTATCCGAGATAGCGAGTCAAGTGTATTTGTATACATTTCATGTTCAAAATTTATCGGAAAAATGAGTACAACTACACTCGCTATCTGAGATAGCGAGTCTATGTAAAATGAACTCGCTATCACAGATAGCGAGTGTAGTTGTATACATTTCAGGAAGAAATTGCATGTTCAGAATTTTTCTAAATGTTGAAAAAAATTATAGAACTACACTCGCTATTTAAATAACGAGTAGGTAAATTTAGTAAATAGTTTCGAAAGTGGCTCAATTTTGTAAATACTTTTAAAAAGTGGCCAATTTGGTAAAACATTCCTCATCCTTCCCTATAGAGGCTCATTTGGCTTGAAGTATAAATCCTCCAAAACCTCAGATGGCAGATTAATTGCGGATTCTCTTGATCCACACATAGTTTCAGGTTAATTTGAATCGTTTGATGTAATTAAGTTCAGTCAAAAACATCCCCCAACCGATGGACACTCAGGCCAATGCTATTAATCAAGATTATTATTATTAAATTTTATTGTTATTGTTTTTTTATGTAACAAGGCTGTTAAAAAAAATAAAAATACACACATATTCTCATCTCATAATTAGCAATTGGTTCAATTGGGAACTTGAACCTCTCCGCCCTCTTGCTGCACTAGCGAAAAGAGCAATTTCTATACTGTTAATTTATTTGATAGAATAAATTTTACTTGAAAGTTGTGTATAATTTATAAACAAAGAAAACTTCTCTACAGAAAATGTTCATAAAATCTTAGCTGATAGATGTGATAATAGAAGGCCAGCCCCAGGGGCATGAGAAGGATAATTCAAGTACAAAAAGTATAATTTATACATATTATAATCCAACTTTATACCTTAACTGTTGCAAGTGAACATGCATGCATTACTCTGAGAAAAGTAATCGCGGAACTAGAGCTCAGCAGTAAATCATTTCAGTAATTTGGGGGCCAAGCACTTAGGATCAGTGTCAAACTATTGTTCACTAAACCGCATCAGTACAAATGGACGAGGGCGACTGATACAGATGACAAATAACATGCACAAGAAACTGGCGAAATTCAATGTATATTTGTAATCCTCCTCTTCTACATGCTTATAGCTTTAAGTGAAGAAGACAGTACCGAAAATCATAGATCAAACTAATGATTTGAGGGGCCAATTTCTGTAACGTCTAATAAATGTTTATTAATGAGCAGGGAGTAATACAATAAACAAGTGGCATACATACCCCACCGTTAGATTTTATGTTAGATATTATGAGAGATATTAGTTTAGTCCCATATCAAAAAAAGTATCAGTTTAGTCTTTCATTCTCTCCTATATATAGAAAACATATTGTACTCATAATCAAATCAATAAGAATCTAATAAAGTATTCATTCTTATCCCTAAATCTAACATGGTATCAAAGCATATACTTATATAAGGTTTACACTAATTTTATCATCGTCGTCGAGGTGGAGTGGTTCTCGCCTTCATCGGAATCACTCTACCTCAAGTCAAAAACCTCTTTCTCCAAATCAAATCCAAAAACCCTAATCTCCTCCACTAACCAAAATCAACCGCCAACCCTAATTCCTAATCTGTAAACCCTAACCGGAATCCACAACAACAACAAGAGCGGCTACACCAACAACTTCGGTAACAATCGATCAACAACTCCATCTCCAACAACATCAACAACAAACACGCCCTTTCAGTTTTCAACAACAGTAACACCAACATCAACTCCAGTAACACCAACTCCCGACTCTCAACAAAACCCAACATCAACAGCAAGAAATCGTCAACATCAACTGCCCGAATCCCAAACAATCCTCCGTCGTCCTCATCGGTGCCCTCTACTCCATCTTTACCTGGTTCCCCAACACCGCTTACATCTATCTATCCATCTCCTTCATCCAGATGCTTACGGCTCTCGTGCCTGTCGCCGTCTACTCCATCTCCGTCCTCTTCTTCAAGGAATCCTTTAACTCCAACATCATGATAGACATGCTCTCCATCTCCTTCGATGTCGCTGTTGCTGTATACAGCGAGGCCCGTTTCATCGTCTAGGGGGGTCGCCCTCCATCTCGGTGTTGTCTGCCTCGAAACCACCTCCGATGCTCCTCCTCCTCGCCATCAACCTGAGCCGCCCACACACCGTCAACCTCAAACCTCTGAATTCTGAAGACAACCCCAAAATCCCAAATTTCCACTGTCTTCACCCCCAAACCCTGAACACCTTATCCTTAAATCTTGTCGCTCACACACCGTCGACCTCCTCACTGCTGCCCAAATCCCGAACCTCTGCTCCCCCTCATCGCCCTCAACCCTACCCCCTTAGCCATTGCACCACTCATCTTCCCCTAAAACCCTAGACGCTGCCCATTTTTCCCTTCACAAACCCAAATCCATTTAACCCTAATACCCGACCCATTTCCCTATAAAAAAAAAAAATCAAACCTGACCCAAAACTCACAAACCCGAATTCCAAACCCTATGCATCCAAACCCTAACCCTACTTTGATCCTGTCCGTCGCCGTTGCCACCACAGCTGTCGTCGACGCCGTTCGTGGTTAAAAAAAAAATCTTGCAGGTTCTTAAGCTTCTACAGTCTGTTGTCCCCGAGAGATTTTGATACTTCATTAACAAACTCACACTGGTTGATTGATCGTGAGATTGAAAGGGGAAGATATCAACATCATCCTAGTTCCCGTCTCCTACATCCCACCTTCCGTCGACGCAGACCAACTTCCACATCCAGATCTCAAATACAAACTCACATTGATTAATCCATCGTGAGTTTGAGATGGGGAGATCCCAACATCATTCAATATCTTAAGGTTCATCCCGAGGTCTCTCGTACTTCCTTCCTCCACTATTCCTACTTTTCAGTTCTACACCTTTCAAGATCCAACTACTACTACAACTTCTCCAGTGTCAGGAGTTGACACAAACTCCTACAACTTTCCACTTCTACACCTTTCAAGATCCAAGAGCTGTATCGTCTATGCGCATTTCTACTTGGGCACCTTGCCTATGTCATGCTTCATCACCAAGGGCATCACTGTGTGCCGTCCCTGCCATATGAACACCGTCAATATTACAAACTCATGTTGCTTGAACCAACTTGAGTTTGAGAGGGGGTATTAGATATTATGTGAGATATTAGTTTAGACCAATATCGAATAATGTATCAGTTTAGTTTTTCCTTCTCTCCTATATATCAGAGACATACTGTACTCATAATCAAATCAATAAGAATCCAATAAAGTATTCATTCTTATCCCTAAATCTAACACCGACAATTGCTCCATATATACACCCAAAAATTTTGTATAAGAAACAGACTGACACTGTATATGAAGACCGTAAATAATAATAGTGGAGCTGCTAATTGCAAGGGGACCAAATCAATTAGCTCCTTTCAGTTTCTTCAACCATGGAATACTATGTCCTTGTTTTGCTCTTTATTCATGTGTTGGTGAGCAAATAAAATACTTATCCTACGAGCATCCATAGTCGTTATATGTAAAATATACATATATGCATATTTTGCAATAGCATTTTGTTGTTTCATTGCAGTAGGAAAAATGCAAAATATAAATGGATGTTTTGTCCGTGGAAATTATTTTTTTAAAAGGTTTTTTTGGAATTTTTTGGAATTTTTAAATTTTTTTAATTGGTGGGACCCACATGAAACGAAACATTAAGATTAGTTAACTAATAACTTAATTAACTAATTAAGTTATTAGTTAACTAATCTTAATTAATTAACTAATTATTTAACTAAAAAACTAACTAAAATAGTAATTAAACTAATTAACTAACTAATTAATGAAACTTTTTTTTTAATTCGGGATTTCATCGAATCCTAACAAAAATAAAAAATTACGGACGAAACATCCAATGATGTTAAAAAAAATTAAAAAATTACAGACAAAACATTATGTTCCATTTCTCATAATATGCATATTACTATATCCATATACATATTTACCTATTTACTGTAGCGAAAAAGGTATAAAATTTATATATGCCTAGCGACCGCATACTCGATTTGGGGGAAGGGGGTTCATTTTTTAGATATTTGCCTACGACTGTGGGTGCTCTAATCAATTCAGTTCTTTTGAATCAGTACTCATCTCCTAGAATGCCAAAAGAATTACTTATCACTTCCAAATGCTTTCTACTTTCTTCCTCCTTTTTATCAATTGATGAACCTCTTATTAAGAAACAGCCGGCCTCCATTAGTTGGTTGTTCTAATGATTTACACTTTGCAGTTGCAGCAGACCCTGCAGCTTATACACCTGCGGAGCATATCTTCATCAATATATGTCTGAGGTCACTTAGGCCAAAATCCACAAAACTTCAAACACAACCTTCATTCAACACAAATCAAGGATACGTAAGTGCAGCCAGGCAAATTTACTCGTACCACTCCTTAGGAGCAGCCGCCTCCATTTCAACCATGAACTACTAATTTGGTCTTTTACTCTTAAAAAATTATTTATTTGTTGCAAACTTTTTCACTAAATCAATGGCCTAGTTGGGTTCAATAAGATGATTTCCTAGAGGTGTGGGATCATTGGAGGGTAGATCTTATTAGGAAAGAGAATATAATGGTCTGAGATATTGCAGCTACGGCTCCTTTACGGGGTCTAGGCTTAGACCGTAATGATTTATGTTTTTGTAGTCACTAGTAGAAAATGCTATAGTCGCAATAGAAATTTTCCTTGTAGAAGAGTACAATTTCATGGTTAGTGTACATTTGTAAACGATTTTTCTTCATTCCCTTGTAATTGTGCTGTTGCGAAAACTCTCCTGGTTAATGTACACATTCGCAACGAAATTTTAACTATTCCTTGCGAATATTAGCCACAATAGAATATCTGCAATGGAAGTTGTTCCTTGCTATCCCCATATATAAAAAAATATTTACAACAAATTCGTCTCTTGCAAGTGTGTTTTAAAAGGGATTTTTCCCGTTGCTGATGAACTATTGCTACAGAGATCTGCAAGATACTGATTCCCTTGCAATTGCTACCTCGCGAATGCAATTGCATACATTTTTTCTTCATTACTGATTATATTTGAATGGCTTAACCAAATTTACAAATTAAAACAATGTATTTTTACAATGAAGAACATATAATTATTTCACATATTGATTCACACAATTATATGAAGAAAACACAATAAAGCAAAATAAGTTTGAATATTATATAATTCAGAACCTTCTCATTACAAATTTTTTTGTTTGTTTCATAGTGCCAAAACAACAATACATTCTAGAAGAAAAGATAAGCTGTGAAACTCCAACAAACAAAATAAAATGTTTTCAAAATAACTTTTAACCCGCTACTGCTTCCATGTATCCCCAATTTCACTTTTCACGTAAGGTCTTCTGCATGTTCCTCATTACCCACTGTCTCATAGTCATCGCCCCTACATATAGACTACATAAAAAAGAAACAATACAAAATTAGAACTCGTTATTCAATATATATAGATAATAATATATTATCCAATTGAGGCAATTAAATATATGGCTACCTCTTGTCGTATTTGACTATTGGATGAGTCGACAGTAGTATTTTCCAACCTTTGTTTCAAGGCTTCCATCTTATCAGGATGCAGCTCACAAAAGAAGTATGAGAACAAAATTTAATTCATTCGTGAAAGGCAAGTTTTTTAATAGTAAAATCATCTATATAATAAAATACAAAGAAAGCTATCAAGTGGCTCTCCTTCAATCCAACCTAAACGGACAGCATACATTCAATGCATTTGCACTTCAACTTTCTCCTTCAGAACACTGTTTTCAATCCATTTAATATGCTGAAATGTTGAGTTATTGCCAAGTGCATTCATTGCATTCATCTCTACTATCATCTCTACTACTATAATGGGAGAAGGCGTGTAATTTGTCCTTAACCCAACCCGTACAACGCACGTGCTGGTAGTTTTTTTTTTGCCCTTTTTATTCCCCCAATTTTCCTCACGTGCACAGCACGTGTATAATACTAGTAACTTATAAAGGAGAAAACTTTATCTTTCAGGACAATGGTTTCAATTCATTTATTGTGCTAAAATGTTCTAGTTATTCCCAAATGCGTGCATCTCTACTATCATAACTCAAGAAAGGGAGAAAGAAACTAAAAAAAGGAGAATATCCCCATCGCGAAGAATACTTACAAAATATAGCTAGTAAAAGTAAAGCAGAAAGGTTCTGTTATCGGATTGTGACACGGGTACAAATAAAATATGTATAATAAAGTTTTGGTAAATGCAGACCCCGTAATGGAAAAAGAAAAAAAAGGAACTCGAGATGAAACATACACAAGATCCCGTAATAAAATGGTCGTCTTCAGTTGTCACGTACTTACAAGATTTACCCTTTTTCTTATGATTTTATATGCAACTAGTAATTCCTCCAAAGACGGTGAACATTCAAGTCATTCACAACCATACAAAATGACTATCCAAATTAATAATCATAAAACTAAGCACTTAGAGGAAATAATGGCAAATACGCATCTAGAAAAAGTAACAAGCATACAAATAGTATCGATCATTTTATCTTACCTCCATAGTAATAAGGTGTCGACTGGAACCCGCTCGGGTAAAAGCTAATGTTGGGATCAACATTCTGGAGTGAAGGCGTTAAAGATTGCTCTGGTGCAGCTGTGTTCTGCACATTCCGAACAATATTTCAAAAGATATTCATAAAATCATATAATACTGAACACTTAACAGTGAAACTATCATACAAATGAAACAGAAGTTTTACAAGCAAAATCTTGAATTTAAATTCCAATTTGACTTAACAATGATATAGACTTTTTAGGGCATGTGGTATTCATATTCATTACTTCCAAAAGGAATATTCCGGTTGAGTTACTTCTTTGGTTTAAGAATATTAGACCAAGGAAGATGTTCTATCCACACCAATTAATAATGTGCTGAAAGCGAGTAGTTCTGTGCTTCCCTTTTTTACATTTCTAATGCTGGCTTTAATTGGGAAATACTGGCTGGCGAGTCACAATCAGTAGTAAACAAGTTCTTCATTTGCAGTAGATTAGTATAGATTATATAACATATATACAACATAATTGGTATCAAATTATAGAAATTAATTCAAAGGGTGTACCTTCTTGTTGACCTCCGGAGCATCATGGGTATTGGCCTTCTGTTCCAACGAAAGCTTCTGCAGTAGATCACTTGCTTCTGTAACCTATGGAACTTCATAACGAAAGCTTCTGCAGTAGATCACAAATTACGTGCAACATATGGAACTTCATAACCAAACTCAAAAGTGGAGATTTTTCATTTCTTCTAAAAATCCATGCACAATTCACTCCAATTATTCATTAAACAAAAACCCATAATAAATCATCATTTATTCGGATTGTAACAAAAAGTACGAAATGAATATAACCTAAATTTCAATTGATAAACACTATTAATCGTCAATTCAAAACTCAACCTAAAAACCTAAACTCAATCCGAATTTAACAAAACCCCAAATCAAAATTCCACTCAATCTCCAATTCCCAGATCAAATCAAATCCCCCACAACCGATATAAAATCCCTAAATACCCAATCAAAAAATAACCTTCAACTCAAAACCCATGCAATTCGGATTGTAACCAAGGACGCTCGAGAGTCATTGGTGTATCTTCTTTGTATGGATGAGGAGAAGTAGATCAGAATATTCGCGACAAATGATTGACGAGGCTCATATTACCTCTTTGTATCTATATTTGTATCTTCTTTTATGCATTAGAGACTATTGTTTAGAGTTCTCATTTCTTTGATGTGTGGTTTTTTGCATAGATCTATGATTTATGTAATATGCTCACTCTGTTTTGTTAATTTCTTTATTAATGAAGCAATAACGTGGTCATTGATGATGGTAAAAATCGCAGTAGATCAGAGCCGTACGATCCCTGCACGGATCTCAAAACGTCTACAGGCAGATTAGCCATCACATGCCTATTTTACAGGTCTGAGCCCACTCCGAGACATGGGCTTCTCTCAAGTCCATAAAAAATGACGGACTAGGCCCATTAAGAGAGACACTTAGCCCATGATGGCTATGAGTCAAATCTCTTATCCCCTCACAGAGATATCTTATCTCTTCAGTGGGGGAGACATGAAAGATCCGACGGTCACGATTCAGCTTCTAGAATGTCTCAGAGGCCTATAAATACTCATCTCCCTCTTCAGTCACCAGGTAATGAACAATTCACCAGTTTTCACTCTCTTACTCTCTCTCTCTCTTTCTGGTTTTGACTTGAGCGTCTGAGGGTCTGTTGCCGGGGGCCACCCCTCGGTGTTCCAGACGTTTTGCAGGTCTGTTGGCCGCATCATCTACCGTCGAATTCATATTACAGAAGGTCAATCAACGATCCAGATTCAATCTCGGGAGCTCTAACATTTTTTAACGGCCAAAACACAAGTTTGATTTTTAGTAGTTTTCATTCATTATTAACTCACTATCTGTTTGCTCCCAAACCGAAATAACCAGCAACAATCATCTTTTTAGTATTAAAAAAATGGTGATTTGCTAGCAATGATTTTTATCTTCCACTTCACTGGTTAGTTTCTTAATTATGATGCCACTAAAGATTCATGGCGTGAGAAGATTGAGAAGTTAAAAGTAACGGCAACCAAAGAAAAGAAACGGTAGCTAGCCCAGTTGTTGGTTGGATTTTTCTTGATACGGGTTCATGGGTAGCCCAGTTGTTGGTTGGATTTTTCTTGATACGGGTCCCGTGAAGTATGGCTCACTAAAATTACAGAAGTTGCTATTAGGTTACCAAATCCTTCTGGAAATTAATCCATGTAGTTAACTAACCATGCTAATTAACTCTACTAGTAATTTACACGTGCGATGCACATTTTAATAATTTCAAAATTTTAAAATAAAAACTCTAACATAGGGAGGATTTGAAATGGAAACCTTCTTTATATTAGTTATGTATTAGTTATGTACGTGCATTGCACATGTTGGTAGAATGACAAAATAACAAATGACACAAACCCTTCTCCCATTATAATATTAGAGATTAGAGATAATAATAATATTAATATTAATAATAATAAAAAAAAACAGCGTTTGTCTACGGTTAAATTTATTTATTTACTTCTTTATGTTTTATCCTTGTGTATTACACTATTACCCTACTTTCTAACATATATATATATTTCATCATCATGTAGAAGATACAAGCTCCCTTTCCTCTCTTCATTTGATTAGTTCACTTGTTTGATCTCCCTCTCATCAATTATTTCATCCTTCAACTTTCAGTCTAACTTTGCAATGGTGGCATTAGACCATAGGAGAAAAGAATGTGGCATCTATTAGGGGTGGGCTCGGTACGGTACCGGTATACCGAAACTTTGGTATACCGACTACTTCAGTTGGTACGGTTCGGTATTGGTGTTATACCAAATATGACCCAACAAATACCTTAAAACAAAATTAATGTAGAAACAGAACACAAAATTTCACCAACCATTAACAGAATTTTAATATTCTTTTTTTTTTCTTTCAAGAATACGATTATTATAAACTTTTATACAATAACGCAAAACCTACAGATGTTACTACTGTCACTATTTATTAATATAACAATTTGAACAGAATTAGTACGGAGAACATAATTTTTTTAATCAAACTAAGCAACTTTCCAAGATCCATAACAATAACCTGTTTTCTAGCTTGGATCTCACTCATCTCAGCCTCCTTAGCATGGAGTTTCTCCTCCAACTTCATGAAATACTGAATCACAGATAAAAAGGATAAATATGAATTAGCTAGTCAGTATCAGATTCATCGTTAAACCATTAAGTTCAACGATCTAGCTACTTGCCTCTTTCCTTTTTTCAGCCCTCTCATCACTTTTAAAGACTAGAGCACTTTGCATAGTTTCTTCCTTATTAGCCGAATCAGCTACCCCTTTAGGCCTACAATAACCAAGATTACTTCAGAATTTTGCAGTTACAATACAATGATCTCCTTGTGATGCTGTGAAGTAACTTGTGGGTAGGATTGAAAACTTACTGTTCACTTCTTTCAGAACTTGAATGAGCTGCAATAGCGCCCTTTTTGGCTTTTACATCTTTCTCACTGTAAATTTCATACATAATGAAATGCAAAAGAAGAGGAAAAAAACAGATATTAGAGACCCATACGAGAAAATTTATTGAAAATTTTGTGCTGGTAGCATAGCAGTTTAAAAAGAAAAAGAAGTACCTTCTACTTCCTTGTCTTACTTTAGCTGTCATATTTACAGAAGTCTGCAAATAATAAGTAAATAGTAAGAACCAAATCAGAAAAAGAGAGACAGTGAAAAAGCAGCCTTATTTACAAAGAATTTCAGTACTATGATGCCTTATTTACATAAATACCTTATTCGGTACGGTACGGTAAAATACCGACTGAATCATATTCATACCGAAACCGAACCGGCTTTCAGAATTCGGTACGGTTGTACCGTACCATACTTTTGATAACCGAATTTTTCGGTACCAAATCGGTTGGTTCGGTTGGAAAACCAATCCGTTGACTCATTTCGATATGATCGGGCCACCCCTAGCATCTATCAAGAACTTCAAATTGACTGGTCACACAGATTAAGGAAACTCGAGTTAAAAAACTTATGCTCATTTAATTTTGCATTGATCTATTAAATGCTACTTGAGGTAAGATTTGGCTTTGACCTATCCTATCCATGCAGACCTGGACTAGAAAATAATAAATATATATTCCTAGAGCATCCACTATTCGTTCGTGCTATAATTTAGTTATTTGACATTTGACATTTAGAAATGAATGAGTTGCGGCACTATCGTTGAAGCTAAAATTTAGATTAAAAAATTTTAAAATATAAAGATGGAATAACATCCTCCGTCTAATAAAAAAACTGATTTTTTTAATATCCCAAATTGAATAGACGGAAGATCATGTTCCGTTTGACAATAATTTAAAAAAAAAATTGAGCCAGACGAAAGAAGAGTCGCGTGACGAATTAAAAAAATAAAAAAATTACCCGGACGGATGAAGATCTTCCATCTGGGGGGATTGTTTTTTTTTTGAAAAAAGAAAAGCCCAGCTGGAAGATCTTCTTCTGTCTGGGCATATAATTTTATTTTTTTATTTTTTTATTTTTTTTATTTTTTTTAAAGAAAAGGATGAAAAGGTTAATGGGAAAAAAAATAATAACCCTCCCTTAAAAATGCTTCTTTCCCATTTAAAAAATGACAAAAAAAATAGAAAAGAGTGGGACGGAAGATCTTCTTCCCTCCCTTCATTTTAATTTTTTTATAAAAGAAAAAAAAAAGAGACAGAAGATCTTATTCCGTCTTTTAAATTTTGACCGTTCAACGCTACAGACGGAAGATCTTCTTTCGTCTATCTAAATTTTTTATTCAAAAAAATTTCAAATTTTTAACAGACGGAAGATGAATTTTAGCCAACGATATATGGCAGAGTACTGTTCACGTCTCGGCTATAAAATAGGTTTTCAGCCAACGATAAATTGTTCATTTTTTAGGTTTATAGCAGACGATAGTGGATGTACAAAACAAACATCTTGTTTCTGGAAATCTAAACATAAATATTACTTCGAAATATATGAGATTAAAAAAAGAAAAATACGAAATTTGATTTAACCCCGGAAATCCTGCTTTATAGAGAATTTACCTGGCTAGAACTAGCAATCTGCCAAAAACGGATATGGCGTATTACCAATTCTCGGATATGGCGTATTACCAATTCTCGTGATCCACTCTTAGTTTGAAGTTTGGTATAAGTTCGTTCAAACACATCCATTCCAACCCATGGACACTAATAAAGTTTAATTTATATTTGTTACAATCCAACTTTTACTTAATTTCCTTATCTGTTAGAAACAACATGCATGCATACATGTATTACTGAAGTGAAGATACACTAATTTAATTGAGCATCTAATTGCAAGTGGAGTTTGCTGTTTGCAAGTTGCAAGTGGATAGCTATCTTCCACTCAGATAACCTTCTATAAAATCCTCTACTTAGTTATCCTGTCCAATGCAATTTGCATTTCGCTGTCTCTGTCTCTCCAACCATGAACGGTCTCCTAGCTCTGCTCTCTACCCTTGTGGTGGTAAGCAAATAAAACCCGCCTATCTTTCCATCTCCAAAATTGCTCTTAGTTTTTCTGCTCATTATTAATTTTTTTTTATTTAAAGTACATAAAATGAAAAACTTCTGCCTTTTTTATATCACATGGCAAGTTTATAACATCTTCAAGATTCAAATACTTGATAAGTACAAGTCACAATATATATATATATATATATATATATAAAGCTCAACCAAGTTGTGAAATTACCTAGAAATGGAAGGTTTAAATCATCATCAGTAAATCATGCTGTTCTGTGGCGGGGATACGATGCCGAAGGTGGTCTTGTTTATGTTCCTGCAGGCATAAGAATGCACGCGGGAAAATATATGTGTTAAATATTTACCAAGATTCTGATATCATTGAGAATTTTGTTCCAATATATGTTTGATCCGCATCTAATTAATAATCAATCGAAGGATCTCTTATCAAGGAATCGGCTTTTGTCTCCTATTCATTTACAGTTCGCTGCTGTACAAACTCATGCAGTTCATCAACCTGCAGCAGGAGCAGGGGAAGCGTATTGGAACAAAGTCTTGCCGAACACCCCAATCCCAACTACCATAAAAGAACTGATAACCCCATCTGGTAGTGTAAATTATCTATCAACCTATATCTATATCTATCCAATCTGACAAACAATGAGTATACTGACAATATATATATCTGCTGGCTCTGCAGTATCTATCAGCGAAAGAGGCATATCCTTAAGAACCATCAAACCGCAGGCCCTTGGATCCTTCCACTGGGGTAAGGCGCCACTGAGAACCAAGTCAGTGACGTCAAAGACACGTCCTTCTACTTTTTTGAAAAAGACCTGCAGCCAGGCAACAAATTGACATGGCAGTTTAGTCGGACAGCACCTTCAGGACAAACCTTATTCATTACGCATGAAGAAGCCAATTTGGTTCCCTTTACCACTGCCAAGTTTCCTTATATACTCACTCACTTTTCAATTCAGCCCAATTCTGTAGTTGCAAAGATTATGTACCAGACTCTTGAGGATTGTGAGACGCCAGCTCGTTTGGACGGGGAGACCAAGTATTGTGCTACATCACTAGAATCCATGGTTGAATTCAGCATGGCGAGCATTGGTACTCGCAACATTCAGGCTGTGTCGACCGACGTATATGTAGATAAGAAAGAGAGTGATATTTCAGTAAAGCAGCAGTACACAATCATATCATCATCATCATCGAAAGTGGGGTTGGCCAAAAGGTTGATGTTTGAAGGGCATGGGAACAATGTGGTGGTGTGTCATGCTCAGAGCTATGCGTATGCAGTGTTCTACTGTCATTTAATAAAAGAGACCAAGGCATATCAGGTTAGCTTGGTTGGGGAGGATGGAACCAAGGTAGAGACGGTGGTGGTGTGCCACATGGATACAGCAAAATTTCATCCCGACCACTACGCTTTCAAGCTACTTCATGTGAAGCCAGGAACTGTACCCATTTGCCACTTCCTTGCTCAAGATAGCCTTGTCTGGGAGCCAAAAAACTAAGTGTGCATGAATATGTATATATAGCTATGGTCTTGTTAGCTGCTATGTGTCTCCGTATAAGGGGGGGCTTTCATGTATGTGTGTGCATTTGACTGTCTTTCTAGCTTGCTTGCTGCATCTACTGCATGTTGTGATAAGATAGAATGAAGGACATGTATATATGTATTCCTTGTCAATAACTTCTATCTTTATATGAATTATATCTCTTAATAAAACATTATTAATTTGTCGTGGATATAGTTATCTTATATGTGTTTACCAAATTTTATTTTGATTGATTGAGGTAAAATATAAGTGGAATAACATCTTTAGTACCGAAGCAAGAGAGCTTGTGGAAATCTTAAATTAGTATAATTCGTCCTCCTTCAGTTATTTATAGACACAAGTTTTAAAATAAAAAAAGTGCTACAATATTTTTATTTGAAAAAAAGGTTACCAAAAACAAATAATTATTCTATTTAAAACTGATGAAGAACATGACACTACAAACAGCGATGGAATGGCCGGCGTTTTAAAAACGCCGGGAAATGGTTAATGGCGTTTCGCGAAGCGCCGCCGCAAGCGCCGTCCTTGCCGCTGCCGGGGAATCTTATTCGAATCCCCGGCGCAAATGAAGCGCCGGCCATGCTTTGAGAAATCCCCAGCGCTTGCAAAACGCCGGGGATTTACTGTCGAATTTTCAAAAAAATCCTACCGTTACTGAACATACCCCCGGCGTTGGTAAACGCCGGGGAATGTTCTATTCGTGCTTCCCACTCCTCCACAAATAGAATGAAACTCACAAATTATCACAAACTCCACTACTCCACAAATTATCACAAATTATCACAAACTCCACTACTCCACAAATTATGAATCTCACAAATAATCAAACAAACACTCCTTAAAACTTTTATAAAACAAAGATCTTTCATTCATAGTACTATATATACATCACATAAAGTTTTTTCAACTTCAAAATATAGATCACATAAAGTTCTTTCATAAACAATAGTGAGAACTACAATAGTGATTAGAAGTTGATTTTTAATTGAAGAAATATAAAGTTCTTCAATTGAACATTTGTTGATTTCCAAGTTGTTCCATCCAACACATCACAAAGATGTCAATTACGCAAATCGCAACTAGATTTATACACAAATAGCTCGAATGTTTCGCCAGTTCGAGTGGAACTCAAAGTAGTTTTAGTAGTGAGCAGCACCATCCCTCAGGGCCATCACAAGGAGAAGGACAGAACCACCCTCGATGTTGTATTCCTTGGCAGTCTTGTCATCTGCAAGCTGCTTCCCTGCATAAATGAGCCTGCCAAAAAAAATCAAATTGTGCCAATGTCAAAACAGATACATCTTAAATGATACTTCTTTCAAAGCTCGGAGCAAATGTCAAAACAGATACATCCAGAATGATTATGCAAAACTATATGGGTAGAGTACACTAAAAATATACAATTCACCTAGTACCAATTAGTGCTTTCCAAAAGTTCCCTGAGCAACGAATTGAAACCTAACATATGAATACATATTGTAGTTGAGATAGTGGAAAAATTACTGAAGACCACTTTAATATCTTAAACTGAAATTTCTAGAGAGAAAAGAAAAGGTGGTTATTTTATTGATTAGAAGAATTAGACATGCTACATAGAGGAGGAACAATTACTTATATAACATTGCAGTGTTGTACAATAATAATCTCTGATATATTCTTTATAATCAGATTAACCAGTCTTAAAGGAGACAATTGGAAGTCCAAAGCAGGGTAAAAAAAGTCAGCTTGAACAAGAAATATTTACATACAAATCTGTCTGTCATAAGCAACAGTAGCTATCTTTGAAAGTGTTCCGCAAGGGTAAAATAAAGTCTTCATACCTGCAAGAAACCAGGTCTAATTTGAAACTGATATAATTGAAGTTATACACAGAAATCAAACCAGGTCTAATTTGAAACTGATATAAGTTGGCAATGGAATTCCAAAACATATGAATTACCCAGAACACACACACACACACACACACACACACACATATATCAAGTACCACCAATTATCCTGTATGTTTTGTCATAAAGGCACCATTTAAAATAGGCTGGATCAATAACTACAGATAGACCTGAACAACTTGAATTGAGATAATTAAAAAAATATATGTTTGATATAAATTAGATATACCATTATTGCGCGTCGCCGTGCAAAGCTTGTACTACACCAAATAAAGGGTAAACCTGCAACTCATAAAAACTGAGAACAGCAAAGCTTTTATAGACAATGGATCAAACTAACAACAATTTCTGACATAGCAAAAGGCCGCAATTCATAATCAGTTACGCTTCACAGAACGTTGTCCTTTTTACACTAGGCAAGGATAATTGAAGATTTGTGATTAACGCAAACAAGTGACATACATAATAAGCACAATATAACCCTTCATTTGCATTATGAATTTCTTGAAGCTTATAAAGTGTTGCAGAGTTAAATACAACATCTGAAGTGGTACATGAGCAAATTTATATTCTCAAAGGGAATATATATATATATATATATATATATATATATATATATATATATATATATATATATATATATATATATAAAAGAAATTACAACAACAACAAAATTATACTATCCAGGTTGACAAGAACATACCAACAGTATCAAGGGCCCTCAGAACCAGATAAAAAATGCAAACCTACAATAACAAATTAGCAAAGGAATTTTGTCAGTTTGCTAGTAATGAACAATCTTGTAGTTACTTCCACCGTAAAGTAAACACAACAGAAACGAGGCTTTAAAATCCATTTTTCAGCTTGTTCAATCAAATCTCCTTAAATACTATCAATAGAAGTCATGAAAGAACCAAATGAAGTGTCTATATATATATATATATATATATATATATATATATATATATATATATATTTGTTTATATGACGAGGAGGGAGCAATAATATATATCACCAGTGAAACCATATGAGGTAGAAAATAAAGAGAGAAATAGTATGATTCAACAGAGCGTCCTATTTTTGTAATAGATCCATCCAAATTGTTACAATTTAATGTTTTGTGCAGATTCATTCATTTACAACTCTAAATCTTATGTAAATAATAAATTGCGGGAAACAGTTGATGTTAGTGTTCAAGAAAAAAACAGATGAATCTTCGATTTATTCCCTGACAGCACTAAACTCCACTAATCTAAACTTAACCTCATTTACCAACAGTGACAAGAAAAGTTCTGACTCATTACTGTTCCACTTTGCTTAATTTACTATTTGATGTACAACATCAAGGTCGTTACCTCGAACTAACATCGACTATTGAACCCCTCAATTCTATGTCATTTTCACAAACACACATCATGCATCTCACTCCAATTTCCACTGAATCCTTTCAAACTTTTTTAACACCAACTTCTTCAACTGTCACAAGAAATCATAACAGAAATCTAGAAATCCAGATCAAGAAAACTAATGATATAGAAATAGATGAGAGAGAGAGAGAGAGAGAGAGAGAGAGAGAGAGAGAGAGAGAGAGAGAGAGAGAGAGAGAGCTATAGTTTGGTTGGTGGAGCTTACTGCATTGTGGAGCTCGGGGCTGAGTTGGAGGATGACGAAGACTCCTTTTAAATTGTGTCATCCTATCTTAAGTATATAGTGGAAGACTCCTTTTAAATTGCATTTGAGCTATAAAGGCAAACAAAGGTTAAGTGAGAAACCATGAAGCCTAGTACTACACCCAATAAAATAAAAGCTGGGGAAAAATTAAATCATATGAATTTTAGTTCTACACTATCTTGTAACATTTATACAATTGTTTTTCAAAATTTAATCAACAATGAATGATGCTACAGATGCAAGTTACATAAAAATTTAATCATATGAATTGTTTTTCACAGACAAACTGTCCTAGAGATGCAAGTTACATAAAAGAGCATTACCTCGTACCTTGATTCACATATATACCTGTAGATGATCAACATTGAATGATGCTTACAATCAGCACAGCCTGTTATTGTACCTATAATTTCATCAGGAAGTTGCTTGAGTTCAATTAGATGCAACAAATCAGAGTCAACATGACATCAACCTGCAATGATCTTCATAATCTACTTTTTTACATTAAAATGTCTGGTGTATAAAAATCTACTATACAATGATCTCCACAATCACTCTTCATTCTTTGTGGCTTCACGTGGTGTGGTTAATTTAACATGATGTATACTTCAATGGTGTTAAGCATGTAAATGAAATAACCATTCATTAATGAGGTTTTCATGATTTGTTGCATGTGTTTAATAAAGAAAAGGGAAAGAACTGATTGAGACAGTTAAGAAATTTGAAATATTGGCAGATACATATCCCTCCCTTTCTAATTAGCTAGGTCAAAATTCGATATAAATGGTATATATGTATATGCATTTGTATATTTGACCCTAGGTATAAAGAATACCTCTCAAAAAGTGGAAATTTAAAGAGAACATTATATGTTATTATTTTGAAACAAAAACACAATAGTTAACAGAATGCTTGTCGAACGAACTGTTACTTTACGAATTAGTGTCATTTGCTTTCCTAATGAAAGTTATAATCTGTTTCATAATGCTAAAAAAAGACTTCGTTCCCACTGTTTCCCTCAATCATTTGACATTCATGTAAAATCATAGTACAACTTTGAACAGAGATCTTATGAATATTGAATGCTCACCACAAAACATCTTATGAGGAAGCAGGTGAAGCAAATTGCAGTTACTGATCCAACCTGCATAAAAGTATGGAATGTGTTATAAGCAACCCTCTAAATAACCAATAGGTTCTTCGTAAATGACATCAACCAGATGACAATTGCTATAGATGTGAACTATGAGAGAAACATCGTTAGAAAAATATTTTTTGAGTCTTACATCTTATCTAGATTAGGATGAAGAAAAGGGAAGAAAACATTCATGACCCCATTTTCTCTTACATTCTCTACAGGTTTGTTGCTACTATGGATATCTAGATACAAAAACAAAAACAAAAACAAAAACAAAAACAAACAAACAAACAAACAAACAAACAAACCAACCCCCCAAAAAAACAACTGGCAGCACAAATGAAACCTCCTATAATCTCTCAACACAATCTCTCTCCCTTCAACCCAAACCTCATATCATTATTGTAGCTAAATCAAACTAATGAGCAAATCCATACCTAGGGTTCCAGAAGGAGAGAGGACGACGGCGGTGGAAGCGAACAACAACGACGGCGGAAGCGAGATTGGGGGTTTAGCCATTCGAAATAGGGTTCGCGAGATTGGGGGTTTAGCCAATCGGAAGCGAGAGCGAACGGTGACTATCTCCTGAGGTAAAAATCGAAATAGGGTTTAGCCGAGAAGAATTGAGCGAGAATGGGGGTTTCGGAGAAAAATCGAAGAGGGAAATCGATGAGGATTAATAGCGAAATCGAAGAGTGAAATGGAAATAGGGTTTTAGGGTGAAAAGAATTGAGAGCGAAAGTGAAAAGAGAAAGAGGGAAGTGCCTATAATGAGGGTGGGTGTGGGGTTTTATTAGATGGGATATATCCCCGGTGTTTGAAAGCGTCGGGGATTGTTAATAGGCCGGCGTTGATTACGAAATGCCGGGGTTTCTTTAGACCCCGCTGGCGCTTTCGTTAAAGCGTCGGGGAATGTCCCGGCGAAATATTTAAGCGCCGGCGTTGTTTTGCCGGGTATTCCAGTATCTTTTGTAGTGTGAACAGTCTCATTTTCCCTTGTTGTCTACAAATTTTGAGTGATACTATTTTTATTCTACTAATCACCATACATATGTTGGCATATATATATATGTATAACCTAATCTTATAATTGTTATAAGAAATATAGAATTGTTTCTACTATCTGCAACTTGAATTTTTTCCTAAAACGACCCTTTTTTTGAAAGTTTTTCCCAAACCGACCTACTTTTTTTTAAATTTCCAAAGCGACCCACTCGGTCTTTGAAAGACCGAGTCTAGTACAAACTAGAGCGGTCTTTCAAAGACCGAGTCTTGCACTTCGAAAAATCGAAGAGCAAGACTCGGTCTTTGAAAGACCGCTCTAGTTTATACTAGACTCGATTTTTGCACTTTTCGTATTTTAATATCGCAGATCTCCTTTATTCTTCTTCTCTCTCTCTCTACTTTACTCTATTCTATTTCTCTAACCCATCTTCCTAAATCTAGGGCGACCTCCTACCCATAAAATCTACGAGAATACGAACCGACATGGATGTGAGAGATAATTCTAGCAGGGGTATGGAAATGAAATGTTCAAGTTGCGGTTTGGAAGGACACAACAAGCGTTGATGTACTAACAGAGCATCTCAAAACAATTAAATTTTGATTATATGCTTTCTAGTGTGTTTGTAATATTTATATCGAACCAAGCACTTAGTTTGGATATGTTTAATTGTCAAAAGTATGATTGATTGAGGTTTAAATATTGTCCAAAGAGAGTTTCTTAGGTTCATTAAGTTTCAATTATATTCGATTCAAAGTGTCTTGAAGTTTCAAAAAATTCATTCAGCCTCAAGACTCGGTCTTTCAAAGACCGTTGTCATTTTAACAAGACTCGGTCTTTGATGCTGATTGCAAAATTTTGCTTACAGACTTAAGACTCGGTCTTTCAAAGACCGAGTCTTAGTTATATTTAGAACGGTCTTTGAAAGTCCGAGTCTAGTATAAACTAGCGCGGTCTTTCAAAGACCGCACTAGTTTATACTAGACACTTTAGGAGTTTTAACTGCGCATATCTCATTTCTTCTTCTTCTTTCTCTCTCTACTTTACTCTATTCTATTTCTTCAACTCATCGTCTATTTCTCCAACTCATCAGAGGTAACATGTCCACGTCATCTCCACAACATCTCCATAATTTCAGAAACTCATTAACATCTCCATAATATCAACAAACTCATTAACATCTCCACAATATCAACAAACTCATTAACATCTCCATATGTCCAACATCTCCACAATATCAAAAATCTCATTAACATCTCCACAACCACATCATCTCCAACATCTCCACAACCACATCAACAATCTCATTAATATCTCCACAATTTCAATAACATCTCCACAATATTGTTAATATCATATCCACAACCACATCAACAATTTCAATAACATCTCCACAA
This sequence comes from Hemerocallis citrina, assembly GCA_017893485.1. Classification (NCBI taxonomy): domain Eukaryota; kingdom Viridiplantae; phylum Streptophyta; class Magnoliopsida; order Asparagales; family Asphodelaceae; genus Hemerocallis; species Hemerocallis citrina. The sequence goes on from CM030358.1 coordinate 34,750,792, forward strand.
TATCATCTCAACATATGCCCAACAGAACATTGAAAAAACTAGAGACATTAACAACATACTACTCTAAACTCGAGACAGAACATTAAAAAACTACAAAATTAAACTAACTAAAAATATTACAACACCTACCAAATCCAAATTCGTTGAGGGATAGAGAGAAGAAGAAAAAAATACGAAAAGTGCAAGACTCGGTCTTTCAAAGACCGAGTGGGTCACTTTGGGAATTAAAAAAAAAGTAGGTCCGTTTGGGAAAAACTTTCAAAAAAGGGTCGTTTTGGGAAAAAATTCATCTATCTCCTGCAAAACGGACAAAACTGTAGTGGAAGTAACTTGGTTCTATTGCTCCCATAATTTTCATGCCAAATGAAGCGTAACATTTTCATGTTGGTTTGTTTCCATTTAGATATGTGAAAGGAGAGGTAAATTTACATTAAATGCACAGGGGAAAAAAAAAATCTGACTAGAATTAAATATGAAGTTGCAGGAATTTTTTCCCAAAATGATCATTTTTTTGAAAGTTTTTCCCAAACTGCCCTATTTTTTATTTTTGTTCCCTAAACGACTCACTCGTTTTTTGAAAAAGCGAGTTTGGTTAAAAATAACTTGCTTTTTCAAAAAGCGAGTCTGGAACTTTTAATTTTCGAAATGTTAGACTCGCTTTTTGAAAAAGCAAGTTATTTTTAAGAGCATCCACAGTCGTTTTCTATATCTCCCATTTTCCCATATTATAGCAAACGGTGCGCTGCACTCGTTTGCTATAATTGCCATTTTTCCCATTCCTCTCAAATCTGTTTCTCAAATTTGAGAAACGAAGTAAGAATTCTAAAATTATAGAAGACGGGGAATCATATACCGTCCGAAGGATTGCCGATTTTTTTTTATTTAAAAAAGGGTCGGACGGGGAATGATACCCCGTCCTTGACTTTTAAAAAATCTTTTTTTTGGGAAAAAATCCCCAGATGGGGAATCTTCTCCCGTCCGGGAGATGATACCCCGTCCAGGGTATTTTCCCTTTTTTTTTTCTTTTTTGGGTTTTTTTTTCCCAAATTGCCCTTCAATCTCTTTTGAACGAATTTAAAAGTCCAGGGGTAATTTGGTCTTTTGCCAAATGAGAAAAATTTGAGAAACGGCGACTGCACTATACTCCCCTATATGCTATTACTGTAGCTGTCATATTTTGGCAAATGAGAATAACGACTGTAGATGCTCTAACCAAACTTGCTTTTTCAAAATGCTTGGTTATTTTAGTAAATATTTTTGAAAGTGGGTCAGCTTGGTAAATACTTTTAGAAAATGGGTTAGTTTAGTAAATAGTTTCCGAAAGTGGGTCATTTTGGTAACAAGTTTTTTCTTTATCACATTGTCACTTTATCTTCTTTAGACCACTATATATGAAATCGTTTGTCAAGACTTTCTATATCATATTATCACTTCATTTTCTTTAGTTATGATTTTATAAATTTAGCAACTGTTTAGCAGTAGCAGAGGATATACATAACTTAACATTATTTCAGTATATACATAATTGGTGTGTTTTAAGTTGTCGAGAATGAGCCCATAGATTCTCTCAATCTCCGGTATACACATAATTGACTTTTGACCTATCAATCATATGCGCTGAGTTCTTGCGCCAAAAGTTTCACACTCGCTTTCTAAAAAAGCGAGGGTGGTTAAAAGGGTCCATAATTTTTTTTTATATTTCACATTAGCGGAAATGACCAAGTTACCCCTTCCTTCATATAACCAGATTATCACCTTAGGGATAAAAGGGTCATGCGGTAGGGAGGGACGGATGAAGTTCATCCATCTCTCACTTTTACAAATTTTTTTTAATTATAAACTTTATATATTTAATATATATTATTTATATTTAAAGTATTAAATCCACCGAGAGACAGAAGATCTTCATACATAAAGTTATTTATATTTATAAAGTTAGCAACAGTTTAGCAGTAGTCGAGGATATATATAACTTGACATTATTTCAGTATACACATAATTGGTGTGTTTTAAGTTGTCGAGAATGAGCCCATAGATACTCCCAATCAATCTTAGCTTTTGGCCTATCAATCATATGCGTTGGGTTCTTGTACCAAAAATTCTTATATTAAAAGGGTGGTTGTAACTTCGTTCATGGTTGCTGCTATACATAATGGTAGACCACAAAAGCCTGACGTGGTAATTGATGAGACATTGTTTTCTAGTTCTGAATATTGTCAGCGGGCTAAGGTTTGCTCATAATATATTGTTTTGTATTTCTTGCACTTGTTTTGAAAGCCCGAGTTTATTTTTTCCTAACAAAGAAGAAATTTTCTCTCTTGATCACTTTTCTTTCGTTTGTTTATATTGTTGTTTATGAATTGTTCATTATGTTTATGATTTGTCCATTGATTTATTGGTAGGAGCATCAATGTTGTGTTAGATCTAGACTATCTAAATAAATAGACTAACTAGACACAAATTATAAAACCTCGCAAGTGCACGAATCGTTAGAAAAGCGTAGCAATAGCAAGGGTCGATCCCACAGAGATTGTAGATTTCAACTTACTAATCAATAAAACTAATAATAAGAATGAATAAGAGTTGTTGTAATATTCTAAAAGAACTAAAAGATTAAAACTAAGATGAGAGGTGTTGAATCACAAATATCTCTTGAATAGTTGGGTTGTTGATCTCAACCAATAGTTAGTAATGCTAAGTTGCCTTCTGAATTTACTTCTAATTACTCATGTTTGTTCACTTCAAGGGCATGGTATCTACTCCTTAAAGTATTGTTTCCCTAAGCCAAGAATTAGGCATGGTATCTACTCTAATTCGTTTCTTCCCCTAAGTATTTTAGCATGGTATCTACTAAGTTATACTTAACAAAAGCATAAGAACAGTGGAAACGAACAAACACCTAAAGTTCTAGAAATTGGTATCAGATCTAGATCCTTTAAGTTGATTGAACCAAGAATCCTAAAGATTCCCTTGTTACAAGTTACGAGCACGAGATACGGGTCGTCTCAATATGCTCATATAACAGATTCAGATTTCTAACTCACAAACTTGATAATATCAGACTCTGTATGGCAGTCGACTGGCTCTCACCATCAGTCGACTGCACTTATAACTGCTGAACAAGTTTGACTGTTATCAATCTATATCAATTCAATTAGATTCAATCAATAAGTAAAATAGAAGGATTCAAAAGAACAGAGCACTACATAACTACGGCTTCGATCTACCCAACTATGAAATTAGTTCCACATAATAATACTTTTATTGCTTAACAAGTTCAAATACATGATCAACATCAAAGAATAAAGAGAGAAGAAATAAACTAATGGATTCCGGCAATAGGGTCAACTGGCTGTCACACAGTCGACTGCCTTCGAGTACTGGTTCTCCTCTTCCCCTTCTTCGATGATGATGGAATGAGGCACTGGTTGATTGTTCAGGAACTTGGTGATTTTTGTTGCTTCCAAGAGATAGGTCGCCCCCCGCTATAGATGATCTTTTCTGATATTTATAGAGTACCGCTGAGAATTAGGGTTTCCCCTTTTTCAGGAAAAATCCTTCTTTATTTTATTTGGCGATTTATGTCTTTCTCTTTTCTTCTTCCTTTCCTTATCTGTTCACCACGTGCTCTTGCCAATTCCCAGTCTCTAGATTTGATTCATTGCATAAGATCTGGATTTAAATAGATTTGAAATTAGATTTGGGTGAATCTTCGAATATCTTATCTGTTTACTCCGCCGCAGACCAGTCGACTTATCTTCGAACCAGTCGACTGAGTCGAGACTCCTGAAGATTTCATAATTGTTCAGACCAGTCGACTGTCTTTTGGGAGTGAGTCGACTGTGTCGAGAGTTGTGGAAAATCAGCTTCTCTTGTCCAGTCGCCTGTGTTGGGGAACCAGTCGGCTGATCCTCTGCAGTTTGCTGTGTATTATCCTTGAAGTCCTAAATCTGCTTCGTTTTTCTGTTATAAGCTGTTTCCTATGGAAAAGAGAAAATAAGAGTTAAATACCACATATAGAGCTTTTAAATGTCTAATTATATTAAGATTATTGCTCTAAAAAGTGAATAATATTGTGTTCATCAAATACCCCCAAACTTAGATTTTTGCTTGTCCTCAAGCAAACTAGAATTACGAATAAGGAGAATAATAATAATAATAGACTCAACCACCAAGATTTCTTATTATGTGGACATCAATATATAAAACTACAAACAATTTCGGATAAAGTAAAAACAAGCATACCCACTTTCTCCAGTGCAATTGTCTATTCATAGTTCCCAAACTTAATCATATTTGTCATGCGATTAATGTAGTTATAGTATGCAACTACTCAGTCTGTGATTATCCCTTTTCTCTACTACAAACCGAGTAGCAAACTAGAGTTTTTTTTTTTTTTTTTTTTTTTTTTTTTTTTTTTTTTTAGTCTCTTCTCTAAAGATGTCACTTGCCTTTTGACGCGAATGCGAAACATTTGTGATGTATCCACCCGGTTACTCAACAAGTCACAAACTCTAAAGTGCTTTGCATACTCGTATTTTGAGTTGTCGTTTGACGTAAAGGTAAACATTGGTGATGAATACCCCTAGTTACTAAGCACTCAAAACATTGGAGTAGATTGACTTTATTTAAATATATACATATATATATTTTATCACTCTATTTACTTAAACTCGATTTAGGACTAGATCTAAAGGGAATAATCATCAGAAAAAGCATCACATTTGTTTATTATGTATAATCGCATGACTTCTATAACTTCGTAAGGAATTATGAAAATCAACAATTCTAAAGTAAATAAGTATCCTTCTTCTTACTTTATAAGAGATTGTTTATCCTAAAATTTTCAAAAATTTTTAAAAGACTCTAAAAATAACCCTAATACCCCCAAACTTAGATGTAACATTGTCCTCAATGTTCGAAAGAAAATATAAAAAAAGGCATGTGTCACCATCCAGTAGGGAGATACTGAAAATAAAAATAACTAAAAGAATAATAATGAATAACTGAAATAAAATAAAGGGAAAGTGTAAATACTCCCCTGAAAAATTGGGTTGCCTCCCAACAAGCGCTGTGTTTTCTGTCTTCAGCTAGACTTGACGTGGTCATGCCATGTATTGAATGGTTTGAAGATTCACATCTTCCTCTTGCGGTTCTATGCTCATCTCTATGTATGGTTTCGCTCTATGCCCGTTCACCTTAAATGTTTGATTCTTTTCCTTGCTATGAACCTCCAAAGCACCATGTGGAAAGACTCTCGTGACAGTGTATGGTCCATACCATCGTGACTTAAGCTTGCCTGGAAAAAGTCTTAACCTTGAGTTATATATCAATATCTTCTGGCCTTCATAAAACTCCTTCCTTGCTAGCTGTTTGTCATGGTACAACTTGGTTCTTTCCTTGTATAATTTTGCATTCTCATAAGCATCGTGCCTTAACTCTTCAAGCTCATTTAGTTGTAGTCTTCTTTTGTCACCTGCTTGTTTCATGTCAAAATTGAACCTTTTGATGGCCCAATATGCTTTGTGTTCCAACTCAACTGGCAAGTGACAGGCTTTTCCAAAGACCAACCGGTATGGTGACATGCCAATGGGTGTTTTGTAAGCCGTTCGATAGGCCCATAATGCATCGTTCAAGCGTAGCGACCAATCCTTTCTCCTTGTGTTGACTGTCTTTTCCAAGATGCTCTTGATTTCTCTGTTGCTAATCTCCACTTGCCCACTAGTTTGAGGATGATATGGGGTGCCCACTCTATGTGTAATACCATACTACTTCATCAAAGAAGCAAAAGGAAAGTTGTTGAAATGGCTCCCTCCATCACTAATTATCGCTCGTGGTGTACCAAACCTAGTGAAAATGTTCTCCTGCAAAAACTTGACAACAACTTTGTGATCATTAGTTTTTGAGGGGACAGCCTCGACCCATTTAGACACATAATCTACACCAACAAGAATATATAAATAACCAAATGAGTTAGGAAAAGGACCCATGAAGTCGATTCCCCAAACATCAAAAAGCTCGATTACTTGTATGTTGTGCAGTGGCATTTGATTTCTAGAAGAGATGTTGCCTGTCCTTTGGCATTTGTCGCAAGTCCTGCAAAAAGAAAAAGCATCTTTGAATACATTAGGCCAATAAAAACCAGATTGCAATACCTTTAGTGCTGTTCTTTTTGGTCCAAAATGTCCTCCACAGGCATATTGGTGGCAGTGTTGTAGAATACTCATTTGTTCTTCGTCTGCCACACATCTTCTTATAATTTGATCAGGGCAGAATTTGAATAAATAAGGGTCATCCCAATAAAAGTGTTTGCACATAGCCACCAGTCTCTTTCTTTCCTGACTTGTCATACCTGGAGGGAAAACATGAGCAGTTAGAAAATTGACAATATCAGCAAACCAGGGGAGCTGTTCAGAGAGGTAAGTCGACTAGTTGAGGGACCAGTCGACTGCTCCGAGAGATTGCACATTGATTTCAAATAGTTGTTCATCTGGGAAATTTTCATTCAGCGGGGGCACATTTCTCTCTTCCTCGTGCAGTAGCCTGGACATGTGATCTGCAACAACATTGTCGCTTCCTTTTTTATCTCTAATCTCAAGATCAAATTCTTGAAGCAACAGCACCCATCTGATCAACCTAGGCTTAGCATCCTTTTTAGCAAACAAATATCTCAAGGCAACATGGTCAGTGAAAACAATAACCTTAGAACCAATTAAATATGATCTAAACTTCTCTACAGCAAATATAACAGCTAACATTTCTTTTTTAGTAGTGGAATAATTTAGCTGTGCATCGTTTAGAGTTCGAGAAGCATAGTAAATAACATGAGGTTTCTTATTGATTCGTTGACCTAGAACAGCGCCCAAGGCGTAATCACTTGCATCACACATGAGCTCAAAAGGATGGTTCCAATTTGGTGCCATGACAATAGGTGCAGAAATGAGAAGATTTTTTAATGTATTAAAAGCATTTGTGCACTCCTCTGTCCATGTAAACTCAACATCCTTAGACAACAAATCACAAAGGGGTTTGGAGATTTTTGAAAAGTCTTTTATAAATCGTCTATAAAACCCTGCATGTCCAAGAAAACTCCTAACACCCTTAACTGTAGTGGGAGGGGGTAGTTTTGATATGATGTCAATCTTTGCCTTGTCTACCTCGATTCCTCTTTTTGATATCACATGTCCCAATACAATGCCTTGTTGTACCATGAACTGGCACTTTTCCCAGTTCAGCACTAAATTGCATTCTTCACATCTTTTAAGTACGAGCTGCAAATGGTTAAGACATTCATCGAAACAAGATCCAAAAACACTAAAATCATCCATAAATACCTCGATGAACCTTTCCACCATGTCTGAAAATATGCTCATCATGCATCTTTGAAATGTTGCTGGTGCGTTGCACAATCCAAACGGCATCCTCCCTGCTAATCTTTCTAACATTTGATCAATAAAAGGAAGAGGGAAGTGATCTTTCCTGGTTTCATTATTCAACTTCCTATAGTCAATGCATACCCTCCATCCTGTGGTTACTCTTGTTGGGATAAGTTCATTCTCTTCATTTGTTACCACTGTAACTCCACTTTTCTTAGGAACTACATGTATAGGACTTACCCATTTGCTATCTGAGATAGGATAGATGATGCCAACATCTAGTAGCTTCAAAATCTCTGCTCTTACCACTTCCTTCATGTTGGGGTTGAGCCTTCTCTGTGCCTCTCTGCTAGGTTTTGCATCGTTCTCAAGGAGTATTCTATGCATGCATTTGGATGGACTTATTCCCTTGATGTCTGCAATGGTCCATCCTATTGCACTCTTGTGTTCTCGTAATACCTTCAGCAACTTATATTCTTCCTGTGCACTCAAGTTTGCAGCAATTATTACTGGTAGCGTCTGGTTCTCGCCTAAAAATGCATGCTTCAAATGGTCGGGCAACTGCTTAAGTTCTATGTCTGGAAGTTTTTGTACAGTCGACTGGTCCATGTCAGCAGTCGACTTGTTCTGGGTGTCTTGATTCGGTCGACTGGTTAGAATACCAGTCGACTTACTCTGTTCATCAGTCGCTTGATCTGTAGAAGAACAATTTTTATCAGACACCAATTTTTCAAATAAAGGTGCAGGTTTACCTGAATATGACTGTGAAGTGTCAAGGTGATGTATTGTCTCTGCAATCTCCCAGTCATCATGTTCCTGTTCAACATTAGATAAAGTTAGAGATTGAGTGATTGTGGCTTGAAGTGGTTCAACACTATGTACCTGAAATGTTTGATCAACGATCTCCTGCACCACATCAATATTATAGTATTCATGATCATCTTGTGGTAATTTTAGTGTATCAAACATTTTAAATTCCACTTTTTCTCCGTTTATCTTCATACTTATAATGCCCTTTTTAACACAAATTTTGATATCAGCTGTACTCATAAAGGGCCTACCTAATATGATCGGTAGAGATGATGACATTGAAGATTCCTCCATATCTAACACAACAAAATCAGCAGGCAAAATAAAATCATTTACCTGAACTAGGACATCTTCTAATATACCTCTAGGTCTTTTTATACTGCGATCAGCCAATTGCAAAGTGATGGATGTTGGCTTGAGTTCCCCCAATCCAAGCTTTTCGTAAACAGAATAAGGAAGAAGGTTGATGCTTGCCCCCAAGTCTAGCAGTGCTTTTTCAAAGAAGTGCTCACCAACTTTGCAAGGAATGGTGAAACTACCTGGATCTTTCAGTTTAGGTGGTAATTTTCTTAATAAAACAGCACTCACTTCTTCTGTCAAGGCCACATCCTCCTTAACCTGAAATGTTCTTTTGTGAGTACAACAGTCTTTCAAAAATTTGGCATAAGAAGAAATTTGTTTAATAGCATCAAGTAGGGGAATATTAATTTCTACCTTTTTGAGAGTTTCAAAGACGTCAAATAAATGTTGTTCTTTCTTTTTATTGACTAACCTTTGAGGGAATGGTGGTGGTACTGTCCCTACTTTTTCACTTACCTTGTTTGAACCCAAAGCTTTTGATGGTTGTGTATCTGGTTTGTCTGTATGTGTTCCAATCATGTTGTCAATTATCTTACCATTTCTTAGGGTTGTTACTGCTTGGAGCTGTTCTTGACCTCCTGGGTTTGGTATGGTTTGTGAAGGGAGTTCTCCTGCCTTTCGTTCGCTCAATTCTTTTGCAATCTGACCAATTTGTGTTTCTAACTTCTGAATCGCTTGTCCTTGTTGGTTGCTTGTTTGATGTTGTTGTTGGAGCAATTGAAGAACGGTGGACTCAAAATCCAACTTCTTCTGTTCTGGAGCTGGTCGATCAAACCCACTTCCCATCTGAGGGTTCCTTGCATGTCCTTGTGTGAATTGATTCCCTTGATTATTTTGATTATTGCTCCATGAGAAGTTTGGATGATTCCTCCATCCTGGGTTATATGTGTTCGAGTATGGATTGTTCTTTGGTGGAAATACTCCTCGACCCACATAGTTCGCATGCTCCTGATCTGTGAAAGTAGACATGGGACATGTATCAGTTGTGTGATCTAAATGAGAACAAATTGCACACATTTCATTTGTTTGATTTTTAACTCCACCCATTGTCGACATTGCATTAACAAGCATATCAATTTTCTTATTCATGTTTGCCATTTCTAATTGAATGTTATTACTATTAGAGATTTCGTAAACTCCCTGTTTTTTCGAAGGGCCCCTTCTTGTTGAGAATTGTTGGGAGTTCTCGCTGAGTTCTTTAAAAAGTTCAATGGCTTCTTCTCCACTTTTCCTCATCAAAATTCCATTGCAAGCTGCATCAACAATTGCCTTGTTAGTGTCATTTAAACCTTCATAAAAAGCTTGTACCTGATCATCCTTAGGCAGATTGTGAGTAGGACACTTGAGAAGCTTGCTCTTGAAATCCTTCCATGCCTCAAAGAATAAATCTCCATCCTTTTGTTGGAAGAGTTGAATCTCCCTTTTTAGCTGTTTGGTTTTCTGGGCTGGAAAGAACTCTTTCAAGAATTTTGTTGCCAATTGCTCCCATGAATTAATTGATCCTGGTTCCAAAGAATTATACCACAACTTAGCATTAAGTTTTAATGAAAAAGGAAACAAGATTAACCTAATTTGTTCAGCGGTAAGCCCTTGGACGCTTTGTGTCCTGCAAAGATCGAAAAAGTCTTGCAAGTGAAGATGAGGCTCTTCATCTGGTTTGCCACTAAAGTGGGGAACCATACTAAGTAAATGAGGAGATAGGTGCATGTTCCCTGTGGCATTAGGTTGAAAAGCAATGCAGGAAGGTTGCTCAATATTCTTAGGAGTGAATTTGTCCTGCATTGGCACTCGATTTTGTATTTCTTCAGCCATTCTTTCCTGTGAAATTTGTCTCTGTGCAGTCGACTGGGTCCGTACAGCAGTCGACTGGCTGGCTGTGAGAAGCTTACCTAGCCTGTGCAAAGTTCGTTCTGTTTCTGCGTCAATAGGTAGTAGCTCTGGTCGAAGTGATCGTCTACCGTGCATTCACCGAAGTCCTGTAACCTAAAAGAAAAATTATTAATAAAAGAAAAGAAAAACTAATAAAAATTCTACTGACTTGTAAGTTAAAATACTAAACAATCCCCGGCAACGGCGCCAAAAACTTGTTGTGTTAGATCTAGACTATCTAAATAAATAGACTAACTAGACACAAATTATAAAACCTCGCAAGTGCACGAATCGTTAGAAAAGCGTAGCAATAGCAAGGGTCGATCCCACAGAGATTGTAGATTTCAACTTACTAATCAATAAAACTAATAATAAGAATGAATAAGAGTTGTTGTAATATTCTAAAAGAACTAAAAGATTAAAACTAAGATGAGAGGTGTTGAATCACAAATATCTCTTGAATAGTTGGGTTGTTGATCTCAACCAATAGTTAGTAATGCTAAGTTGCCTTCTGAATTTACTTCTAATTACTCATGTTTGTTCACTTCAAGGGCATGGTATCTACTCCTTAAAGTATTGTTTCCCTAAGCCAAGAATTAGGCATGGTATCTACTCTAATTCGTTTCTTCCCCTAAGTATTTTAGCATGGTATCTACTAAGTTATACTTAACAAAAGCATAAGAACAGTGGAAACGAACAAACACCTAAAGTTCTAGAAATTGGTATCAGATCTAGATCCTTTAAGTTGATTGAACCAAGAATCCTAAAGATTCCCTTGTTACAAGTTACGAGCACGAGATACGGGTCGTCTCAATATGCTCATATAACAGATTCAGATTTCTAACTCACAAACTTGATAATATCAGACTCTGTATGGCAGTCGACTGGCTCTCACCATCAGTCGACTGCACTTATAACTGCTGAACAAGTTTGACTGTTATCAATCTATATCAATTCAATTAGATTCAATCAATAAGTAAAATAGAAGGATTCAAAAGAACAGAGCACTACATAACTACGGCTTCGATCTACCCAACTATGAAATTAGTTCCACATAATAATACTTTTATTGCTTAACAAGTTCAAATACATGATCAACATCAAAGAATAAAGAGAGAAGAAATAAACTAATGGATTCCGGCAATAGGGTCAACTGGCTGTCACACAGTCGACTGCCTTCGAGTACTGGTTCTCCTCTTCCCCTTCTTCGATGATGATGGAATGAGGCACTGGTTGATTGTTCAGGAACTTGGTGATTTTTGTTGCTTCCAAGAGATAGGTCGCCCCCCGCTATAGATGATCTTTTCTGATATTTATAGAGTACCGCTGAGAATTAGGGTTTCCCCTTTTTCAGGAAAAATCCTTCTTTATTTTATTTGGCGATTTATGTCTTTCTCTTTTCTTCTTCCTTTCCTTATCTGTTCACCACGTGCTCTTGCCAATTCCCAGTCTCTAGATTTGATTCGTTGCATAAGATCTGGATTTAAATAGATTTGAAATTAGATTTGGGTGAATCTTCGAATATCTTATCTGTTTACTCCGCCGCAGACCAGTCGACTTATCTTCGAACCAGTCGACTGAGTCGAGACTCCTGAAGATTTCATAATTGTTCAGACCAGTCGACTGTCTTTTGGGAGTGAGTCGACTGTGTCGAGAGTTGTGGAAAATCAGCTTCTCTTGTCCAGTCGCCTGTGTTGGGGAACCAGTCGGCTGATCCTCTGCAGTTTGCTGTGTATTATCCTTGAAGTCCTAAATATGCTTCGTTTTTCTGTTATAAGCTGTTTCCTATGAAAAAGAGAAAATAAGAGTTAAATACCACATATAGAGCTTTTAAATGTCTAATTACATTAAGATTATTGCTCTAAAAAGTGAATAATATTGTGTTCATCAATCAACATATGCCAATTCAGTATTTAGATGGATGAATGTTGAGATTGTTGTCGAGGCTCATATCTGTTAACCATTGGATCTGATTTCTAAGATCGTGACCTAATGGTGAACTATTTTGGTAGATAGGTGTGCTGATGAAAAAGAGATGAGATTTTAACCACCCTCGCTTTTTTAAAAAGCGAGTGTGAGACTTTTGGCGCAAGAACTCAACGCATATGATTGATAGGTCAAAAGCCAATTATGTGTATACCGGGGATTGAGAGTATCTATGGGCTCATTCTCGACAACTTAAAACACACCAATTATGTATATACTGAAATAATGTCAAGTTATGTATATCCTCTGCTACTGCTAAACAGTTGCTAAATTTATAAAATCATGACCAAAGAAGATGAAGTGACAATGTGATATAGAAAGTCATGACAAACGATTTCATATATAGTGGTCTAAAGAAGATCAAGTGACAATGTGATATAGAAAGAACTTGTTACCATAATAGCCCACTTTCTGAAATTATTTACCAAACTAATCCACTTTATCAAAGTATTTACAAAGCTGACCCACTTTCGAAAATATTTACCAAAATAATCAAGCGTGCTTTTTGAAAAAGCGAGTTTGGTTAAAAATAACTCGCTTTTTCAAAAAGCGAGTCTAAAATTTCAAAAATTAAAAGTTCCAGACTCGCTTTTTGAAAGAGCGAGTTATTTTTAACCAAACTCGAAAAGCGAGTTGGTCGTTTAGGGAACAAAAATAAAAAATAGGACAGTTTGGGAAAAACTTTTAAAAAAAGGGCCATTTTAGGAAAAAAATCAAAAATTAATGCAAAATCATAGAACGGGTTTACCTTAGTTCTAGACCTTTCACATGGCAATTTTTTTCCCTGTGCAAATGCAAATTTACCTCCCCTTTCACATGGCAAAATTTTTTTCCATTTGCCTCCCCTTTCGCATGGCAATTTTTGGAAGCAGTGCAACATCAGGATAATGTTATGCTCCATTTGGCATGGAAATTGTGGGAGCAGTGGAACCAAGTTACTTCCGCTACAGTTTTGTCCGTTTTGTAGGAGAAAGATTGGGACGTAAATTCTCGAAACCTACCTGGATCCACTGTGGCACCCATACTTATAGAATCTAGATTTTGTGACTAATCCACAATTTTCAATCCATTTTGAGACGTTTTGAATTTCACTTTTTTTGGTACATTTCATGAGCTATTATCCATCGTTTCGGGTCGATTTTATGAAAACAAATTTTACTGTTCTGGTTAGAATTTATGGGTTGGCTAAATTTGATAAAAACACCCCCTCAACTATGTCTCTTAAAAACATCTCTCAACTTTATTTTTTTGAAAAAAACCGTCCCGTAACTTTTTGAGTAACTTGGTTCATTCATGTTCAAATCACTTGGATAAAAAGGTTAAGGGGCCTTTTTTCAGAGAAACAGAGTTGTTGAGTGTTTTCTCATTAAAGAATAGTTGAGGGGGTGATGTTTTTTTTTTCTTCAAAATTATCCTTTGTGGACTAACCCACTGTTTCACCCGATAATGTGAAAAATCTGAATTTCACTGCTTTGTCCAGATTTTGGGCTATAATTCACTCTTTTCCAACATGTTTTCAAAAATTAAATTTATCTATTTTTCTCTATTGTTTATATAGTAATCCACCATTTCAACTGATTTTGAGAAATTCCAGATTTCACTATGTTGGCCACATTTTGATGGCTATACTTCTTTGCTTTCGAACAAAGAAATACTGAGTTTTATTATTTTGGCCATACTTTGTAGGCTATCCATCGTTTCTAATAAATTTTGAGAAAATTTAAATATTACTTCTTTGAAAAAATTTATGGGACCGTTTTCTTATTGATTTTGGTTAATTCCGAGTATCGTTGTCTTTGTTAAATTTGTGGGCTATATAATCCAAAAAAAATTTCCAAATTATGAGTTTCTCTAATTTATCCAGATTTTGAATGCTATAATCCACTGTTTTCAGTTGATTTTATGATATTCTAAATTTCATTAAACTTACTCGTTCTCATGTTCTATATACTCCATTGTTTTCAGCTAGTTTTGTGAAATTATGAATATCACTGTTTTTGCTCAGATTTTGTTGGACTATATAGGCCACCGCTTTCAAGGGATTTTGAATAATTCTATATCATTCTTTGGCTAAGTTTTGTGGGCTATATAGTCCATTGTTTAATTCTTACATATTTCAAGAAATTTTATATATCACTATTTTTGCCATATTTTTTTGGTTATAATCCATCGTTTTTTTATATTATACCTCGTTTTCGATTGTTTTTTTTAGAAATTTCAAATTTCATTCTTTTACCATTTCTCAATGGCTATAATCCGCTCCCTTTTTGGTTGATTCTTTTACAAGATTTCATATCCTAGATTTGTGGGCTGTCTACTGTTTTCAACGAATTTTGAGAAATTCGGAATTTTATTATTTTGACCATATTTCATTGCCTACAATCCTTATTTTTCGTTCGATTTTGAGAAATTCCGAATTTCAATATTTTTGCAGATTTTGTGGACAATTTTGTGAAATTCTCTATATCATTGTTTTGACAATATTTTTGTTTATAGTCCATTATTTTTGAAAAATTACTAATTTGACTATTTTGGGAAGATTCCGTGGGCTATAATCAACCATTTTCAACCAATTTTTAGAAATTCGGTAGTGTCCTTTTTTTTTTTGCCATAGTTCATGTGCTATACAATCTATCATTTTTGGTTGATTTTGAAATTCTGAATTTCACCATTTTGGCTAGATTTTGTGGCAACCACATTTTTTGCTGATTTTGGAAAATTCCGAATTAAACTTTTTTACAAGATTTTGTGGACGATTTTGTGGACGTTCATTCATTTTTGTTGTTGTTGGTAATTTCATTGTTTTGGCTAGATTTTATGTGCTACATACGATATAGAATATTTTTTCCGACCAATTTTGAAAATTTCCAATTCCCAGCATTTTGCTAGATTTTATGAACTTAATTTCCTGTTTTGGTATAATTTGGCCCATTCTAAATTTTATTGTTTTATCATAGATTTTGTAGGGAAACTTGGTTTGCCCGTGGACACATGTCTACGACACGTCTTCATGAACGATACAACATATGAAAAGACCTATAAACCCATAAAGAAAACACAGGCAAAGCACATAAAAAAGTTAAAGATAATCCAACATGCTAGTTTTACTATTAGCCATCCAACTGTTGAAGAATGTTTGATTTTGTAGCTTCTCATTTTTTTTAAATTGAAAAGATATGAGAGAGAGAGAGTAATAAAGTGAGGATGATTTATGTTTTGGGGGAAAATAATTACTTTTTTTTGGGGGGGGGGGGGGGGGGGGGGGGGGGGGAACTTTTAGGGAAAAATATCTTTTGGGAGAGTGAATGTGAGTCATTTATTTTGTTTCAATTAAAGTAGAGTCACTTGATTGTTTTTTTTTCAAACTTCCTTGTGATTGGTTATATAGATAGTCCATAGTGTACCTTTAGAGCATCCACAATGGTTTCTTGTTTTTGCGATTTTGGCAAAATGATACCCACATCGGTTTGCTATATTCCCATATTTTGAGAAATTTGCTACAGTTGCTTCTCATATTTGAGAAAAAAATGCGGATTCTCAAAATATAGGGGACGGAAAATGTTGTTCGTCCCAATTTTTTGAAATCTCATCAGACGACACAACGTGTATCGTCTATGATTTTTTTAAAAAAAAATTTGGATCGGACGGAACAAGTTGTTCCGTCCACAAAATAAAAATAAAAAATACGATCGGACATGACATGTTGTCCCGTCCGAAGAGAAATCTTCTCAAACGGGACAACATGTCCTGTTTGAGCACCTTTTTAACTTTTAGCCCATTAATTAACCCACTTAAATAGGATTTAGTGTTAATTTAAACATAGTTTAGGTTATTTTAATAGTAAATTAATTCACTTAATGGTTTTTTAAAGACTTAACCAAATTTTATTTTCAAACAAATTTCAAATACATAAATAAAATTTATATGACGGACATGCCCCGTGCGCTCAAATTTTTTTGCAAAATTGTAAAATTATAGCAAACGACCATTGCAGTATTTCTCCATTTTCATATTTGCCATTTTTCCAGTTTGTTATAAAATAGCAAAGACCATTGTGGATGGTATTAGGGCTGAGAACGGTTCGGTTCCAAGTCAAAACCAACCAAAAGTTTAGAACCGCAACTGACCAGAACACAGTTCCAAACCGAAAATACCAGATTTACGATTCTCTTGATCCACTCATAGTTTCAGATTTGAATCATTTGATGTAAGTTCAGTCAAAAACATCGGATCCCCCTATCCATGGACACTCAGACCAATGCTATTAATCAAGATTATTATTATTAAATTTTATTATTACTTTTTTTAAAATTTAATAACAGTGATGTTAAAATAAAAAAAATTAAACACACAACATTCTCATCCAATACATAGGAATTGGTGCAAGTGGGGAATTGAACCTCCAACCGCTTGCTGCACTAGCGAAAAGAGCATTTTCTATACTTTTAATCAAGTTGAGGGTATAAACTTTACTTGAAAGTTGTGTATAATCTATAAGACACTACAACAAAATGATTTTACCCCGGCGATTTTTTCCTGGCGTTTGGGTAAAAACATCGGGATAGAATCCCGGTAAGAAAATGAAGAAAAATCCATTCCCCTATACCGGCATTTCATAAAAACGCCGGTGTAGATGTGTGCATTTTTACCCCCAAACCCCTTTCGATCTCTCTCTCTCTCTCTCTCTCTCTCTCTCTCTCTCTCTCTCACTCACTCAACCATTCGCTTCTTTCTAATTTTGCTCACTTCCGCGCTGAAGGACCCATACCCCCCTAGGCCGTCGTCGACCCTCGACCATCGTCGTCACCCGCCCTCCGTCTCCGTACCCCCTGTCCCCCCTCCCCACGTCGCCTAGCCCCTCTCTCTCACACAAACCCTAGCCCCAATCACAAACCCTAGCCCAAATCGTGTCACCCCTTACCTTCCTATCCCCACGTCTCTCTCATGAACCCTAGCCCCGACCATGCCCCCCCACGTCGTCGTTTCAGTCGCTCTCGCCGTTCCCGTGCCGTCTCTCCGATGACCATCATCTTCCTCCATCTTGCAAGCCCTAGGTATGAATTTAAGAATTTGAGAATTTAGGAATTTGTTAATTTATGAAGTAGAGAATTTAGGAATTTAGAGAATTTGTTAGTTTGTGAAGTAGAGAAATTGAGAATTTGTGAAGTAGAGAATTTGAGAATTTGAGAATGTGTTAATTTGTGAAGTAAAGAATTTGAGAATTCTGGGTATCTATAATGAGGATGGATAAGAAGAATAGATTGATGGTTGGGACAAATTGAATGGCATTTTTGTTCGATTGGGTGTTAGGGATGTATGCTGAAGTGCTAAAAACTATGGGGTTGACATCTTAAATCTTCGGATTATAGGTCACATACTGTAGGTAATTTTCATATGTTTTTAAGTCATTATAATATGTGAAGGATTTTTAATTAGGAGTTGCTTAAAAGGAATGCAATTGTTACTAAGGGAATGACTTCTTATGTCCCTCTAGTGCTTCTTCGTCTGGATGGAGTGTGTAGTGAAAACTTGTGTGATGATATTATCCATAGGTCACATATGTAGGTTGATTCTTCTGGAGTTACAAAATCTCCATAATTCTGGCATTTGTTACTTGGCTCTTAATTGCCATCTCCTCTGTTGTTATGTTCTGGCTCCTTGCCTCTGTTTGATATCCCACCAATTGTATATTTTTATTTGTGTGCATGGATACTCCATCCAGTGAACAAAACTATATTCACGTTTAATGTTGTTGGGTCCTTTGACATTAAAATGAAAGTTCATTAGAGTTCTCTAAATTATGGAAAATATTTTAGAGGTGTAAATGAATTCTTACTCCAATACAAATACTCATTGTATTTGTTAGATTGGATTTAGTTATGAGTCCTTCGATATATATGAGTCCTTCTTTCATATTATTTATGTAGTAGTGATGATTTTTAATTTGCTTTTGGAGGCCTCCAGCTTTGATGACATATTCAGGTTTAGATTAAAGAAAGGGTTCTTCAGTTTGGGTTCTTTGTAGTATGTTTTGATGAAGGATATATGATCCAATAGTTAATGAAATGAACTCTCAAATTCTCTCACTGCATAGTGTGTGCTTGTTTGAAGTTTGGGTTAGTTGCTTTTTTGTCTGAATTTGGAGATGAGATGGATCATGTATCTGAAGTTGCACACTATGATTTTTTTAGGAGTGACTAGTGATGGAATTTTTTTTTTATCTAAACTTTATGTACAATTATATGATAATGTCTACATGAGTATCAGTTTCTAACCTAATGTTTATGCTTGTTGCTTGGGTTTGAAAACGAGATTGTTCTTTGCCGTATGGTTTTAAGTGATGATGAGATGGATTATGTAACTGAAGTTACATACTATGATTTACAGAGGAGTGACTAGTGATGAAATAATCCTATTTGAACTTATGTTGTGATTTCAATTGACAGTTATCTCATGAGTATTATAAAAGTATAAGTTTCATTTCAGTTAGTAGAATTTTTGCTCGAATTTGACAGTGAAAGTATTCTTTTTCACTCTTTGTAATTCAATAATTTGAACTTCATATTCTGGTTTTGATTGTAAGAGTGCTGCATGTTTCCTTTTTAAAAAAATTTATATACCTACACTGGCATTTTTACAAACGCCGGTGTAGAATGAATATAAGGGGAGAAGAGAGCAGTCTTGAATACGCCGTACACTAGCATTTTTATGACCGCCAGTGTATCTTACCGCAACACCGGCGTTCGTAACAAATGCCGGTGTAGACCCTCCCTTTTTTGTGATGCCTTCTTCAGCGGCATTAGCACCAGCAATTTTAAAAATGCCGGTGAATTATTCACTGGCATTTTAAAATGCCGGTGAATATCAGAAAAAATGCTGATGTATCTGTTGTGTGTTGTAGTGAGAGCATCCACAGTCGTGATTGTCAACAAATGGCTAAATGCATATTTACATATAACATATTGAGCATTTGCTGCAGTCGTCCAATGCTATTTTATAGCAATTTAATATAAAAAAATATCAGACGGACTTTGTAGATCCGTCGTAGGCGAAATATATATAGAATGAATTATTTAATAAAAAAATTTTGTTAGACCACTACAAAATCTTAACAAAAGAATGAATGAATGAATGAAGAGACTCAAAAGAATGAATGAAGAGACTCAAAATCTAGGGTTTATATTTACTAGTCAATCAAAATCTTAACAAGAGAATGAATGAAGAGTAACCGAAATATGTAAAAGTAAAAAAAACTATTTTTTGTAATTTATGCTTACCCTTTACATATTTGTAGATTATTCGCACTGAAATTCCGGAATTTATACTAAAATTGAACATTCCAGACTTGTGCAATGCTATGTATAATTCTGCATCTTGCTCAAAGTCTCATTCATGAATGTCTTACAATTTATCTTCTTGTTCGATTCATCTGAAGTTTAAAAATAGTCCCCAGTTGGGCACCTGAAGTCATTAGTTTTGCAAAATACAATTATTACTGGCTTCTTATGCTACTTAATTATACTTGCGACTACCCTAGTATTAGTAGATTAGTAGCAAGCCTCGTTGGGGGATTTGAGCCCTTGCTTGCATATTAGTGTGGGTGAGCAGCTGCGTGGCTGTGGTCTTGTTCCAACTCATGTCTTGCTGTTGGGGCCTTTCTATGCTATTTTGTAGGTTACCAACTTATGTCTTACTTGACAGATCATGAAGACTCTTGCCTTTTAATTTGGCTGTGGGTGAGTTCTTTTGGACTTCAATCTTTAATAATAAATAATATGCCCGAGATGCTTCATGTGATTATAAATATATAACATGCCTGAGATGACTGAGATGCTTCTTGTGATTATGAATAAAATTCTAGAGTTTTAGATGAATTCATTATCATCAAAACTTCATCACAGGTGAATCAGGATTCACCTTCAAATTTGAGCCCAGTTTTCCTGATAAAGCAAGCAACAAGGTGGTATTATTTTCCATCTCCAAGAAATTGATATCATCACTTTCTCATTAGTTTCTATGAGAATGTTCAATCCAAATTACAACCGCCAAATAATTAGAGGATCTAGGAAAGAAAGTTGACATTAGAATGTAGAAAAGTTATAAGCAAAGACACCTCATTTTAGCATATAGAATAGCTACTTAAAATTATGGTGAGTGAGAAAAATTAATATTTGATGAGGTACATCAATAAAAAAAATTGTGGTAGGCAACACCAAGGTATAGAGTTATGGATCAAGCACTGGCTAATGTGACAGATACTCCATTCTTTTTTTTTTCCTTTCAATTTATCATTGATTTGGTTATTTTTGTTGATTTGGTTGTCTCAATATCTAGGCTTGTGTCCTTATTAGACATAGAATTGTAGCTATGGAGAAATATTCTAAAGATTGGCTAGCAGAGGAACCACACCTTCCAATTAGAAATCATATTCGATATCATTTTCTTGTACTATGAATGTATCATGAACAATAATGCAACATAGCCATGTCTTATATATTTTTTTAGAAAGACCACTTATGTTGTGTTGCAATTGTTTGAAATTTAGTTTAAGGTTTATTGGTCTATCTGCTCCAACTACTGAACTATTTTTCTATATTCAGGTAGGTGCACATGGAACAGAGAGAGAGAGTGAAGCCTAGTTCTCGATCAAACGATCAAATAATGGCAAGCTTCGATAATGGATTTAGGTATCTAATGAATCTATGCCGTGTCCATGCTTGCTTGTAAATTCTATGACAGATATATAGTAGTTAATTCATGAAAATGGAAGGAGGGTGACTGAATTTGTATGTAACATGAGAGAATTGTGGTTCATGTTGTATGAAGACTTCTATTCTTGAGTGTAGCTTGCTTGGAATGAATTGCTTATTGATTTGTGTTGTATGAAGACTTGTATTATATGAAGACTTGTATTTATGAGAATAGCTTGCTTGGAATGAATTTCTTATTGATTTGTATTGTATGAAGACTTGTAATCTTTGGGTGTGTGTGTGTGTGTGTATATATATATATATATATATATAGCCCACCCTAGCATTTTCAAACGACGGGGTAGATTTTAAAATTGTTTTAAAAGTGCCAGGAATTGTAACGAAAAGTGCTGGGATATCATATAAAGCCCCGGCATTGGAAAACGCTGGGAAAGACAATATTCTTCCCCGGCGGGGGCAAGGACGGCGCTTGCGGCGGCACTTTTTAAAGCGACAGGGGATCAACCCCGGCGTTTATAAACATCGGGAAATGTAAAAAAAAAAGTATGGGATCCCCTTCCCGTTTGTAGTGGATAGATCTTGAAGGAAGAAAGAAAACCCAAAAAAAGACAGACAGACTTTGAAAATCTGTCCCACGATTTTTAAATAATTTTTTCGAAGTGTTTAATAATTAAAAAGATTTTTTTAATTGGAAAAAAAAATAAAAAAAGGGAATTCAGCCTAAAACAATTTTTTTATTAAAATAAAGGTCAGGCGAACTGTCTAGTTCGACTTGACGAATAAAAAATTATTTCTTTTAGTGGGACGGAAAGATCCATCCTGTATAATATGCATTTTTCATATATCCGCTCTCATATATAGAAATCTACTTTCGTAAAATCGTTAAAATATGCATAAATAGTAAACGACTGCAATACTTTCTTAACCAAAACATACATATTATGCATAAATAGCAAACGACTGTGCATGTTCTAAACAAATAGAACTCTACAGAAAATGCTCATAAAATCTTAAGCTGATGGATGTGATAATAGAAGCGTAGCCCCAGGGGCAGTGTGAGAAGGATGAGTCAAAGTACCGAAAGTATAATTTTTACATATCATAATCCAACTTTATCCATTAATTGTTGCAAGTGAACATGCATGCATTCCACAAAACAACACTTCAAACACAACCCTTCATTCATCCGCGTGTTTTTCCTTTTGTAACGTACTTTGTTTGTTAAAAAACCCTAGATCTACAGTCTGTTTGGAGGGGGTGGCGGCCGGGATCTCGCCGTCCCCTCCCCGATCGCCGATCGACGCCGAGGTCCTCTCCCACCTATCCTCCTCCTAGCCGTGACCCCATGCAGCTCAACCTCTCTCCGCCCCTTCTCTGTCGTGTCTGTGATCGCAAACCACCCAACTTCGTCCCCTTCCTCCTTCCTCCGGTGCGCCACCTACGCTCCCCATCCTGTTGCGCGCGTCCAGCCGACGTGCAGCTCCAGATCTAGGGGCCCTACATCGTGTCCTGAAGCCTAGATCTAGGCTTCACCTCTCTCAGATCTACCTCCTATCGTGCGACGCGTGCGATGTCCGACGGCGAGGCAACGTTGTGCGTCGCGTCCAGCGGCGGCGAGGAGCTCTGGGCCGGTAACTGGCTTTTGGAGTTGGGGGGTTTGGGGGGTGGTTTGATTCGGTGTGTGGTTTGGGTTAGATTGGGGTTGATTGGCCGTTCTAGATGTTTGCCCGGATGTTCTTCGTGCTTGCCACCATGTCTACACTCTCGGGGCCAATCACGGCGATCTGCGGCTACGATTTGGTTTTTACGAGGGTTGGTAGTGAGTGTGAAGAAACGGGGTGTGCTTCCCTATCTGCGAGTCGCTTTGATGAGTGGGTTATGATGCTTTGCACGATTGTGGAGCTTGGGCCCGAAGATGGGGTCCCTTCGTGGTGTGCGCTCATTTGTCTCTACTTTCGAGGTGCTTGTCTCAACTGTTGCGGAGCGACTATGTCTCGCTAGAGCATCTTCCCGCGCCTATTATCGCGAACGCCAAGGATCTGGGGTTCAAGTGTGATCGGGGCGATGGCGAGGTGCGCCCCCCCTCTCCTGAAGTACGCTGTCTTGCACGATTGTGGAGCTTGGCCCGAAGATGGGGTCCCTCCATGATGTGCGCATTTGAGTGTCCTACGATGTCACCGGTGCAGTCTTCACAATGCCTACTATCAGGCTATTGAGCTCCCTCCAGCTTAGGCCACTGGCTCGTGATAGCGTCGCCTCTTTTCTCGGATTGGGAGTATGAGTCGTGATAAGTCTGTATGGTGAGAAATCGCTGGAGAGAGCTAGAGCGTGAGAGAGGTGAAGGTATCCTCTCCACGGCTCTCTCCTGGAGCGTGGTGTTTGATGGAGTGAGCGAGATAGTTGTTTAGTGAGAAATCGCCGGAGAAAGCACTATCGTGTGACAGGTGAAGGTATCATCTTCACGGTTATCTCTTTGGTAGCAGATGTGGGAGCTATTGGCACATTTGTAGGATGAGTGGTGGAGATGGTGGGAGGGTGCGATCATTGTGCATGTGCCGGGGGGTCAGAATTCGATCTGCGGGGATTGTGCCCAAAAATGGGGTCCCCCAATGAGGTGAAGGCAGGGATCGGCGGGTGATAAAATTCCTGCCAGACTTGTTTCAGATGGGTGTGCGTGTGCCGTGGAGGCACTATACGAAGCTAAACTGACGTACTTACAATTTTGCTGGATCGAGCTTGTTTGTCAGCCCACCCTCCAGGGTTGTTGGAGGAATTTATTGTTTGTACGCATCATGTTGCTTCATGTATATTTTATTTTCTGTCTGTAGTTTGTACGTTGGCCCAGTACTCTAGTTAGCTTTGTTTCGTTAAACTTTTATTAATGAAACAAAAGGGCCAAATTCCACCTTTTCCCCAAAAAAAAAAAAAAAAAAAAATTCATTCAACGCAAATCTAAGATACAGAAATGTAGCCAAGCAAATTTACTCGTACCTCCTTCCTTATGAGCAGCCGCCTCCCTTTCACCCATGAACTATTAATTTGGTCTTCTACTCTTAAAAATGTAGTTATCTGTCGCAATCATTTTCACCAAGTGATTGGCCTAGTTGCGTCGAATAGGATGATTTGCTAGCAATGATTTTTTATTTTTCCTTTCACTGGTTAATTTATTCAATATGATATGATAATAATTCTAAATTGTGATGTCACTAAAGATTCCTGGCGTGAAAAGATAAAGTTAAAAGTTTTGGCAACCAAAGAAAAAGAACCGGTAGCCAATTGTTGGTTGGATTTTTCTTGATATAGGTCCCATGAATTATCGCTTACTGTATGGCTCACTCAAATAACTGAATTTGATATTAGATTCTCAAATCCTTATGGAAACTAGTCCATGTAGTTAACCAACCCTGCTATTTAACTCTATATAAAACAATAATAATAAATATCTCAAATATTATAATAGGAGATCAGCTTAGTGTTATTTGTCAATCTACCAATGTATATATGGCACGTGCATAATTAATATGAAGGATGTCTCATATTCGAGTCGTGACTACGTCAGTTTTTTTATTTTAATTTTTTTAATATATTAAATGTGCACCACACATGTAAATTACTATCTATCTATAATATAATATATAATAACTATTATAATGTAAGTGTTGGAGTTGTAAATCTACCTACTGACGCGCAATACACGTGCAACTCCAATTCTTTCATTATGGTCTTCACATTTACTTTTAAAAATATATAATCATATTTGTTAAGATATGTATTACACATGTAAATAAGAGTTTTTACTTTATTTAAAATAAAAAAATACGCGTGTTATATTACTAGTAGTAATAATAATAAACAACGTTTGCCCATGGTTAAATTTATTTTGTCCATGCTTAAATTTTACTTCTTTATGTTTTATCCTTCTCTATCACCCTACTATCCAACATTTATTTTATCATCATGGAAACTAGTCCATATAGTTAACAGAACCTTGCTATTTAACTAGTAATTTGCACGTGATTTGCTAATCATAATACATATTTTTTATAAAGTAATTACTAAGACAAAATCTAGTCTCCAACCTACGATCTTCCTTTCATCACATATTCTTTACAAATTATTTCACAAACTTTTATTTTACATGAATGGCACTTTTGTAAATAATTATGTTGTAAATAAATTTGAATTTCGAGGGTATTATGGTAACTAATAAGAGTTGAGTAAATGAATGGTTAATATAACTCCCATTTACAAAATGAATGGTTGAGATTATATGATTGAATGTGTACAAATTACAGGTTGTCTAGAAATGACAACCACAACTCTCCCATAATAATAGCTAGTAATTTACACATGTGTTGCACGTCTTAATAAATATATTTTTTAAGTAAAAAATTTGACATAGTCTGGCCTCGAACCTGATATCTTCATTTACTCATCACAGACTATTTACAAATTATCTATATTGACACAAACTTTTATTTTATATGAGTAGAACTTTTGTAAATGATTATGTCGTAAATAAATTATAATTTTGAGGCTATTATGGTAACTAACAACAATTGAATAAAAGAATAGTTAATATAACTCTCACTTAAAAATGTATGGTAGAGATTCAATGGTTGAATGTGGAGCTGCTATCGGGTCCTATCAAGTCGAGTCCTCCACTACCTGGACCCGGACCCGATACCTCACGGGTCCAAAAATTGGACCTGGACCCGGACTTCCGAGAATCGGATCCGGGTTGGGTCTTAGTTAAAAAAATTTATTCGTCGGGTCCGGTAGCGGGGAATAAATGTTTTTACTTAAGTATTTTTGCACCCGATACCCTACGATTCCAATAATTTTTGCACTTAAGTACATGAATAAATATTATATTTACACATCTAGCTTCAGTAATAATTACTATTTATATGTATATCCTTATAACCCTATTATTCAAATTCCATATTTTTTGGGGTATTTTTTAATGGGTTCGGGTGGGTTCTATTTTGAGCGGACCCGGAAGTGCATCGGGTCTTATTTTAGGACCCAGATCCGGATCCGTATACATCGGATCGGTTCCGGTCCAATGCAGGGTCTGGGTCGGGTCAGATCGGATCGATTCCGGTCCAATGTAGGGTCCGGATCAGGTCAGATCGGATCTGGATATCGGGTATGTGACAGTGTAAAAATGGCCTGAGGCCCATCCAAGGCCCAATACAATTCCTACTCAGAAAAGCAAGAATACCGACCTGGTTCGGCTCCGGACCCCTTCAGGGTCGGCGCCGAACCTCGTGTTTGCCCCCACAGTGCCGGCTTCCTCGTACTGACGAGCCTCAGTACCCCCCGGAGTCCGATCCGGAGCAGTCCCTCATGCCGTCCCCCCTCTCTGGCGGGGCGGAGGGATGACCTGGCGCAGCCTAGGCCCTCCGATTCCCCCAGAGGCACAGAGGACTCACGATGGGCCACGTCAGCTCCAGATACCGCCAAGGGTTTCGCCACGTCAGCCCTATACCACTCCTGGTATCACCGCAACCGCCCTAAACCCCCTGGGCCTTCTGCCACGTCAGGCCCATGGGCTTTCGGATCCAAACCCGGCCCCCAAGCGGAACCAAACCCGGTTGGGATTTTCTATAAATACTAGACCCTCACCCACCTTTTGGAGGTAATCAATCTTTTGCCACTTAAATATACCTAGTTATTGCTACTCTCTCACAGAGACTGACTAGAGCGTCGGAGGGTCCGCCACCGGGACAAACCCCGGTGTTTCAGGACCGTCTGCAGGTACACAAGACCTCGGATCCGACCCTTCCGATCCGAGCCCAACCTTCAACGCCTTTCCGAGCTCATCGTAGGCCCCAGAAGGTCAACCGAAAGTCGGCAGACGAGCAGCAATCTCCTTCAATACAAATTGAGTTCGAACTCGCACCTGGTGCTTCCACACGTGCTTCAGAAATAAACAGCATCAGGTTGGCGCCGTCTGTGGGAACCGCTGCTCCAGAAGCCGATCCGACCCAGACCCTCGAAGGCCATCGACAGCCGAATCTTCATGACCTCCAAAGGCAAGGGGGCTGCTCCCTCCGTCAACCAACGGGACCCGCCCCCACCCTCTGATGAAGCCGGGCCCCGCACGTCGAAACACAAGGCTCCCCCTCGGGAGCCCCAAACGAGCGTCGGCGGGACAGCCCAGCCCGACCTACAAAGAGTAATCCTCAGCCGCAAGATTACCCACAACTGGGGAAGGGCCGCTTCCAACTCGGCCCCGAACCATCCGAGGAGGACCCACAGGGATGACGGCCCACGGGATCGGCAAGGTGATAGGAACCGGGGATCACCAACCCCGAAGCCTGACCCAAACCGCACCCAGGGTCAGGATCCCGAATACGAGGTATCCCTGGATACGCCCTTCACCCTACACAACATCCACGGGGGACCGGTGAGGGGAGAAAATGATACTTCCCAAAGAACCTTCACCCAGGGGACGAACGCCATTCAGTACAGCCCCTCCCCTGAGCTACAACCGCGACCAGTCTCCTTCTCAGGAGAGGGCCCCGAAGGAATTCACCTCCCCCACGGCGGGGGCCTCGTCGTTAGCCTCAGCATGGCCAATTGTGAAGTTCGCCGAATCCTTGTTGACAGCGGCAACCCGGTAAATATTCTCTTCCTCAGAACCTTCGAAAGCCTCAGATTGCCCAGAGGGAAACTCAAACCAGCAGGAGGCACGTTGCTCAAGCTTGCGGGCGTCCCGATCATGGTAAAGGGAATTATTACCCTCAACGTCACCACTGGACCGGATCCTGTCAAGAGGACCGAGTCCTTGGATTTCATGGTCATCCACGCCAAGGCGGCCTACAACGCCATCCTCGGCAGACCCGGGCTAAACTCCATCCAGGCGATACCTTCGGCCCACCATCGGGAACTCAAAGGGAGAAGGGGCGTACCCCCCCTCAGCACGGGCGTACTCCCCCTCAGCGCCGTTGAACTCGAACCCGAGAAAGACGGCCCCGCCCCCGAGCCCGTGGACGAGCTGGAGGAGATCCTATTCGACGCTGAAGATGAGTCCAAATGGTTCCGGGTGAGCCGCTCACTCGCCGAGGACCTGAAGGCGGGCATCGTCGCTTGCGTCCGCCGCAACGTTGATCTCTTCGCTTGGAAGCCCTCCGATATGCCCGGAATCTCCGAAGACTTGATCATGCACCGACTGAGTGTCCTCCCTGACTCTAAACCGATCGTCCAAAAGAGGCGCAAAGTCGCCCCGGAGAGGCAACTAATTATAAAAACAGAAGTAGACAAGCTCTTGTCCGCTCGATTCATCCAGGAAGTCACCTACCCCGAATGGTTGGCCAATGTCGTCATGGTGAAGAAAGCTACAGGGGGTTGGCGAATCTGCATTGACTTCACGGACCTTAACAAAGCGTGTCCAAAAGATCCTTTCCCCCTCCCGCGCATCGACGCTTTGATAGACGCGACCTCAGGGCACGAGCTACTGTCCTTCATGGACGCTTTCTCGGGGTACAATCAGATCCGGATGTTTCCGCCAGACATCTCCAAGACCTCATTCGTCACCGACCAAGGTCTTTATTGTTACCGTGTCATGCCCTTCGGGCTGAAAAACGCCGGAGCCACGTACCAGCGACTCGTCAACAGAATCTTCAAGGACCTGATCGGCCGCAACGTAGAAGTTTACGTCGACGACATGCTTGTCAAGAGCCGGGCTGGGCCGGACCACGTCGCCGACCTCGAGGAAGCCTTCGGTGTCCTCGGACGCCACAACATGAGGCTTAACCCGGCTAAATGCGCCTTCGGCGTCTCCACGGGGAAGTTCCTAGGGTTCATTGTCAGCCAGCGCGGCATCGAGGCAAACCCCGAAAAAATACAGGCCATCATCAACATGTCCCCACCCCGGAATGTCAAGGAAGTTCAGAGGCTCACGGGTCGGTTGGCGGCGATCGGCCGTTTTCTCTCCAAGTCAGGGGAGAAATCTCTCCCCTTCTTCAAGGCCTTGCGCGGGAAAGGGGGCTTCGAGTGGGGTACCCCTCAACAAGAAGCCTTCGAACAGCTGAAACGGTACCTCGCCAACCCGCCTCTCCTCAGCAAGCCCGAACCAGGCGAGCCGCTTTGGCTCTACCTGTCCGCCTCGGACCACGCCCTCAGCGCCGTCCTCGTCCGAGAGGAGGCAGGAGTTCAGAAACCCCTGTACTATGTAAGCAAAGTGCTACACCCGGCCGAGACGAGATACGCGAAGATAGAAAAGGTAGCCTATGCCCTGGTTATGGCAGCCCGAAAACTCCGACCTTACTTCCAGGCCCACTCCGTCCAAGTTCTGACCGACCAACCGCTGAAGACCGTCCTCCACAAGCCCGAAAGCTCCGGCCGATTAGTCAAGTGGTCGATCGAGCTGAGCCAGTTCGACATCAGCTATCATCCCAGGGCAGCCATTAAAGGGCAGGCCCTCGCCGAGTTCATAACTGAATGCACTGTCTCCGAGCAACCTGACGTAGAAGAGCCGGATCTGACCTGGGAGGTCTTTGTTGACGGCTCATCCTGCGAAACGGGGAGTGGGGCGGGCGTCATCCTTCGTGGCCCCGACCAATTCCTACTTCAATACTCCCTGCGCCTCAACTTTCCCGCCTCCAACAACGAGGCAGAATATGAGGCCATGATCGCCGGACTGACCCTCGCCCACCGAGCCGGTGCCAAGCGAATCCGGGCGTTCAGCGACTCTCAACTCGTGATCCACCAGATCAACGGAGAGTACGAAGCCCGCGACGACCGAATGGTGAGATATTTGGCGGCGGTCCGACGACTCTTGGCGCTCTTCGACAACACTGCGGTTGTCAGAGTCCCCAGGGAACAGAACGCCCAAGCCGACGCGCTATCCAAACTCGCCTCTTCTTCCTTCGAAGGCCTCGATCGTACGGTGCTCGTCGAGGTCCTCTTGGAGCCAAGCATCCTTAGCCCAGAGCCGGAAGCAATGTGCGTACAAGAAGGAACCAGCCCGGACGACTGGACCACTCCCATCCGAAAATTCTTGAGCCAGGCCGAGCTTCCTGAAGACAAAGCCGAGGCCAGGCGAATCAGAATCCGAGCGGAAAGGTTCGTCATAATCGATAACATCCTCTTCAAACGCTCGTACACCCTGGCCGACGGCAAACCCTACCTCCGCTGCCTCGCCAAAGACGAGGCCAGCTACGTCCTCAAAGACCTGCACGAGGGGATCGGCGGATGCCACATGGGGAGTAGGACGCTTGCCCGAAAGGCTCTAAATCAAGGGTACTATTGGCCCACCATGCTCCAAGACTCACAAGACTTAGTCAAGAGGTGCGGCCCCTGCCAAAGGTTCTCTCCCATCAAAAGGCTTCCTCAAGCCAACCTCCGATCCTTGGCGAGCCCTACGCCCTTCGCCATGTGGGGAATGGACCTTATGGGGCCCTTCCCCCCAGCGGTAGGACAGAAGAAATTCCTGATTGTCGCCATCGACTACTTCACCAAGTGGATCGAAGCCGAACCGCTGTCCAGCATCACCGAACGCCAAGTGCAACAATTCTTCTGGAAGAACATCATTTGTCGATTCGGGATCCCCCGAATCCTCGTCACGGACAACGGAACCCAGTTCCAAGGGCAAAACTTCCAATCTTTCTGTCAGGACATCGGCATCCAGCAACGTTTCTCCGCCATTTGCCACCCTCAATCTAACGGCCAAGCAGAAAATGCGAACAGGCAAATCCTCGATGGCCTCAAAAAGCGCCTTGACAGTTCCCCCAAGGGGCTCTGGGTGGAGGAGCTGCCCAGCGTACTATGGGCACACCGAACCACGCAGAGGATCCCCACGGGGGAGACACCCTTCAATCTGACCTATGGGACTGAGGCAGTCATCCCCGTCGAAGTCGGATTGCCTTCCCCCCGGATCATAGCCTTCGATGAAGACGACAACGCGTCCGCCCTGAGGGCTAACCTAGACTTCGTCGCCGAGGTACGAGAAAAGTCCGCGGTCCGAAGGAGCATTTATCAGCAACGGATCGAGAGATTTTACAACAAGAAAGTCCGCCCCACCAGCATCCAGGCAGGGGACCTAGTGTTGCGAAAGCTATCTGTCTCTGACCCGACCAAGAAGAGGAAACTGGCTCCCAACTGGGAAGGCCCATACCGCGTAGTCGAGGCTGTACGCCCGGGTACATACCGACTGACGGATATGAATGACCGACCCATCAGCCGACCCTGGAACGCTGAGCACCTCATGAAATTCCGGGGAGAGCAAGCTTAGGTTCCAGCGTGGCTTAAGTAAATTAAAACTTTTGTAAACATTCATGTGTAAAGGGCCGCTTCAGCGACCCCCTCCCCTCAGTCTGGTATAAAAGAAGTCTCTTCTGTCAAAAGTTAAATACCTCGGCAACGCCGACCCGGTACCGGGCAAGGCGGGCGGCATCAGGGTTCTCCCCCGGGTCTCATCCCCAAACGCCTCGGCAGGTACGACCCAACAACGGGCAGGAGGTCTCCCTGTCGCCCCGCATCGATTCCTCACGAATCAGCGGAGCCCGACCTCGCCTAAACCGCCCTTCACCACCCCGATAACCAGAGCAAAGAAGGAAATGAAAGCTTTATTCATACTCTTTTATTTTTTACGGAGAAAACAAGCAAATACCGTTACAGAACCACTCCCCTCATCTCAAACTAAAGGGGATCTCCGACTTAGGGCCCCTCGGACCCGGTAAAGGGAGGAACCACTCCGACCAAACGACTGGGGACTCTCTCCTCGTCATGACGATCCTTCGGTTCTGCCACCGTCGACACCCCGGCCACGGAGCTCTGGGCATCCACGGATCGAATGCGCTCCATCAGTGGCAACGCCGAGGGAGCCCCCTCTGCTCGCCGATCCCTCGAGGAAGATGTCGAAACACCCAACATGGTCCTATAGCGGTGTATCTCCATCTCCTTTTCCACTATCACATCGCGAAGAAGCTTCTCGGAGGAAGGCCTCTGCACCGAAGAACTTGACATGGTGTATCCAAGACCAACGCCCCCTAGCTCCCGATCCACCATCGCCCTCCTCAGCCGGCTCGCCTCCTCACTCAGGGCTTCAGACTTGTTCCTGTAATAATGGAAGGCCGCATCAGTGTCGCGAGCCCTCTTTCGATACCGAACCAAAGTGGCCTCTAAGGCCTCGACCTTGCCTCGAAGCCACGCCACGTCGGAACGAAGGGGGTCCACCTCAGGAAGGGGAGCCGTGACCTACAAGAGAACCAGCCCGCTCAAGACATATATGCAAGGAGGTTCAGAAATTTTTCAAAGTTGGAACACTTAGCCAGCCAGAAAACCCTCTTTTTATAAATTCAGTTTCCCCATACAAAAAATGCGGTGGCCAGTCCGCGGAAGGCAAATACAATCGAGAGAAGGAAAAAGAAGGACAAAAATTATACAGCGGGTTTTCCCACCTCGATATCAGCCGGATCCGTTGGAGGGTCGGTAACCAATTTGTCATCTGACCCTTGTCCGCCAGGAGTCTTCGGTGTCCCCTCAATCTCCATATCATACTCGAAGTTGGACAGGTCGATGGTCGGATAAAAGTGCCTCACATGGCTGAGGGCCTTCGCATAACTACTATCCTGGGCATTGATCACCAGGATCTGACACGACTTAGTCACCTCATCCTTCTCCTTCTCCGACCTCTCCTCCTGAGCCGCCCTCGCCTTCGCCCATTCCTCCTTCTCCTTGTCAAAAGCCACCTTCGTCTCCGCCTCCCTCTTACGAGAGCCTTCGAGCTCTCCCTTCAATTCCGTCACCTCCTGCTCGGCCTTATCAGCCCGATCTCGCTCTCGCTGCACCGCCGCCTCGTAGAGGCCCCTCACATGGGCCCCCTGCACGGTCGCCTGCCAGGACCAGACACTACTAAGAAATCTTCCTTAAATAACATCACCTGAAAGCTAGGAGGTTCGATCGACTTACCAGCACCGTGGCCTGCGCAAGACGAACATACGCCTCGTCCAGGGTCTGGGACTTCATATCCGAGCGGTCCCGAGGGGTCGCCAACTTATCTGCAACCTCCACGGCCTGGCGCCCTCGGACCAGGCAATCACCCTCGCGGATCGACCAATCCGGCACCCACCTTCGCCGAAGCCTCTCCTCAAGTCCGGGATCCACCGGGGGACCCTTCCCCTTATCAGGCGCGGCGGCCGCACCCTGATCCGAACCCCCCTGGACCACGGCGTCCCCACCCGTCTCTGATCGAGTCCTCTTCATCCTCGGCTGAATGGGGACCTCGGAGACAACCTGGGACAACTCGGTGGTCTTCACCGCGACATCCTTCTTCTCGCCCTTCTTCTTCTTCATGGCGAGCCTCAGCGCCTTAATCGACTCCTCATCC
Source organism: Hemerocallis citrina (assembly GCA_017893485.1). Taxonomy (NCBI): domain Eukaryota; kingdom Viridiplantae; phylum Streptophyta; class Magnoliopsida; order Asparagales; family Asphodelaceae; genus Hemerocallis; species Hemerocallis citrina. Next base: position 34,784,244 of record CM030358.1, read on the forward strand.
ATTTCTGTAAAGAGATCCATTAAGAACAAATGAGCAAAAAAGTACAAGAAGAGTGTGAGGAAAGAAACAACCACGTACGAGGCACGGCCGGGCTGGGGCTCAGTCCGACGCTCGCCAGGTGGGCCTCCGTCACCTTCCCCCAATTGATGCTATGCGACAGACGGAGGCGCTCAACGAGTCTCCACTCCTCCGCCGTCAAATCCCCTGGCCCTGGTGCTGGGTAGCTCGGCTTAGTATGGTTCCACCGAGTAGGGATAGCCCAAGGGTCCTCACTCCGGATCACCAGATACTTCTTCTTCCAGAACTTAATGGAATCCGGATGACCGTGGACAACCTTCGCCTTACCTCGAGGCGAGATATAATATACCCCTTCTGCCGATGAGCCAATCAATAGCATCGCTCGGAACACGCCCAGCCGTAAGGGTACCCTCCGTTCCTCGCACAACAGCACGAAGCAGATGATCTGCTTCCAGGAGTTCGGCCCGAACTGCATCGGCGCCAGGGACGACCAATTTAATACCTCCCGAACGAATGGGTGGATGGGCAGCCTCAGGCCGGAGATAAAGGCGTCCACAGGGAAGATACAATACCTGTCCGGCAGGGGATCGGTCGGTCGAAGAGAAGAACTCGGCAGCATAAGCTCATAACTGGGCCCTATGTGGTAGGCCAACTGCAGAGCCCCCAAGTCGCTTGCCTCCAGAGCGGTCGGGGAGGCGTCCACCATCAACCTCTTCCGGCTTGACGACGACGGCTGGACCCCCGAGGACTCCTTATCGGAGAGATCGTCGGGGTAGCAACGGAAAGGCCGGGGTTGTGCGGACGACCCTATCCCCAAGTCGCTCGGGCCGCCAATCTTCGATTTCTTCTTCTTCGGAACCCTCCTCCTCTTAGTCCGTTCCGGCGAAGGTGTAGACAAGCGCCCCAGAACGGGCGGATTCGGAGACCCCGCGGAACCTTCTCCCTCGGAGCCACCCTCCTCTCCGGAAGCCGACCCTAGGGTTTGGACTTCGTCTGAGCTGCCGCCCCCCTCCTCAGAGTCGCTGCTTTCTACCACGAAATGCCTCCGAGATCGCAATGGCTTCACGCTGTGTACGACCTCCTCCTTGCCTACCGGCCCCTCCCCAGAGGTCGACGCCAACGAGCCGGACTGAGCCCTATCCATCCGTGCCTAAGTTAAAACAGGATTACCAACTAACCTGAAATCACCTCGGAAACACGACCTCGCTGCCGGAAGCTGAAGGGGCGAGCGCTGAAGAGTCGAAAGATTTTTTCAAAAAGTAAGAGGCAGGAAAGAAATGGGCGACGGGAAGAGAGGGGGGAACATTTATAGGGGATAAGAACAACTCCTCGATTTTCGCAGTCACTATTCACCGATTGACGTGCAACTACCGCCTAGGAAATCACGCCACATCCTCGAAGCACGTGCTGCTGACGTCACCCAGTGCCAGGCTGGCAGCACGGTACGGGGCCGGTTCGGGCAAAATAACGACTCACCTTCGCCAGCACTAAAGTACTCTTCTTCAGAAGATCCACCGGCGGGCCATCACCCTTACCAGCCCGTAATCCCCCCTCGTCTCGAGGTTCGGCTTGGCACCGGGGTACTCTTCCCAAGAAGAAACTACGGCTCGCCTTCACCCTCACCGGCCCATAATCCCTCGCCAGCTCGAGGTTCGGCTCGGCACCCGGGTACTCTTCTTCGGAAGATCCACCGGCGGGCCATCACCCTTACCAGCCCGTAATTCCCCCTCGTCTCGAGGTTAGGTCTGGCACCCGGGTACTCTTCTCAGGAAGAAGCAACGGCTCGCCTTCACCCTTACCGACCCATAATCCCTCGCCAGCTCGAGGTCCGGTCTGGCACCGGGGTACTCTTCTTCGGAAGATCCACCGGCGGGCCATCACCCTTACCAGCCCGTAATTCCCCCTCGTCTCGAGGTTCGGCCTGGCACCGGGGTACTCTTCTCAGGAAGAAACAACGGCTCGCCTTCACCCTAACCGACCCACAATCCCTTGCCAGCTCGAGGTTCGGTCTGGCACCCGGGTACTCTTCTTCGGAAGATCCATCGGCTAGTCATCACCCTTACCAGCCCATAATTCCCCCTCCCCTCGAGGTTCGGTCTGGCACCCGGGTACTCTTCTCAGGAAGAAGCAACGGCTCGCCATCACCCTTGTCGACGCGTAATCCCTCGACCCCTCGAGGTTCAATCGAACACCAGGGTACTCTTCTCCGGAAGAGACAACGGTTCGCCATCGCCTTCACCGACACCTTGACCCTCGACTAGCTCGAGGTCCTATCCAAGCTTCAGGACAGCACCACCAGAAAGGCCCTATGATCCGCCCTCCCATTTTTTACAATCATGAACACTCCTCCACGGCTAGCTCCCGCACCCCCTGCAGGAGTGGGGGGCTTGTGTGACAGTGTAAAAATGGCCTGAGGCCCATCCAAGGCCCAATACAATTCCTACTCAGAAAAGCAAGAATACCGACCTGGTTCGGCTCCGGACCCCTTCAGGGTCGGCGCCGAACCTCGTGTTTGCCCCCACAGTGCCGGCTTCCTCGTACTGACGAGCCTCAGTACCCCCCGGAGTCCGATCCGGAGCAGTCCCTCATGCCGTCCCCCCTCTCTGGCGGGGCGGAGGGATGACCTGGCGCAGCCTAGGCCCTCCGATTCCCCCAGAGGCACAGAGGACTCACGATGGGCCACGTCAGCTCCAGATACCGCCAAGGGTTTCGCCACGTCAGCCCTATACCACTCCTGGTATCACCGCAACCGCCCTAAACCCCCTGGGCCTTCTGCCACGTCAGGCCCATGGGCTTTCGGATCCAAACCCGGCCCCCAAGCGGAACCAAACCCGGTTGGGATTTTCTATAAATACTAGACCCTCACCCACCTTTTGGAGGTAATCAATCTTTTGCCACTTAAATATACCTAGTTATTGCTACTCTCTCACAGAGACTGACTAGAGCGTCGGAGGGTCCGCCACCGGGACAAACCCCGGTATTTCAGGACCGTCTGCAGGTACACAAGACCTCGGATCCGACCCTTCCGATCCGAGCCCAACCTTCAACGCCTTTCCGAGCTCATCGTAGGCCCCAGAAGGTCAACCGAAAGTCGGCAGACGAGCAGCAATCTCCTTCAATACAAATTGAGTTCGAACTCGCACCTGGTGCTTCCACACGTGCTTCAGAAATAAACAGCATCAAGGTAAATGTAACGGTGCTAGTTGAATGTATACAAATGACAACCACAACCCTCCCATTATTTATAAAGTTAGAGATAATAATAATAAACGACGTTTTGTCCTTGGTTAAATTTATTTATTTACTTCTTTATGTTTTATCCTTGTCTATTTCCTTACTTTCTAAGAGCATCCACAGTCGTTTTCTATTTCTCCCATTTTTCCATATTATAGCAAACGGTGCGCTGCACTCGTTTGCTATATATGCCATTTTTCTCATTCTTCTCAAATCTGTTTCTCAAATTTGAGAAACGAAAGTAAGAATTCTCAAATATAGAAGACGGGGAATCATACACCGTCCGAAGAATATAATAATTTTTTAATCGTATCAGACGAACGATCATATACCGTCTCTCCTATTTTATTAATTTTTTTTTTTTTAAAAGGTCGGACGGGGAATGATACCCCGGACGGAGTATCAAACCCCGTCTCTCCCTTTTTTTTTTATTTGTTTTATTATTATTTTTTTTTAATAAAACGAACGGCCACGATGTAAGCGATAGGAAAAAAAAAAAATAGTGTGGGACGGGGACACATACCCCGTCCGGGGTATGATACCCCGTCCATAATGGGAGGGGAGCATTTAATGCTGGGAAAGTACTTTTAGTTAGTATATTAGGATTAGTTAGTATATTAATAGGTTTAGTTAGTATATTAATTAGGTTTAGTTAGTTTTATATTATTTAATTTAGTTAATTAATATAGTTTAATAGTTAATAAGTAATTAACTTTTTTTAATTTATTTGAAACGATCGAACGGGGTATGATACCCCGTCTCTCTAAAAATAGAAAAAATATAGCAAACAACGACTGCAGTGAACGATCGTATTTGCTATTACTGTAGCTGCCATATTATACCAAATGAGAAAAACGACTGTGGATGCTCTAACATATATTTTATCATCTTCTTTATGTTTTATCCTTGTCTATTTCCTTACTTTCTAACATATATTTTATCATCATGAGGATACAAGCTCCCTTTCCTCTCTTCATTTAATTGCTTCTGTTATCTCTCTTAATTAAATTATTTCGTCCTTCAACTTTCAGTCTAATTCTTTGTATACTAGTACTAGTTGGAATGTACTGTTGTGCGGAATACAAATCAAACCAACAATCAAACCAACGCGGAAACAAAGAGAGAACCAGCGAGAGAAAAACAGAAAAGCAAGCAACACAAGAACGCAAGATTTACGTGGTTCGGCAAAACGATGCCTACATCCACAAGGGCGGTTGGGGTTTCTTTACTATGTTCTCCAATGGGCAAACAAAGCCTTTACAAGAGATGACGGCTTCAAAATCCGAATTAGGTGTTACAATTTACAAAACCCTAACGGGTATATTTATAGGGAAACTATTGGGCCTTTCGAATTGGGCCGAATCTGGATCCAAAACCCGCCGACAGTCGACTGGTCTTCATACCAGTCGACTGATTCCTTCTGGACGGTCGACTGACTCCCACATACAGTCGACTGCTGCTGCTGTATACTCAGTCTTCGAAAACTCCTCTCTGGACAGTCGACTGCTCCTCCATCAGTCGACTGAAGCTCTGAAACTTTCGAACACTGCAGATACCAAATACCAGAATCGAGCCATTATCCTACAATCTCCACCTTGGCGAGATCTTCCAAGTCAAGTATCCAACAATCTCCACCTTGGTGAAATCTTCCAAGTAGCCCAAGCAATCTCCACAAATACTTCAAAATAACTGCTCATCACCAAATGTAACAAACGAACCCAAACTCCACCTTAGTATGATATCACATACTAAACAAACCAATAGCAAAGTACTATCCCAACTGCCCATGCCAAATTATCAAACATGCAAAATATTAGCCAGGTTCATGCAATGCTTGAACTTGGCTGCCCCAACAACTTTGGTCAACATATCAGCAGGATTATCAGCTGTTCCAATCTTCACCAAATGAATATCACCATCCTTTATCAAATCACGCACAAAATGATAACGAACATCGATATGTTTGGTCCTCGAATGATGAACTTGGTTCTTTGCTAAATGAATAGCACTCTGACTGTCACAGTGTACCTCCACCTTCTCCCGATGAATCCCCAAGCTCTTCAAAAGTCCATGTATCCAAATGGCTTCCTTCATGGCCTCAGCAACCGCCATGTATTCAGCCTCAGTAGTAGACAACGCTACAGTGGACTGCAAATTTGACCTCCAACTTATAGGTGCTCTAGCCATAGTAAACAAATAGCCTGTAGTAGACCGCCTCTTATCTAGATCACCTGCATAGTCTGAATCAACATATCCAACCAATAACCTGCTAATATTGTCATCCCTTTCAAACTTCAAACCCACATCTGTGGTGCCACTTATGTACCTCAAAATCCATTTAGCTGCTTGCCAATGCTCTTTGCCTGGATCATGCATATATCGACTAACCATACTCACCGCCTGAGAGATGTCTGGTCGAGTACAAACCATGGCATACATCAAACTGCCAACCACACTAGTGTAAGGTACATTAGCCATATACTGTCTCTCTTCATCTGTACTTGGAGACTGAGAAGCACTAATTCTGAAATGAGTGGCTAAGGGTGTGCTAACTGGTTTAGTTTTCTCATCTATACCGAACCGTTTCAGCACCTTCAAAAGATATTGCTTCTGTGTCAAACTCACTATGCCCTTTGCTCTGTCTCTAGCTATCTCCATCCCAAGTATCTTCTTGGCTTCACCAAGATCCTTCATCTCGAACTCAGAACTCAACTGATTCTTCAAATTTTGAATCTCCTTAGCATTTTTAGAGGCAATCAACATGTCATCCACATATAATAACAGATATATGAAAGAACCATCCTGCAACTTCCTGAAGTAGACACAATGATCAAACTCACTTCTGGAATATCCCTGCACCTTCATAAACTGGTCAAACCTCAAATACCACTGCCTTGGAGATTGCTTCAACCCATAGAGAGGCTTCTTCAACCTGCAAACACAACTTTCCTTCCCAGCAATTTTGAACCCATCTGGCTGCGACATATAAATTTCTTCATCTAGATCCCCATGTAAGAACGCAGTCTTCACATCCATCTGTGTCAATTCAAGATCAAACTGTGCTACCAATGCCAACAAAATCCGAATAGAAGGATGCTTCACAACCGGAGAGAACACTTCATTGTAGTCAATTCCTTCCTTTTGAGCATACCCCTTTGCAACTAGTCTAGCCTTGAACCGAACACTGCCTTTTGGACCTTCTTTCTTCGTATACACCCACTTGCAACCAATTGCTTTCTTCCCCTTTGGTAGTTGCACTAGATCCCAAGTCTTATTCTTATGAAGAGAGTTCATCTCTTCATCCATAGCAACTTTCCAATCTGCATTTTCTGAACTTCTAGTAGCTTCTTTGAAGTTGGAGGGAACTTCATCATCCACAATGGGAAGAGCAAATGCAACTGTATCTGTAAAACGAGACGGTCGTTTGATATCTCTTCTTTGCCTTCTTACTGCAATTGATTCTTCCTGCTGGATAGGAACTTCTTCATCATTCTCAGTATCAACCATATCATCTTCATCTTGGACAGGTACAGGATTTTCAACTGACAACTTTTCTAACTCCACCTGTTGGAGAACTCTCCTACCAGTCGACTGGTTATTGCCAACAGTCGACTGTCCCGAGCTCCCACTCTTCTGCTGTTCTAGACCACCAGTCGACTGCTCCTGTACATCAGTCGACTGTCCCGAGATTCTGCTACTTACCTGTTGGAGAACTGTCCCACTCTTCTGCTGCCCACCAGTCGACTGTCCTATACCACCAGTCGACTGTCCCGAGCTAATCATGCTGGTCTCATCAAAAGTCACATCTCTGCTGATTACTAACTTCTTTTGTTCTGGACACCACAACCTGTAACCTTTGACACCAGTACTAAAACCAACAAATATAGCCTTTTTGGCTCTTGCATCAAGTTTAGTTTCAGTTACATGAAAATAAGCAGGACAACCAAATATATGCAAAAAACTATAATCAGATGCAGGTTTACCACTCCATACCTCAATAGGCGTCTTGCCTTCAAGTGCTGCTGATGGTAAACGGTTGACAATGTGGCTTGCATATATAACAGCTTCTGCCCAAAATGTCTTCTTCAATCCAGACTGTGCTAACATACATCTCACCTTCTCAAGTAAGGTTCTGTTCATCCTTTCTGCAACCCCATTTTGCTGTGGAGTCTTCCTAACTGTGAAGTGCCTCTGGATCCCTTCATCTTCACACAACTTCAGAAACGGATCGTTCTTGTATTCCCCTCCATTATCTGACCTCAGAACCTTAATCTTCCTACCAGTCTGATTTTCAACTTTCTTCTTCCAACTTGTGAACAATGTCAAAACTTCATCTTTGTGCTTCATGGTATATACCCAAACTCGTCTGGAGTAATCATCAACAAAAGTAACAAACCAGTGTCTACCACTCATAGAAGGTGTCTGAGTAGGGCCCCAAACATCTGTGTGCACATAATCGAGGATACCCTTTGTCTGATGTACAGCTGTACCAAATTTCACCCTAGTTTGCTTACCCAAAACACAATGTTCACAAAATTCCAACTTGCACCCTTTAGCATCTTTAAGCAACCCTTGCTTCACAAGCCCCTGCAAGGCCTTTTCTCCTGCATGCCCGAGTCGCATATGCCACAACCTAGTAGAGTCGGGAACAACCTGTTTAGGCCTTTCAGTTACTCTGGCAGCCTCACCCAAATATGTTTTTCCTGCAAGAAAAACAAGTTCCTTTTTCTTTGCCCTTTCATCACCACGAGTGATCCGCTAGTCACCTTCAGAATGCCGCCTTCACTAGCAAATTTCAATCCATTGGCCTCCAAAGCACCAAGTGAAATCAAATTCTTTTTAAAATCTGGAACATACCATACATCTGAAAGCTCTCTAATAAGACCATCGTGCATTAGCAATTCAATCTTCCCGATTCCTACCTTCTTACAAGGTGCATCATTTCCCATCAAAACTACACCACCATCCATATACTCCAAAGAAGTAAACCACTCCTTTTTCCAAGACATATGATAGGAGGCTGCTGTATCAAGAAACCATACTTCTTGATAAAGTGAGGGACTAGAAGCTAGTGCAAAAGAAAAAACCTCACCACTTTCTAAATTATCAACAATCACATTTGCAGTCGAATTTCCCTTATTTCGTAGCTTTGGACAATCCTTTTTCCAATGCCCCCTTTCATGACAGAAAGCACATTCATCTTTGGCCGGTATTTTCCTGTCCTTCGAAACTCCTCTCGATTTGGAACGAGATTTGTTTCCCTTTTTCCCAGATTTGGACTCAGATCTGGTTTCAGTCCTGCCCCTTACAATTAAAGCTTCAGAAGTTTCTCTATCAACCATTTTATCCCTTCTCCTAGTTTCATTATTCAACAAAGCATTTGCAACATCTTCATATTTCACAGTATCCTTTCCATATAATAAAGTAGTTGCTAAATGATCATAACTTTCAGGTAATGAATTCAACAGAATTAGGGCTTTATCTTCATCCTTAATTTGCTCATCCAAATTTAATAAATCAGCCAACAATTTATTAAATGATTCAACATGAGCATTCATAGACATACCTTCCGTATAGGTGAAGCGAAAAAGTCTCTTCTTCAAATACAGCCGATTCTCCAAACTTTTCCTCATGTATTTGTCTTCGAGCTTCTTCCACAACACCGCAGCAACGGTATCCCTCATCAAATCGTACTTCTGAGCCTTCTCAATAAAGAGCCGAATAGTCCCACACGCAACTCGATTTAACTTCTTCCAATCTGCTTCGGACATATCCTTAGGTTTTTCTTTCTCCAAAGCAACATCTTGTTCTTGTTGAACAAGAACATCCAACACCTCACATTGCCACATCCCGAAATTGTTTGTCCCATCAAATTTTTCAACTTCAAATTTTGCATTGTGAATCGTTGTTCTTGACGAACTTGATCCCACAACATCCTTGGTTGCATCTGCATCACCCGCCATCTCCCTCTAGGTCGAACCAACAGCTCTGATACCACTTGTTGTGCGGAATACAAATCAAACCAACAATCAAACCAACGCGGAAACAAAAAGAGAACCAGCTAGAGAAAAACAGAAAAGCAAGCAACACAAGAACGCAAGATTTACGTGGTTCGGCAAAACGATGCCTACATCCACAAGGGCGGTTGGGGTTTCTTTACTATGTTCTCCAATGGGCAAACAAAGCCTTTACAAGAGATGACGGCTTCAAAATCCGAATTAGGTGTTACAATTTACAAAACCCTAACGGGTATATTTATAGGGAAACTATTGGGCCTTTCGAATTGGGCCGAATCTGGATCCAAAACCCGCCGACAGTCGACTGGTCTTCATACCAGTCGACTGATTCCTTCTGGACGGTCGACTGACTCCCACATACAGTCGACTGCTGCTGCTGTATACTCAGTCTTCGAAAACTCCTCTCTGGACAGTCGACTGCTCCTCCATCAGTCGACTGAAGCTCTGAAACTTTCGAACACTGCAGATACCAAATACCAGAATCGAGCCATTATCCTACATGTACCGTGCACCAAGTGCACGTGACTTGGTGCACATAAATGGTAAAAAATTTATCTAAACATACTTGTATTTAGCACACCAATATTCTTCAAACTACAAATTCGACAAAATCAATCATCTTAAAAAACAAAACATGAATTTCAAAATTACTCCAACGACAACAAGCTCATCAAAATCAGATTTGAAGCAAGTATAATCAATATATTTTTCATAAGATATATCATCATTTTCGACTATAACTTTCTTAAACTTAAAACTGATATTAAAAAAGGTTATTAAAAAAAACAAATTGGTAAATCCTAAACTGATATCATCGTATTTTTCATAAGATCAATCATCACTTTCGACTTTAACTTCTTGAGCTTAAAATTGCTTCTAATTTCTTGTTCATCCTTTTTAATTTTGCATCCTGTCAATATTCTTGTAGTTGTTCTTCCATATTGGACATACTGTGCTTTGATAAAAAAAAACGTATACTCATCTCCAACGCATTTCTTGGTCCGTCTATCAAATTCTTCAACATTTTTTTCCGGCATATATAGAATTAAGAAATTAGCTCTTAATTAATTGTAACACTATGAGAATAACATATTATGCCTTATTCTTAATATCTTCCAGGTTTTTTGCAGAACAACCAATGATGCACCTTGCTTCCTCATCAAATAAGAGCTGAATAATAACAAATTTATTTATAAAATTAAACCAAGAACAAAACAAACAGATCAATAAGAGCTGAATAATAACAAATTAATCTATAAAATTAAACCCAGAACAAAACAAACTCACTGTGGCGAAGTGGGGAGGAGGCTGAGAGTCGCTGTACTGCGGTGATGGGAGGGCGATTTCGAAGGGACGGAAGGATTGCTTGGTGGACATGTCAGTTGAATATTTTAACAATATTTTATGTTGTTGAGAAAATCAATCATAGAATAAATAACATTAAGAACTCAAATGAACATATAGTATGATCACTATATATTAATTATGTACACAAAATACTTCGAATTTTAATATTAAAGACTCTAAATATTAGATTTAGTATTGAGTAAATACAATATAACATGTAAATTGTCTCATCTAAAACATAAAAGATATTAAAAAAAGAACAAATTAGTAATCCCAAACTCATATCATCGTATTTTTCATAAGATTAATCATCATTTTCGACTTTAACTTTCTTGAACTTAAAACTGCTCATAACTTTTTGTTTATCCTTTTTAATTTTGCATCCAGTCACTGTTCTTGTAGTTATTCTTCTATACATGACATCTTGTTGATAAAAAAAGTATACTAATCTCCAATCCATTTCTTGGTCCTTCTATTAAATTCTTAAGCATTTTTTTCTGCATATAGAATTAAGTAATTAGCTCTTGATTAAAAAGTATACTCATCAGTCAATGGTCTTGTAGTTAGACTTCAATATGTGACAACTTGTGATTTGATGAAAAAAAATATACTCATCTCCAATGCATTTCATGGTCCTTCTACAAAATTCTTCCTAAGTAATTTTCTCGTGTAAAATAAAATGCATCATCAAAATTACATATTGTAGATATCACATATTATCATTAAGAATGTCATGTAAAAAGACTCAATTTGTTAATTGCAATTCATTAACCAAAAATAATATTGGTCATCCTCGATTCTCAAAACCAAATTGAGATTACCCATAAGGAGAATGCAAGTTTTTTACAGTTTATCATGTATGAATTCAATGAAGATACCTAGACCAAAATTACAATCCTTGGAAATTTCACATCCCTACCAATCTCTACCATCACATCTTTGATCTCCTTATATACTCTAAAATGGCAATGTCTTCATCCGTATCAAATTTGAAAGCATTTTTTTGAAAATTGCAGTTTCCTTTTTTTCTTCACATTTTCTCAAATACATAACATGCTACTTCCCCAAAAATTTAAAATTTACCTTTTCCAATCCTAAATTATCCTCTTAATGAAACTAATCTAGAAGAACTCACCCTTAAAAGCTAGTTGTTAAGGGGGGGAACCCAAGTTTATTCCAACCCCACATTGGCTACCCATATAACCGATATGGGACTAAGTGGTCCCTAACACTCAATCACCTTCCCACCTCCAACCCTCTCTCTCCTCGAATGGGTGACAAGGAGTAATGTCAAAGAAGAATATGAGAAGATGAAAACTTGGGAAGAAATTAGGGTTTGGAGTTGGAAGATAATGAATAGGGTGAGAATGAGAAATTAGGGTTTGGAGTTGGAAGATAATGAATAGGGTGAGAATGAGTGAGAAATATAAGAAAAAGTGAAGATTGGGGGAAAATAAAATAGAAGGGTATTTTCGGCCATCAAAAACACATGCAGTATGCGTAAACGAACATTTGATGGAGTGTTAAACGGAAGAGTAGGTTGTTGATAATAAAAAACAAATTTTGGAGGGTTACACATAATAAAACATAGTTAGGGTAGTTACTTTAAAAAGCGTAAAAGTTTAGGGCAGTTTCTTGTAATTTAGCCATGGAAATTTTTTTAATGTTATTATGTTATGGATGATTTGGTCATAGATAACTTATCAAAAATTAAAGGAAATTTTTTATTGGAATAAAAATACGGAGGAGAAAGAGTGATTAAGGAGACAGTGAGGCTCTGTTTGGTTCAAAGGAGGGGAGGGGAGGGGAGGGGAGGGATTTTAAGGGAGGGAAGGGATTTAATGAAGACTCTGTTTGGTTCAAAGAAGGGGAGGGGAGGGAAAATAATTATCTTCTAATTTGGTTCACAAGGGGAGGGAATGAATTTTATAATAAAATTACTTTTATACCCTTCACAAGGTGATCGATATGTCCAATCGAACTAATCTTTGGGACAAGTTACTGTGTTACAGCTGTACAAAAATAAAAACTAATTTTGTTAATGTTCAAAATAATTTCAAGAATAAAAGCCTCCATAAGAGCATCCACAGTCGTTTGCTTATTTGCCATTTTTTCCATTATTATTTTACTGTAGCTCACACACTCGTGAGCTATTTTGCCATTTTTTGGCAAATTTGCTACAGTAGAAAGGCAAAAGTAGCATTCCATATAGCAAAATGCATATTATAGCAGACGAAACATCGTCTGGATTATTTAATTATTATTTTAATCGGACGAAACATCATGATGTTTCGTCCGAAGTAAAAAAAAAAAACCAAATAAAATAACCGTTAAATGAATTTAAGCGTGGGAATGAACATGATGTTTCGTCCCAATGTGAGACGAAACCTCATGCTTCGTCCCAATCCAATTTTTAAAAAAAATTAATTTTGTAAATTTTAATTTTTTTTTGCAATTATCTAAATTGATTTTGCAAAAAAAATTTACAATTTAAATTAAAAATTGTTTCTGTAATTTTTTTTGCAAAAAAATACTTCCGTCAAATCCGGACGAAACATGATGTTTCGGCCGGCTACAATAATTTTTTTGGAACATTTTGTAAAATTTTAAATTATTTTTCCAAATTTTTAAATTTATTTTGCAAATTTTTAAATTGTTTTTGCAAATATTATTTACAAACTATTTTTAAAAAAAAATTTGCAAATTTTTTTTGCAAAAATAAACTTCCTGTTTTTTCCCCTTTTTGGGACGAATCCCGTATTTTTTTTAATTATTGTTTCTTTTTTAACGAACTTATGCATTTTTTTGCCATTCGACTAGTGCAGCATTTCGTCGAATTGGATGTCGTCGAATTAGATGGGCAAAATATCCAATCGAACTAATCTTTGGGACAAGTTACTGTGTTACAGCTGTACAATAATAAAAACTAATTTTGTTAATGTTCAAAATAATTTCAAGAATAAAAGCCTCTATAAGGCTACCACTATGTAACCTGGTTTCAAATTCACTTACATCGGCATGAAATAATGTATATATCTAAGAAACCCTCGTTCTTTTTTATTTGCGCTTTCCAGAATAACAGTTCTTATCTTTATATATATGAACTACAATTAATCACATGATGTCCTATTTGAGGTAGGGAAAAGGATGGGAGAAAGGATTGTTTCCAACCGTCAATTTTGCTTGAAACCGAACATGGCATGGACAAGAGTTCATCATATAGCAGCAGAAGGTGTCCAATGCTGAATAGATACACTTTGTTGCCATTCATGTTATTTGCTACTATAATATAATTGTGAATACGTGATATGATTTGTGTCCTGGTCTCCGGATGTTGACCTTAAATGAGATGAGCAAGCAAGAATCTAATTCTGTACATATGATAGTAAAGTTAGTAGTTTAATGTAATCTGAACTTGTTAGTAGCTTTAATGTAATCTGGAGATTAAAGAAGGAAAATATCAAAGAGAACTAACTAAAAGGGCAAGTTAGTCCATTTATATTAAAAAATTAGACATAATTTTTCTCCCCTCCAAATCCCCCCAATATTGAAGGAGAGCCAAAATTGGCCCAGGTGGGGTGTTGCACCCCCCCCCCCCCCCCCCCAATTTCCCTCCCCTCCCCCCCTCCTAAAAAATGAACCAAACATGAAAAATTTAAAAAAAATCCTCCCCTCCCCTCCCCTCCACTCCCTGAATTCCTCTCTAATCTAAAGAATAATGATAACTAACGCTTTGGAGTTCAACTCCGAAGTACCAATGTGCAAGGCCCAAGAAAATTGAGATTTCTATTATGTAATTCATAAATCACTCTGAATTTCAAATCTTTCTGTTGCTAACAAAGATGAGATTATAATTGTAGAATTACAATCTTAAGTGCTTTACATTACTTTAATATAAGAAATGCAACTTTACGTAGGCCGTACAATGAACTCACGAGTCATACACTATAGCTTATCAGTAAAATAAAGTTTATCTCGCATTAACTTGAATTCACGCATGCAATCTTTATGTACTTCAGTTGTATTCTAAATATATACCAACCTCTTCTTCTTTGCAGTTAGTTGTATAGCAGTTTCATATCAGTCATCTTCAATTTCATTACAATACGGTCAATTCTTACATCTACTTCAAATTGCTTCATGAAATTAGTCGTGTGCACATGGCTAATTTGGAACTATAAATCCACGTGAAAATTTTAGATCATATCAGAGTTGCAATTAGAATGTCATGCTATCATTTCTCAAATTATTCACCGAAAACTTATTCACTCACCGTTGTTTTAATTGTTTATATAGTGGCCAATGAGATTTTAGTGCATACATCATTATAATATTTAGTGGTCAATTGTCATTTTCGATAATTAATACACCATAACAAATATAGAACTTCAATATATACATCCAAAATCGCAGTAACATTGTAACTACTAATAGTTGTATTCTCTAGATGCAATATTAGTTTCTCTAACAAAAGTAAAATAATAGTGTAGAATTACAACTAATAATTGATCTAGTAACATGATAGAAAGTGGAGCATTCAGAAAAGTTATTTACAACACTAATTGTTGGATAAACAAATATAAACAAACTGAAAGTGGCTTAACAACATGACTTTAGGATCTACAGATTCTAAACTTTAGGATCTACAAATTCTAAATTTTAAGTGGCTTTCTTTATCAATTTAAAAGGTTAATAATTTTGATCTACATAATTGATCAGATTGCTCCTTTAAAATGAACACCTAGAACCACCCCAATGAGTTAGTGTATATATATAATGTATAAATATCATACATACTCATGGTACAACACAATTACTATTCCTAAATCTGAGGAATAGATACATGCAAGAGGTACTATTAAGAACAATTTCCCTAATCCTCAAGGTGGTGTTCATCTGTCAACTTTAAATTCCTCAGATTCTCTACTCATTGGGAACAACATAGAACACTGCAAAATGGTACACCACAATCACTATTTATGAATCTGAAGAATAAATACATGCAGATGGAAAACAATTACACTAATCATGAAGGCGGCGTTCAACTGCCAGCTCTAAAATCCTTAGAATCTTCGTTCATCGGGAAAAACGAAGTACACTGCAAAATGTAAAAGAATAATTAGTATTAATAGGTATATATAGAAGTGCATAACCAGTAAAATTGGTCTAGTATTCCTCTATAAATATAATGCTTGCTACAAATAATTCTTCAGTTTGTTTCAATCATTATATATATCATACATTTTCATTATATATATCATACTTTTTTCTCACTGACCTCCTATATGGAACCATACATTTTGTATGGAGTGCAGAGTTTATTACCCCATAAAACTAACATTTGATACAACATATTGTATTATCATCAAGAATTTTTTGAACCATACCGAATACCGGGTCGCGAGGGCAGGAGAACTCGAGATAAGTAAGGCATCCAAGTGGAGTGGCAGTGTACATGCCTACCATTCAAGCAGATGCCGGAATATGAGAGTAGTGCAGCGATAGATTTGAGCTACAGGGCGCATCTCAGGGAAGCGGCATGACCGCTCGATGGAGCTTCCAGTAGAGGGCTGCTGGTTACCGTTTTGGGTGGCTGACGATAATCGTTACATTGTATTGTCTGTAATAAGTTAATGTAATTTGTATTCCTTATTCAGGAACAATATATATTTGTAATTAATGATGTAATAACTCTGATAGCAAATAATTTTTTTTAATTTTCGTGTTATTTACAGTGTTGAGATGCATTTGAAGGCAAAGATTCTGGTTGTGTCACGGATGTCAGGAAACGGGGATCCGGGACGTTACATCAATAGTTAATTGCATGACTTTGTCTCACATCTTCATAATATAAGCCAAGACTGGCAAAATTCCCTTAATTCTGATCTCTTTTTTTATAGCCAATATCATTGTTAATTTGAACTTTTTTAAAAAAATCATTTGAAGAATTTCACTTAAAAACTTGAAATAGTTATCAAACTTCTTAAAAGGAAATAACAAGGAAATTTTTAACTAAAGGGTTCAGTTTTACATGAAATAAGAGACTTTCAGTAGGATCATATGGAAAAAGAATCAATGGTACAAACAACTTACCCCTAATTTAATAAGTTTGAGCACCTTCCCGAAATCAAAAACATTCCCTTCACTATCAAAAGGTGTTTTGACATTTTTCTCGCTTGAGCATTTTGTTTCCCTGTGCAAACAAACAACAAAAGGTACAAGTAAGTATACACCAAACTGAAGTGAAAAAAACAAACAAATGTACTACATAGAGCCATGTGCATTGAATTGAACAATATTTAACATTCAAATTCTACTCAAATAACAGGAAAATTCAAGTATCTTCTTCAAATATTCATATGAAATAGCAAAAACCCATTCATATGCAGTGTTAATTGGTCTTGTTAGTCATCGAGGTGGCCCAAGAAAAATGGAAATTGCAACTAATCAGAATTGACTCAAACTACTTAGGGTCTGTATCGTCCCTAGGTTATATGGAATCTTTTTGCTGCTCAATTTTTGCTTCTACCTTACACTCTGGGCAAGGTATTTAATCTGCTCTCTTGACAAGTGAATCATAGTATAAATGAATTCACTCTGAGGCTGTCTGTTTCTAGTACGCTAATCACTAATTTTTCTGATGATTTACTCTTCAGATATTATTCTGGAACCTCAGTTGGCTATGGAGATATCGTTTAAAGAATCGCCATACACTTGGGATGATGCTTGTTACTTGACTCAATCTTGCCTCAGAGTACCTACAGATGCATGACTGAATTTAGGTTTTTTTTTTGAAAGTATATTTGGTAAGATATTAGACAAAGAGTACTGAATAAATTTACTATCTTGTAGCTGGTTGATCAGATATTCGACAGAGTACTGAGTACCACCTTTACTATTTTCTATTGGAATTATAGAGTATAATGTTGCTGAACTGATGCTAGGATTTGCTTCCTGTTGAAAGCAGATGGCAAAAATGAGAAGTAGTTGCACTATCAATATTTATTAAACTAACAATGAGATATAGTTTACACTATCAATCTTATTTAAAGTCATTTATATCAAAAGTTTCTAGTAGTTTTGTTGGGGCTATGGCTAGGACACATTGTGATGCACTCACAAAATGCATATACATCAATTAAAGAAAGGGTTCACCCAGATTGCTATGGTGTCATTAGATCCTTCAAGTTCTTTCATGCCGCCTTGAGACTCATTTAGAGGAAGAACAAGGAAGGTCTAACATCCATGTACGAAGCCCTTATTATCACAAAAATGCAGCATGTGGACACTTGACAACATTTGTATGTATTTCATATTTTGGTGAATAATGATCTGACATATGACATTATTCTATACAAACTTAACAAATCCAGTCTGACCCAAATACCACTTCATATGTATGGTAACCATAGTCCAACTTATCCACTCCCCATGACTTCTTCCTTTCTATCAAGTGGCCCCTTCTCCTAAGAAGGGAAAAATAAAAATAAGGGATGCAAAGGAAATAGGAAGGTAGGGATAGGTGAACTCCAATTTTCGTATGAAAAACTCAATATTCACGATTGTGGACAACATCATATATGTGTGTGTGTGTGTGTGTGTGTGTGTGTGTGTGTGTGTGTGTTATACTTAAATATGTATCCTCTCCCATCTTCTCCATATTCTCTGTCCCATAGAGTCTCAAACTATGGTTAATAAGACCAAACAAAAATAGTAGACGTAGTGCTTTTCTATTCTTTCCTTCTAGTTTATGGTCTGAAAGTACAACTGAAAATTTTATATTTGAATTGTGGGTTGCATGAAAACACGACTCCTAAATTATGTGAACATTTTGTTGTCATCAATAATGGTTCCCTCTTCTATTCTTTGCCATTACGGCTATTTCAAGTTATTTTTTCTGAATGTCAGGGTTCTTACACAAAATATCAGGGAAACTTCTATTATAAAGTCATGTCATATAGTTCACATGTAAGACACATGTACCAAATATCACCCTTCCTTATGCTATTGTCCTGTCTTACTGATATTAGAATTTTGATATTGCTAATTTCTCATTTTGCATTATGTCTTCGTCGGCTTGTCTGTATTCATGCTTATTAGTCTACACACTCCTTCCAAACATGTTTCTCTTCTCCCTCTTTGCACGCACGTATTCCTCTCCTTTTGCTCATCATCTTCACTGATGCAGGTCTGTATGGCTGAATGCTCACCCACTGCCAAACCCCGAGCAAACACCACTAACACCACAGAGTTCATTAACAGATTCAGTCACAACCAGCCATATGGGGGCATTCTGATTGTTTGTGGGACTTTTATGGCTCTTCTAATGTTCTACATAGAAGGTAAGCGATAAAAAAACGGATAGAGAGGACGAGGAATCCACATACTCGTCACCAGATAGGTCTCCTACAACCGAGGGTGAAGGAAGCATGAGTGAAAGAAATGTTAAACCACAACGGAGGCAGAAGAAAAGTAAGGGCATTGCTCGGGGAAAGGGGGCTCATCGTTCTGTTCATAAATATATGGACACAGAGGACGAGGAATCTACATACTCATCACAAGATTGGTCTCCTACAACGCAGGGTGAAGGAAGCAGGAGTAAAAGAAATGTTAACCCGCAAAGGAGGCAGAAGAAAAGTATGGGCATTGCTCGGGGAAGGGGGCTCATCGTTCTGTTCATAAAAATACGGATACAGAGGACGAAGAATCCACATAATGAACCGAACTGCTAGCTCCATCAAGATTCGAGAGGAAGTCAACTGCTAACATGTGAAAATTCATCATATCTATCCCTACATTATGGTCTTTCTTTCTTGTTTCTTTTTTGGTTTATTCTCTTCTAGTTTGTGTAAAGATTATCAAGAATTCTGCAGCACTTGTTACTTGGTTCATCATTTTCTAAGACTATAACTGATGATTGATACATGCTGTTGTTATCTTAATGTCAAAGCCAAAATTTTCATTTTTCCAATTTCAAGTTCATGTCTTTTTTTATTTTCTTTACTGTTTTTGAGTTGAGATATTTGTTATTGTTATTTTCTTTTTTGAAAAGTATGTTGTTTTCTTTCATGTCTTTTGTTATTCAAGAAAAACATGAACGAACTGAAAAGAGGTGTCAGAGATTATATGGATGATGGAAATGTTTTATGTTATGAAAAGTTATGTTCATTTTTTTTGGGACCAAGTTATATCCATTTCTCTATGCCATTAATTTGTAATCAGTTGATTTGAGTCAGTGAAAAAATAACTGTTTCTTTCCCTTTTTTCGATTTAGCAAACTTTCTTTAGTAGATGTTTCTGGTTTTGAGATTCAAATTTCTGAACTTTGACAGTTTGATAATAAGTTAAATTCAGTTTACTGCTGTTATGACAATAAAAACGAGATTAAAGATTAATATGATAAAAGGATTAGATACTTTAAAATAATTCTTGTTGAGATATTAATCTGATAAAAGGATTAGATACTTTACTGTTTTTGAGTTGAGATATTTGTTATTGTTATTTTCTTTTTTGAAGTCGTACATCTTCTGGAATGTTAGGGGCATGCGCCAAAAGAGTAAAAAGAGACTTATTAACAATACTGTGGGTAGATATAGGCCTACTATTTGTGGGTTCCAAGGGACTAGAATAGAGGTCCCATCTGTTGATGATTTCCAAAGTCCGTCATGGGCTAAGGATTTTGACTGGAGATTCAAACCCGCGGTTGGTTATTCGGGGGGCATCGCATTAGGAGTGGATTTAAAAACGTTCGAAGTTCTTCAATACAAGATAGGGGAATTCTCGGTTTCTATGAGAATTAGAAGGAAAAGAGACGATTGGATCCACCTAGTGACTACAGTTTATGGACCGTATGACTCTAGAAGGAGAAGTAGATTTTGGGATGAGTTGAGAGATATCAGGCATGAGTGGTCAGACCCTTGGGTACTGGGTGGAGATTTTAACATCACCAGATATAGTCACGAGCATGGGGGTAAAGGCCCCAGTAGATCGGAGTTGGATAACTTCAACTCCATCATTGATGAGCTAGAACTGATGAAGATGGAACAGTCGGATAGGAAGTTTACTTGGTCTAATATGCAGGCCAGACCCACGTTAGCTAAGCTAGATAGGATTCTCGTCTCCACGGACTGGGAGGACGTATTCCCGTTGGCCAAGGTTAAGACGATTATTCGGTTCACTTTAGACCATATTCCACTAATGTTAGATGGTGGAGAAGGGTATATCTTTCAACAGTTTCCATTCAGGTTCGAGAAAGCTTGGACGTTGTCTTCTAATATTCGGCAAGTTATTCAGGACTCCTGGGGGGCTGGTACCACGAAGATTTCCGCTGTAGGGGTTTGGATCGAGAAGATGAGGAGATTACGTAAACGGATCAGGGAGTGGGCGAAGATAGAATTTGGAGACAACAAGAAAAGACTACAAGAGCTCGGCCTCAAAGTGGCGGAGTTAGAAGTTATGCAAGAGGGGAGGGACCTTTCAGAGGTAGAGATCGATGAACTCATGAATCTTAGAGGTCAGATACAACTAATTGGAGACATGGAGGAACAATATTGGAAACAGCGCGCTAAGGTGCAGTGGCTCAGAGAGGGCAACGCGAACACAAAATTTTTCTATAAAGTGGCGAACGGAAGGAGAAGACAGAATCATATTGGCGGTCTTATGATTGACAGGTCCTGGACAGAGAACGAGTATAGTATTAGGAAAGAATTCGATAACAGGTTCAAGAATCTATTCGGAGTTAGCAACGACCGCAGGACAAAACTTTTGCCTGACATGTGGGCATCGTCGAGAATCGACGGGAGCGAAGGTATAGAAGGGAGGTTTTCGGAAGAAGAGGTACTCCACGCAGTGAAAAGTTTGGGACAGGAAAAGGCACCGGGGCCAGACGGTCTTCCAATCTTTTTCTATACATACTACTGGGATATCATTAGATATGATCTGATGGGCATTGATATGGCTAAAAATGGGGTTAAATCAGAACCATCCAAATCGGGCACGAATCTTGAAGCCCAGAGGTAAAATGGTAATTTCGCCTACCAATGGGTCTGAAATGGGTACTGGATCTCTTCCACAAAGATCCACTAACCTGCAAACGGATCTACCTCAACTGGGTGCGGGTTTCAACCCGCGGCAAACCCAGTCCAGAAAAGATAGAATTAGGGTTTCTGATTAATCCTAATCAACAGCCCTGATTCACATATATCTTCTCACTGGGAATTAGGGATTACATTCCTAATATGTTTACACGGAGTATATTCCTTATCAGATCACGGGGATTACATTCCTAATCTGATCCCTAAGACGCCTATAAATACCTCCCATCCATCTCCATTAAGAGGTAATCAATCCTTTGCCAATTTACGCTATTTCATAATCATTTCTGGTTACTGACTTGAGCGTCGGAGGGTGCGTCGCCGGGATCAACCCCGGTGTCTCACACTTCTTTGCAGGTGAACGGCGGAAGTCAGCGATCAAACTCTGGCGGAACAGGTTTCAGGTTTGCTATTCAAGTTTTCCAAGAATCCACAAATACTATCTGTTTGCCCCCACACCAGATTTAGCGGTAACAGATTGGCGTCGTCTGTGGGAAACTAACGAATAGCAGCATCCCCTCTTTCCGTTGGTCAGATTCCTCCGGCCATGCCTCCTAGGAAAGTTAGATCCAGGGGGTCCAACCGAGGACCCAACCCCGATCAGCAACAAGAAGTTTCCATCCAACCTGCTCAGCAGCAGGGGCAACTTCCTCCTCCAACGGAAGACCCACTCCAACAGGACCTCCCTCCTCAGAATCAACAACCCCCCAAGGGTCCCAACCCTCAGAAACAGCCTCTCATACCGGACCATGTCTCCATCCACAATGCCTCTTCGGATTCTATGGCTTTCCATAATCCCCGGGCTTCCAACTTCCAACAAAAAGTCCCCAATCGGGCGAAAGATGTGGATTTTCGCCACCATATGGATGAAAAGCGGGCCCGATAGGGTACCTCCCACCAACAACGTCCGGATGAGTGATCTCCTCACCGCCGAAACAGAAGGTCCCCGATCCGAAGGGAGCGGAGAGGGTCCCCCGACCGTCACACAAGAAGACCACGTTCCCTCGCCGATCGGCAACACCCTAGGAACGATGAAGCACCCATCACCCGTGCCGAGTTCCAGCAGTTCCAAGCAACCGTCCTACAAGCTCTCAACCTCCGTCCCAATAACACCAATGTTCCGAGGATTCCCACTCCCCCTCGAGTCCGAAGTCCTCGCCAGCGGTCCCTTACTCCTCCCCGTGCTCCTAGCAATCCTCAGTGCGCGTCGAGTCCTCGCCGCTCCAGGAGCTACCGTCGTCATAGCCCCCGCTCTTCCTCGTACGAAGATGAGTTTAGAGGCTCTCCTGATTACCGTCGAAGGGATGACGCTGTGTACCGCCGTCTCCATGAGATGGAGAGGTGCTTGGGTCAGTTAGACCGAGAAGAAGAGCTTAGAGGAAGGACTCTTCGTCCTAGCAGACCTCCTTTTTCCCGAACCATAATGGATGCACCCTTACCAATCGGCTTCAAGCCTCCTCAGTTTGAGACCTACTCCGGGGAGACAGACCCCGTCGATCACATCGAGAGCTTCAAGACCCTAATGCTCATCCATCAGGCTTCCGATGCTCTGCTCTGTAAAACCTTCCCCACAACTCTCAAGGGTCCGACTCGAGAATGGTACTCTCGCCTTGCCCCGTCCTCAATATTCTCCTTCGAGCAATTCGAGACCCTCTTCGTCACCCATTTTGTAAGTAGCCGTAGAACTGAGAAGACCAGCTTCTCGCTACTGTACCTCCACCAAAAGAAGGGTGAGAAGTTGAAAGACTATGTGAAAAGGTTCACAGCTGAAGCCCGGTCCATAGCATCCCTCGACCAGTCGGTCGCTGCAACAGCATTTCAATCCAACATCCTCAACTCCAACCTCCGCTCCTCCCTCACCAAGAAGCCCCCACAGAACTTCTCAGACCTCCTCCTCCGAAGTGAAAAGTATATTCGGGTCGAAGAAGCCGAGCACCGCCCTAATTTGGAGGGGTCTTCTTCCGGGTTTAAGAGAAAGGGAACAGAAGAGGAAGGAGCCAAGAAGCTCCAGAAGGATAATGGCGGCCAGCGCCGACCTCCCCCTAGATTTGAAAATTTTACTTCCCTTAATTCCAACATCTCCACAATCCTCATTGAAGGTGAGAAGGAGGGGGTAATACCTCCTACACCGAAGATGAACACCCCCGGCAAGAAGCTGGATGAAGAGAAGTGGTGTCGTTATCACCGGGACCATAGCCACGACACCAATGATTGTCGGGCCTTGAAGAATGAGATAGAAGTCCTCATCCAAAGGGGGCAGCTGACCAGATTCATCAGAAAGGATCGAGCCGACCTTCCTCCCCTGCCTCGGGGGGCTAACAAGCGTCCAGAGCGCGATGAAATGCCCGACTTCGAAGAGGAGCGTGTCCTACACCTCATCCATGGGGACCCAATGGGGGGCTCCTCCAATTCCTCTAGAAAGGCATTTGTAAGAGAAGCCAATTCGGTCCGCGCCACCCCTCCTCCCAAAGGCCTCGGAGTGCCCATCACATTTTCAGATGAAGACCTCGAGGGCATCCGAACCCCTAACTGTGACGCACTCGTCATCAACCTCCATATGGTGAACTTCAAAGTGGAGAGGATCCTAGTGGACAATGGTAGCTCCGTTAACATCCTCTTCCTTGCCACTTTTGAGGGCCTCAAACTCTCTCGAGACAGACTCAAGCCTGCTGGCTACACGCTCCATGGGTTCACGGGAGTGCCAGTGACTATTGAGGGGGTTATCACCCTCGACGTAACCGCTGGCAAAACTCCTACTACCCGAACGGAGCCTATGGATTTTATGGTTGTGAATGTCCCTGCAGCTTACTATTTCATCCTAGGCCGATCCGGCCTAGCAGCTTTAGAAGTCGTTCCTTCGGCATACCATCTCAAGATGAAATTCCCCACTCGGGCCGGAGTAGGGAAAGTAAGGGGCAATCAGGAAACGGCTCGTAAGTGCTACATGACCTCTACCCTCGGTCCGGTCCTCTCCCTAGAAACTCTGGAAATCCCTCAAGATGTCGCCCGACCAACGTCCGAGCCCCCCATCCGAAAGTTCCAAGCTGAAAGTTCTTTGTTAGCAAGACCCTCCCATCCGCCCTATGCTCCGACATAGTCCAGTGCATTCGAAGGAACCAAGACCTCTTTGCTTGGTCAGCAGCAGACATGCCCGGAATCTCCGAAGAGCTCTTAGTCCACCACCTCAGTGTTGCCCCAGGGTCCAAACCGGTCCAACAGAAAAGGTGCAAGTTCGCCCCCGAGCGCCAACTGGCTATAAAAGAGGAGGTAGATAAGCTCTTGAAGGCGCGATTCATACGGGAGGTAAACTACCCCGAGTGGTTGTCAAACGTAGTGATGGTGAAGAAGCCCAATGGGACCTGGAGGATTTGTATCGATTTCACCGATCTCAACAAGGCTTGCCCCAAGGACCCTTTCCCTCTTCCGAGTATTGATACTTTGATTGATGCCACCTCAGGCCATGAACTCCTCAGCTTCATGGATGCCTTCTCAGGCTACAATCAGATCCGAATGTTCCCCCCGGATATCCCTAAGACCTCATTTGTGACCGACCAGGGCCTCTATTGCTACAGGGTCATACCCTTCGGTCTAAAAAATGCGGGCGCCACCTACCAACGCCTCGTCAACAAGGTTTTTCAAGCTCAAATCGGCCGTAATATGGAGGTGTACGTTGACCACATGCTTGTGAATAGCATCCAAGGTACCGATCATGTAACCGACCTCCAGGAGGTGTTTGACGTTCTGAGAAAGCACAACATGAGAATCAATCCGAACAAATGTGTGTTCGGAGTCTCATCAGGAAAGTTCATCGGCTTCATGGTTAGCCAACGAGGAATTGAAGCTAACCCTGAGAAAATCAAAGCCATACTGGACATGGCCCCTCCGAAGAATGTTAAGGAAGTTCAGAGGTTAACAGGCTGCCTAGCCTCCATAGGGCGCTTTCTCTCGAAGTTCGGGGAGAAATGCCTCCCCTTCTTCAAGGCCCTCAGGGGGGCTAAAGGTTTCGAATGGGGTCAGCAGCAACAGGAGTCCTTCGACCAGCTCAAGACTTACCTCGTCAATCCTCCTCTCCTCAGCAAACCAATTCCTGGAGAACCCCTCTACCTCTACCTGGCAGCCTCTGAGCAGACCCTCAGTGCCATTTTGGTAAGGGAAGAAGACCGGGCTCAGAAGCCCATCTACTATGTGAGCAAGGTACTTCGGGATGCCGAGCTCCGCTACCCGAGAATAGAAAAGATGGCTTACGCCCTGGTGATGGCCGCAAGAAAGCTCCGCCCGTACTTTCAGTCCCACTCGGTGGTTGTCCTAACCAACCAACCGCTAAAGCAAGTCTTCCACAAGCCAGAGACCTCGGATCGCCTTATGAAGTGGTCAATCGAGCTGAGCCAACACGATATAACCGATCAGCCTCGGACCGCGATCAAGGCTCAGGCCTTAGCAGAATTCATAGTCGAAAGTACCATACCCGAGTTTAGTCAAGCAGTGAATGGACCACCTATCTGGTCGGTTTATGTGGACGGATCCTCCTGTAACGACGGAAGCGGAGCCGGGGTCATTCTGGCAGGCCCAGATGACTTCATCCTCCAATACTCCCTCCGTATAAACTTCAAGGCCTCTAACAATGAAGCAGAATACGAGGTACTTATAGCCGGCCTTGGGATGGCCCGCAATGCAGGGGCACAATGCCTCCGGATCTTTAGCGACTCTCAGCTGGTCGTTAATCAGGTCCTAGGCGAGTATGAGGCACGTGACGACCGGATGGTTAAATACTTAGCCAAGGTCAGGGGTCTCATGGCATTATTTGAAGAAGCCCTCATAGAACGAATCCCTCGAGAAGAAAATGCTCAGGCCGACGCCCTATCCAAGCTAGTCTCTTCCTCCCTCCAATGTCTTGAGCAGACCGTCTTGATAGAGGTCCTTCTGAAGCCAAGTATAGAGGATGAAGATTCCGACTCAATGGAGTCACTGCCAGTTTTGCTTGAAGATAACTGGATGAAGCCCCTCGTCGAATTCTTGCGGGACGGTCTCCTCCCTGAAGACCCTAAGGAAGCTCGAAGGGTAAGAACCCGAGCAGAGCATTACACGCTCATCGAGGGCATCCCTTACAAGTGCTCCTTCACACAGGTAGACGTCAGGCCCTATTTGAGATGTCTTTCTCCAGAGCAAGCCGAATACGCCCTGCAAGAACTTCACAAGGGCATCGGCGGGGCACATTCGGGTTCTAGGTCCCTAGCCCGCAAAGTGTTGAACTACGGATACTTCTGGCCTACTCTCCTGCAAGACGCCGAACTACACGTTCGCCAATGCGGCCCTTAGTACTCCAACATCCGACGCCTCCCACAAGCTCCACTCACTTTCCTATCAAGTACATTCCCCTTTGCAATGTGGAGGATGGATTTACTAGGGCCATTTCTCCCAGCTCCTGGCCAGTTCAAATTCTTAGTAGTGGCGATCGACTACTTCTCGAAATGGATAGAGGCCGAGCCCCTGACCACGATCACTGAGAACAAGGTCGTTCAGTTCCTTTGGAAGAATGTCATCTGCCGATTCGGAGTCCCTCGAGTCCTCATAACGGACAACGGAACCCAGTTCACTGGGGCTGCCTTCCAAGCTCTCTGCGAAGACCTCGTCATCCAACACCGATTTTCCTCCGTATCCCATCCCCAGACGAATGGCCAAGTAGAGAATGCTAACCGACAGATTCTCTCCGGCATTAAGAAGAGGTTAAACAAATGCTCCAAAGGCCTACGGGTCAACCAGCTTCCCAACGTACTGTGGAACTACCGTACTACAAAGCGGACCCCCACAGGAGAGCCCATTTAATCTCACCTATGGGTCCGAGGCTGTGATCCCCCTCGAAGTCGGTATACCATCTCCTCGTCTAATAGCTTACGAAGAAGAACGAAATGCCAGAGAGCTCCGAGCAAATCTGGACCTTATTGACGAGATCCGAGAAAGAGTTGCCATTCGTCAATAAAGCTACCGAAGAAGGATCGAGTTGGCATACAACAAAAGAGTCCGCTCTACGGACCTCAAAGAAGGGGACCTGGTCCTCAAAAAGTTAGTCATCTCGTTCCCAGGTTAGAAGAGCAAATTGGCCCCAAATTGGGAGAGACCCTACAAGGTTGCCAAAGAGGTTAGGCCCGGGACTTACAGACTAGAAGACCTTAAGGGCAGAGAGGTCCCCAGGACTTGGAATGCTGACCATCTCCTGAAATACCAAGAGAGATCACAAACGCCTCTCTAAGTATCTTTAAGATGACAAACCGTTCCTCTCCTATTACTTATACTGTTTTGCTTTTATTTCTCTCCTGTAATAACAGCTCGCAACTTTAGAAGCAGCCAACTATTAGTCATTAATAAAGAAAGCTTTTTCATATTTTACTTGGAAAAAATTGTTTACATTTCTCTGCCTCTACTCTTCAATCTAACGATGGTTCGGAGTCCAACACTTGGCGCGATTCTACTTCGCAAGTTCGCTCCTAAGCGAACTAGAGGTAGTTTGCCATTCAGAATTGCTCCCACAACCGTTGAACTATCCTAATGATGGTTCGGAGTCCAACACTTGGCTCGATTCTACTTCGCAAGTTCGCTCCTCAGCGAACTAGAGGTAGTCCGCCATTCGGAATTGCTCCCACAACCGTTGAACTACTCTAACGATGGTTCGGAGTCCAATACTTGGCTCGATTCTACTTCGCAAGTTTGCTCCTCAGCGAACTAGAGGTAGTTCGCCATTTGGAATTGCTCCCACAACCGTTGAACTACTCTAACGATGGTTCGGAGTCCAACACTTGGCTCGATTCTACTTCGCAAGTTCGCTCCTCAGCGAACTAGAGGTAGTTCACCATTCGGAACCAACACTTGGCTCGATTTTACTTCGCAAGTTCGCTCCTCAGCGAACTAGAGGTAGTTCGCCATTCGGAATTGCTCCCACAACCATTGAACTACTCTAACGATGGTTCGGAGTCCAACACTTGGCTCGATTCTACTTTGCGAAATCACTTCTAAGCGAGTTCGAAGTAGTAGTAGATAGTTGTAGATGTTTATTTTATGTTCATAAAGCAAATACCATGCTAAGATTATATTAGATTAATTTAGATATGCTTAGAATGTTGTAGCATTTATTCTAAAAATACCTAGCATATTTAATGATGCTTAGAATATTGTAGGACTTCTTCTAAAAATACCTAGCATGTTTAAAGATGCTTAGAATGTTGTAGAATTTCTTCTAAAAATACCTAGCATGTTTAATGATGCTTAGAATGTTGTAGGATTTCTTCTAAAAATACCTAGCATGTTTAATGATGCTTAGAATGTTGTAGGACTTCTTCTAAAAATACCTAGCATGTTTAAAGATGCTTAGAATGTTGTAGGATTTCTTCTAAAAATACCTAGCACGTTTAATGATGCTTAGAATGTTGTAGGATTCATTCTAAAATTTCCTATCATGTTTAGGAAGGTTACTTATGCTTGGAATATTGTAGGATTAATTCTAAAATTGCCTACCATGTGTAGGAATGATATACATGTTGTAGGATCCATACCAAAATAGTCTATCATGTTTAAAAATGACATACAGGCTTAGAATGTTGTAGGGTCCATGATAAGATTACTTACCATGTTTAGAAGTGTGTGTATATATATATATATATATATATATATATATATATATATATATATATTTACACTTAGGAATGTTGTATGTTTATATTAGTAGTTATCCATGATTAGTAGGACATTCATGCTTAGTAGTTATTCATGCTTAATAAAGATTCATGCTTGGATGATAGTGGGAAAGTAGTATACTATGCTAGATTCATTTATCTATGCCTAGATAGTTGTAGGAAGGTGGATATCATGATATATAAATTTATCCATGCTTACATGCTTATAGGAAAGTTATATACCATTCTAGATCAAATAAATATTCATGCTTACATGATATCCATGCTTAGATAAGTATTTGTTCATGCTATGTTAGTAGATGATCATGCCTAAGCATTATTCATACTAAGTAAATAGGTGTCATGTTAATTATTGTTTATGATAAGTTAATGGTATCCATGCTAATGAGACTCATGCTTGAAGTATCGTAGATATTCATGCTTAGATTAAAGTAACTATCCATGGTTAGTTGTAGTAATTTTATGTTATGTTCTATCCATGCTCGGATGGTTGTAGAAACTCATGTTATATTGTAGGTTGACACTTAACTAGTATATATGATTAGAATGTTACCAAAATGTACACCATGCTATATGTTAATGTGAAAGTAGCATATCATGTCTAAGAATGAGGCATACCATGCTAAAGTTAGTTACATGTTTAGAATATCGTAGGAGTGGTGTTAGAATACCTACTACGCCTTGGAATGTTGTATGTTCATATTAGTTATATATCCATGCTTAGATTGTGGTAATTAGTCATGATAAGTAGTAAGCTTTCACGCTCAAGTGATAACCTATGCTTGACCGTAGCGGACTTCATGCCTAGATCATAGTGATTTTCATGCTAAGATCGATATAAGTACATGCTTAACCATATTCGTACTTAGGAGTATTGTGGGGAGTGGTTAGGTTATATGATTAGATTGTTGTAGGAAAATGCTTGCAATTGTATGCCATGCTTAAGGTGCTATAGGTCGAAGTAATAAGGATTGGGAAGACCACTAGTAATAGTAAGTTTGATAAAGGCTGTTATGTCGCCTTCGGTTCTTCCTTAGTAGAATACCGATCATAGACTATTAGTAGATTCTTCTGTTGCTTCTAATAATATAAGATCAAGTTTGCTAGTAAGCATGTTTGATTGCTTTTAAGATTGATTACCTGTATGGTTGTTTGCATATGATTGTGCTCGTACGTGGCTCGACTGGCCCGTATGTAGCTGTGGGTCTCATACGTAGCTTATTTGGCTCGTATGTAAGTTGTTGTCTTGTACGCGGCTCGACCGGTCCGTGCGTAGCTGTTGGTCTCATACACGGCTTATTTGGCTGGTATGTACATTTTTATCTCCTACGAGGCCCGCCTGGCTCGTAGGTAGTTATTGTTTCATACGTAGCTTATTGGCTCGTATGTAGTTGTTGCTCGTGTGTAGCTTGTTAGCTAGTACATAGTTCGTTGTGCTCGTCTAGGGTGATATTACCACCCTAAGGGCTATCGACCATCAAGACATAGGGTAGCGGCTTGCATGTATATTCGCACGGTCGAAGTCTTGGATCGATGAGCCACGAACCGGATCCTGAGGGATTCTGGTAAGTCTAGGTTGAGCAGCCTAGTAGAGTTGTCTTGCGAAGCCTAATTTAAGGCCTAGCATGTTATGCTATAATATTATCGTCCCTAGGATCGTCGAGTCAGGGACATCATTAGGGTAGTGACTTATAATGATCATTTTAGCTCAGACCCTGGCCGAAAAGAGAGGAGTTGGTTGTAGGGGGCGCCTTACGACTAACTTGTCTCTTGAGGCAGACCTTAGGTGGTGTTATTAGGTTGTACCTTCCTGTCAAAGGGATACGTACGGTGCCGTCTCACAAGTTGAGGACACGGGTTGCGTATCTCGCGCTGTTAATTCCTGAAGTGCCGTGGCTGGGGGTGCCACAGGATGCATCATGCAGTCCTGCGCTTGCGAGACCCCAGAGGGTGCCACAGGGTAGGCTTCGCGCTACCCTGCACTTGCGAAACCCTATAGTTTGATTTTGAAATGACGCCCGATACATTGGGTTCATCTGTTTTGAGAGAGGTCCGGTTAGCCGGGTCGCAGTGGCGAACATAGACACCACTGGCGAAATGCATTAGTGGGACTTGACCACATCTGCAACCTCATCAGTCACGTGTAGGTGTCAGGAACAGGTTGTGTACAATTAGAATGCGTAACGCGGGTTCAAATCCCTATATATGGAGAAACGGCTTGAGATGGGGTCGCATGTAGTATGGGCTGCATGTTGCTTCGGAGACTTGCTGACATTAAAATAGGAGCATCCTAGTTCTATTTTAAATATCGCATTAGAGTCTAGTCATAGCACTCACGAACACTTAAACTACACCAACACCATTGCCATGTTTTGTATGTTGTTTGGGAGATTCGCTGCTTTGTTATCAGCCTTTAAGCGTCAGTGAATACTGACATCCCCACTTCAATAGGTACTGGATAGCAGAAGTACAGATGCGAGATTCAGGAGGACTCAAGTCAAAGAAAGCAAGGAGTCAGTGTTATGTTTAGTTCCGCTGCAATATGAGTATTGATTATCTATTAGTTGAAAAGTACTCGAGTGAGAGTTACCAAGTGTTGTTCTTCATTTCTTGTACTCTGATGTAACTTATTGTATTAGTAGAAACACTCGGCCTGTATTATTGTAACACTATTGTAATGTATTGCAGTTGTATGATATTCAGACTTGTAATACATTGGGTGTTGAATAAAAAGTTTTAAATTCTCCTGTTTTTCTGTGTATTGTGACTAATTGAAGAAAAGGTCCTGGCTCGTGTCACGGTTTCCCAGTATATGGAAATCGGGGCGCTACATATTCTACTCTATCAACATATTTTGTTCGGCAGAAATATGGAGTTCTGGCTTCGGGTTCTCTCTGTGGTTATTGGAGAAGATTTATAACAATTGAGGGAAAATTTTTGAGGGGTGAGGACTGGATATTTAAGTCTGTTGGGTTGAGGGGTCTGGGTGTATTCAATTGAGGCAGAAATGGAGCATCCAATCAGGATCGGAATTGAGCTTGGAGAAGTCCTTGATCGTTTGTTCGGAAAGGCCTTTGTCGATGGAGAAGGTTTCGAAGTCAGAGGAGAAGTCGTACTTGTAGTCGGGTCGAATTCCGAGTCGGTGGGGGAGATGGGTTTTAGGTTGGTTTGGACAAAGCGGAGGTGGAGGAAAGCGGGTTTGGATTTGGATTTGGATTTTAAGGCTAGGGTTTGGAAGAAGAGGGACGAGGAGGAGGCGATCGAAGCCATGGTGAAATTCTGATGAGAGATAGAAGAGAGAAGAAGGGCGCGTGAATTGGATGTGGAATTAGGAGAAAAAAAGAAAACAGCATGAGGTATTTATTTAAATTGTTAATTAAATAAGGTTAAAGGCTGAGATTATATCAAGTAAGATCTGCGATTCGGATCTTCTCTGGACAGATTTATTGTGGCATTTATAATAGACTAGTTGGAATTTATCGTGCACCAAGTGCACGTGACTTGGTGCACATAAATGTTAAAATTTTTATCTAAACATACTTGCATTTGGAACACTCATATTTTTCAAAGTACAAATTTGACTGAGTCAATCATCTTAGAAAGCAAACCATGAATTTCAAAATTACTCCAACGACAACAAGCTCATCAAAATCAGATTTGAAATAAGCATAAAAAATCCAAGTTTAATCAATTATAGCAAAATTACAATCAAAACAAAGCACAAATGGATCAAAATTCGAACGATGTAAGAGAGAGCTATATGCTTAATAGTTTTATCTAAAACATAAAGATATAATCATTGTATTTTTCATAAGATTAATCATTATTTTCGACTTTAACTTTCTTGAACTTAAAGCTGATATTAAAAAAAGTTATTAAAAAAACAAATTAGTAAATCCTAAACTGATATCATCGTATTTTTCATAAGATCAATCAACACTTTCAACTTTAACTTTCTTGAGCTTGAAATTGCTTGTAATTTCTTATTCATCCTTTTTAATTTTGCATCCTGTCAATATTCTTGTATGTGTTCTTCCATATTTTACATCTTGTGATTTGATAGAAAAAAAGTATACTCATCCCCAATGCATCTCTTGGTCCTTCTATCAAATTCTTCAACAATTTTTTCCTGCATATAGAATTAAGAAATTGGCTCTTAATTATTTGTAATACTATAAGAATAACATATTATACCTTATTTTTAATATCTTCTAGGTCTTTTGCAGAAAAGCCAATGATGCATCTTGCTTCCTCATCAAATAAAGTCGATTCTGCCTCCGCACTTGTATCTTTTATTGTGATTTTAAATACATATTTGAAAAAGGATATTCTTAGTTTTTTTAAAATTTATTGTTTATTATTATTTTTTAATAATTTGATTGAAGAATGGAAATATGGGAAACTAACAATATGCTTTATAATTTTCAACAATAAGCTTCATCATTGTCAACATTGACTTTTGTTGAACAGATTTTGCATGCAATGTACCATGGATTTTTAACGTTTTTTGACACTTTTGATTAAAACTTTGCAATAGTAGTATTTTGCCTTGAAATATGAAAATAAATTTGAAGTCATCAAAATATTTATAGACATATAGAGAAATGAACAAAATATTTAAAAACAATTTCATTATTCATAATACCTCAGAAGAATCTTCATTTGCACAATAGAGAATGTCACATAGTTTCACTTCTTCCACATCCATTACTTTTCTTTAGTTTATTTGCAAGGAATTACTTTTTAACAGAATCTCATTACAGTTTATCCTGAAACAAACAAACAAAATTATGTTAAATGATACTTCAAAAGACAACAATTAAAGGATTAAATATACCATTCTCGAATTTTATATGCTTCTGGTTCATTCGAATTTAGCTATATTGTAGTGTTGTTTGTTGATGTGAGAGAGAATCTTGTTTAAAAAATCAATAATAAATAAATAAATAAAATAGATAATAAATAACATTATTAATTTTTATTGTAGATAATTACCTCTAAAGTTTGAGGTTTTTATAAAGGTAATTGCAATCATTGGCATGTTGGGTGATAATTCTTTCAGGGCTTTTCCTTCTTTAATTGCTAGTTCTCCCCATAATGTAAGTAAGATTGGTTTTGACCTTAAATTAAGACAAAGCGTATGAATTACAAAACATTTCTGTAAATTATTATACAACATAATTAATCGATATTACCTGAATCCACAACTGTAAGATTTTGCTTCTCTACTTCATTACCATATTTTGAGTCTACCTTATCTATATCTCTTGCATTAATTACTACTAAGCAAAGATCTGTAGTTCAATGCAATTAGTATTTGATATCCTTTATTAGTAATAGGCAATTTTGTATATATATATATATAAACAATATTTAAACAATATTTTATGTTATTGAGAAAATCAATCATAGAATAAATTGTTCTTAATGATTATATAATATAATCACTATATACTAATTATGTACACAAAGTACTTAAAATTTTAAAACTAAGGACTCAATATCATCATGAGCAAAATAACATGTAAATAATAGGTTCATCTAAACTTAAAGATATAATTATTGTATTTTTCATAAGATCAGTCATCATTTTCGACTTTAAATGTATTGAACTTAAAACTGCTCGCACGTTTGCTTGGTGCACATGGCTAATTTTGTCAAATTTACATCCACGTAAAAAAATTAAATCAAATCAGAGTTGTAATTAAAGGGGCTTGTTATCATTTCTCAACATATTCACAGACAACTTATTTACTCACCGCCATTTCAGTTGTTTATATAGTGGTCAATGAGGTTTCAGTGCATACATCGCCTTAATATGTGGTGTCCAATTGTCATTTTCGATAATAATGAATTCACCATAACAAGTACAGAACTTCAATATACATCGAAAATAGAATAATATTATAACTATTAAATATTAATAGTTGTATACTCCATAGTAACTTCAGTTTTCCTAACAAAAGTAAAATAATAGTGACGAAATACATCTAATAATTGATCTAGTAACATAGCATCTAGAAAGCCAGAAAAGTTATTTGGAGAAAGAATTGTCAGTAAACAAAGTTAAGCAAACTGACAGTGGCTTAACAACATTAACAACATGACCTTACGATGTACATATTCCAAACATTAAGGGGCATTCTCTATCAATTTAAAAGGTTTATAATTTTGATCCACATAACTAATGTGATTGCTCCTTTAAATGAACACCCCAAACTACCTCCAATGAATTAGTGTGTATAATGTATAAATATCCTACATACTGATAGTACAATACAATCACTATTCATGAAGCTAAGGAATAAATACATGCTAGGAAAATTTCCCCAAGCCTCAGGTGGTGTTCAGCTGCAGCTCTAAAATCCTCATAATCTCTACTTGTCGATGGTTCTATTAATGATACACCACAATCACTTTTCATGAATCTAAGGAATAAATACATGCAGATGGTTCTATTAAAAACAATTACCCTCATCCTCAAGGTGGTGCTCAGGTGTCAGCTCTAAAATCCTCAAAATTTATGTTCATCGGGAAAATATAAAAGAATAATAGTATGAAACTCAGCTAAGGCAGAATAGAAGAGAGAGAGAGAGAGAGAGAGTGTGTGTGTGTGTGTGTGTGTGTGTGTGTAATGCATTTTTCTGATTGGCCTCCTACATGGAACCATACATTTTTTATGGAGTGCATGAGAAAATGCATACACATTATTGATTCTCATTACCCCATAAAACTAACATCTGATACTAAATAATGTATTATCATCAAGAATTTGTCGAACCATAATGTTTTTTTCATCATGGATGTGATTTATTCATAATAAACTTACATGTACATCAATTTTTTTAAAAGAAAGTATACTGTTGACACCAAACTTAATTTTCAATTAGAAATCACCATAACTTAAGATATCTATATATCCACGCATATCAAAGTTATTGCTAAGAAATGCTCACAATATTATTGCTTTCCCTGTTTACCCTATCTTGATTTTTGTTGTGATGATATATCAAACTATTTAATTGTTATAAAAGTCTTACAAAACCTTTCAAACTAATGCAATATGGAAAAAATTCTCTACAAGAAAATTTCAAATTCATAGCAAGGTGTTTTATGTCCATCAACAATAAAATAGTTATAAGGCAACAAAGGAAAATTATGTCCAGGTTTAAATTGAATAAATGAATTCATATGCAATAACTAAGTCGTCATATTCAGTTGGCATAAGCATAAACACAATCAAATACAATACGACAGCTTAGAATACGACATCTTAGAACACGACATCTTAGAACTTTAAAACTGATCAAATAAGCTCTTTAAAGAGAATACAATTTTTTAGTTCATTTCATTATTGTACTCAATTTTCTCATCATTCACTAATTCTTCAAGAATTTTCTCATCGGAACACTGTTAACTATAATATTGTTAACAAACTACAACAAGAGAGAGAGAGAGAGAATATAGTCGCTGGTTGCTATTTTCCCGCAGATAAATTTTCTGATGTAGTAGGCGAAGACAAAAGTGTAATGGAATATATATATATATCTCAAAATTCTCTTACGAGTTAAGGGAACCGGTGCTTTCATAAATTACCTTCTTATAAACGTGCTCAGCTTTGGTAGAAACCTTTTGTTTCTGATGTAGACTCCGTATGAGTCTTATGAAGCTCAGAAGCTGCACATTTCGAAAAACAAAATTTGGTTACATAAACGCAAACCCGCAGATACACACAAAAAGAATTTATTCTTACTTACAAATACAGAAAATGCTGATAAAAGAAGCACATGCTGGTAGATCCATTGCTTGGCACGAAAACGATGAGGCTTATGAAGTTGTGCTCGCATGTCTGGACATTTATACTCCTTGCTTCTACATAAAATGCACAAGCAAGAAGATTAGATTGTGACATCAAGTATTAATTTGATAATGAGTAACAAGCCATTTTTATTAAAATATAAGAGGAAAAAAACATGCAGTTTAAGACATTGCATTTTATAAGAGTATGGTCTATTCGTCTAACATATACAGTTCAGTTATATATTATACAAATTAGGAGAGGGTGGGATGGGACTATACTACATATAGTGGACCCTACATCTCGTGATGAAACCAACTTATGAGTGAATAGGAAAATATGAAGATAAATTGCATTGACTAAAGCTCCGTCTGGTATTGGTTTGAGCAAAAAGTGCATAAAAGTGATGTTACCAAAAGTGTTGCAAGAAAAAAAATATGCTGCCATTAAAATTTTTTAGTAAATGAACGCATTTTTGAAAGCACCACTTTAGGTGCGGTGAGAAAAAGGCCAACCTTAGCAATTTTTAAAAAATATTTTGGCTAAACAAACTTTTAATTAAGTTTTCCAAA
Organism: Hemerocallis citrina; assembly: GCA_017893485.1. NCBI lineage: Eukaryota > Viridiplantae > Streptophyta > Magnoliopsida > Asparagales > Asphodelaceae > Hemerocallis > Hemerocallis citrina. Next base: position 34,822,008 of record CM030358.1, read on the forward strand.
CAATTAACTTGTGCCTAAAGCGACTTTTGAACCAAAAGTGATGCCACATGAGAGCAAGGTACATTCTATAAAGTAGAGTCCACCCTACCCTCTCCTGAATGAACTATAGTAAAAATGCTAAATATGCTATACAAAATAACTCCATACACACTAATAATTCTAAGAACAGTACATCCTATGCACTCAAACCCGGTTGCCACATTGGTTGATTTTGTCGATCATGACACGAATTTTAAACGGATTGGAGAAACCCTAGCCGTCGTAAAAGGGGAAGAGGGAGAAGAAAGAATGGATATAATGGGCCCAAATTTTGACTTCTATTAAATGAGCTAGTATTTTTTCAATGTGAAACATTAAATGGCAAGACAAGGATAAAATTGAAATTTGCATAGAAAATTAATATATGGACATATAAAAATGTTAAGACATCTCCATTGAAAACCTAAAATGACTTATATTTTGAAGAAAAGAAAAAAATTTAGTATGGCTTATATTTTGGAACGGAGAGAGTACTTAGAGAGATATTTAAGTTGTCGAATTATACTTTGTTATTATTTTTCACACTTTTCATATGGAGAACAACTTGAAGACAGCTACTGAATGTAATACTTACATCACATGAGAATTTCAGGTGATAAAGGTTCTCACAAAAAATCATGTTATTCATTTGCTTTACAATTAAACGAGATTTCGTTGGATAACTTGGAAGGAGAACATCACAGTCTTCCATGAAGGTTTCTCACCGAAAATCTCGTACAGGAAGTGTACGGAATGCTCATAAGGCAGGACAACTTGATAAACTACAAGTCATCAATGAAAATGAGGCCTTTTATTATCCAGGTTTAGCCGATTCTTGATGCAGTGAAGGATGGAGATCTATGCAATTGCTGCTAATTAATTTTTCAAGCAGCTTACTTTTGTTCTTATATATGTGTGTATTTATATTGTAATGCTCACCATATGTATAACAATTTTACCAATAATTCTGGAGGGTTCAAACCATGTTGTTCTACATCTTGTGAGTTTCTGCTAGGCTTTGTTCGCGTGATTATTTTTTTCAATCTGCCAGTCCAACTCTTATCTTGAAACTTTAGTTTTAGCTATTATTCAGTTGCATCTTTATTTAGCACTATTTGCTTGTTACCGAACACTTTGTGCATTATGTTGAATTATGCATGTATTCGAATGTTCAAGATAGAGGAAGAGAAGAACAAACTAACTTGTGTTACTACAGTTCCCATCATCAACAATTCAACTTACTACTTGGATATAGAACAGCCCCAATTAACACATGATCAGGGTAAAATATTCAATGGGCAAGGTCTGATTGTAGTTTCTACAGCCAAACTCAATTTTTTGGGTTAAATTTCTATACACATCGTCAATGACAGTTAGTTTTATCAGAGGATCATCGTTCCCATAACAGTATGGTAACCATAGAAATATGAGATATACGTCACTTAAATACTAAGTACTGCACCATATCATGTTAGGATTTCCTAATCATAAGATAATATAATTAGTTTCCAAAGGGGAATTTTATTTATTGGGAGAAAAAACCCATCGACATGGCTATTGAATACGCAACAAACGGCTAATGCAATTACCACATGTAGAAGTTTTCAAAGATAATCACGCATTCCAGGTACTCGCATTAAGATCCAGACACACAGTACGGAGTTAGATTTCATGAAACTACGAGCGGGGTCTGTATCATTTTCTGCACAAACAGAACATTGCCACAGTAAGTACAGATCAAATTAAGTGAAGTAGCAGGTAGTGATGGTCATGAAAGTAGAACCTCTATTTTCAAGGGTGAGGTGGTTGACGCATATCGTTCCACAATTTTCCCACTCTGTCGACGAGGAACTTAGTGAAGTTCCACTTGATGCCATTTTTCAAGAACCCGCCTTTCTTTGATTTCAATAACTTGTAAAGAGGAGCCGCATCCTTCCCGTTCACTTCAATCTACAAAGAAATATGAGCTAGTCTCATTTCATATATCTAAGCTCTCTCATCAAATTTTTTAAGTTGGCTTCACCGTTTTTGGAGTTGTTAGATGTTCTCATGTGTATTGACATAAAAATAATCGAAATGCAAGGAGGAAAAAAAGTTCATTTATAAACATATTTTCTAATTGTGTAAATCTAGGAGGGGTAGAGAAGAATATGAGAAACTTCAGAATGCTTAGAAGTTGTACTAATTGAGAAAACAAAGTTATATTAAGTAACAGGTAAGTTCGACTTATAAATGACAGTTAAGTTTATGCACACTAAACAAACAGGTTAACAATGAGTACATGAATTAAAAAATTTAAATAAACTAAAATAAATGATGCACTGCTTGCATGATAAAATTGGGCATTTGTAGCCGATGCCTATTTTGGAAGATACAAAACGATTACCAGTTTCATGATCATTTATATCATTGTAAGATCTCTAGAAAAAACCAATTCTGCTCTACACCTAATTTTCTTTTTCTGAAATTCTAACTAATTTTAGACATGTGCAAATTTTGGTGATGATACCTTCATAGGTTGTATTGTGTAGTATGCATACATGTGATGGAGATGCATAAACTCGGTACATAAACACTTCGTTAAGGGTGCAGTAATTTTATTACTGTGTTTTGCATGTCTTAGATTTCTAGGAATAAATTTTAAATGATAGGAGGAATTTGTTCCTATCATTGATTTCGAAATTTAGATCACCAACAGAAGCTTAATGAGACTGACATGTTCTAAGGAATTTGTTTAAGATGCTAAACACAAAATCTCAAGAATGTGGTGTTGTATTGTACCTAATGCAGTAAAGCTGTAGTCCTAGTAATAATATTTCCAGCTATGTTCTTATTGAAGAATGACAAGGTCTCACCATCTTTTATCAAACAATATTGTCTGAACAGCTTCCATTTAATTTTATTATACTTTAGGATCCTTAAAAGTTGGCAAACTCTACCAACATACATTTAATTACATTTTAATATCAGAAGTGAAGTCAAACTTGTTACAAACATCTTCCATGACAGATTTCTCTTTTTCTTTCTAAGAGGAGCGGCACATTTTGATCTAAATCAATTTATTTTGATCTAAACAGAAGGCTGATATGCTTTTCTGTTTATTTTCAATAGTATATTATTATATTTAATGAATGGTGTAAAACTATTTGAATTTCTTTATATTTTTCTAGAGCTCTTCTTGAGCTCTATCCATCTTTCAAAAAAAATAAAATTAACAGGTATAAATTATTAAGATAATAAAGATACCATTTTCATAGAAACTTCTAAGCAAGATCTCATACGCAAATTGCCAGAGGATATATCTCAGAATTTTAATTTATCAACTACGGACCATCTGACCAAGATACATTAATAATTGCGTTCAATTTCTATAAAGTACAGGCACAGCCCCGTATTGTGATTTCATATAGTTCCCCACATCAGACACTTGAGGACAAATTGACAATAGTAGCATGTCTGTGTAAACTATGCCTTATTAAGTGTTATTTTGAAGTAAATGATAACTAATCATAAAAATAGCCCAGATAATGAGTTTTAGATATTGGTTGGGAATCACAGGTTCTTAAGAAAAGATGAGAAATTGAAAAATGTTAGGTAGTGGCACTTTCTGAACATGATCTAAACAAAAATAAATGAAGAGACTAACCTCAATTTGGCATTCATTGTCTGGCACCTTTTACGAAGCCAAGTTTTTTCAGTTCATCCTATTTAAGAGAAGACATTAAAAATTACAATGTGACTGATAAATCAACATATGATAAACAGCAGTTAAGTCCCATGCACACATAAGATAGCTTTCAAACAAAGCGTAACTTTTAGGGAATAACTAACTCAGCAGGTTTACATATTGATGCTGATGACTCAGCTTCAAATCTCTAACAAATTTGATAAGCACTGAAAGTATTTGCTCCAGAACCTTCACATGCTCACAATATTAGTCATTCAACATAGAAACTGTTAAGACCAAAACCAGAGATATCATAAGTAGAATAAAAACAAAATTGGACCTTTTTCACATACACTGTAGTGTTCTGCAAACTTACTATCCATGGAATAGAGATCTTCCAACAGAATGCCCTCTTCCCTCTCAACTTCCTCAATTATTAGCTTTATCCTGACCATATGAAAGCAGTTTGATAGTATGATTTGTAAGAGACCTGCATAAGCCCTTTCTGCGGTTCTTGTAAGGTTTAATGCAGTGAAGTACTTACAAGGGAAAAGATTCACAAACATTTAATACTTAATTGGATATGAATTTATGACAACATTGAGTCTGTCTATACTAAGGGTTAAAGAGAATGTATATTCTCTTCGGTGATTTCATCAGACAATTTAGCCTAATTATCGAATAGAAAACTATACATTATTCTCGATACAAAAGAAGTTGCCTGGGTAGTTTGATAAAAGTTCTATAACAAACTGAGATTTAAATTTGTTAATAGTTTAGTTACTTCCTCTCCCCATGTTTCTCTAAATCCTCATCTTATCCCTCACTTTATTATCAAAATTTCCATCACTTTGACCAAATTTATCCAAAACTCTCCCTCAGATCCATCCAAAATAAACATTTATCTATTGGTTTTATGAAGTAAGTCTGCATAGCCTGCATGATTCTACAGCACCCTATGAGTAACTGATTACCAGAATTAATACGAAGGAACGGAAGTGTTCCATTTCATACTATTACCTGATGATGGGAGACTGATGTTTGTGTCTTATTTTCTTCTTTTGTTTGTGTGTGCAGTGAGGAGGGTGTGGGTGATAAGGAAAAAGTTAATGCACTTGTTATGATATCCAATCAAAGCAAAACTAATGGTCCTCTATTCTCAGTCTACAAAAAGAGATGGGTAGCTAATCCACTCAAGTTGCATCTTGAACAAATTATTCAGATAGGCTCTCCTTTAAATATACAAATACAATATTCTTAAGAGCAAAATAATCGCATAAGAATTTCATCAAACACATCATGTGCTAAACAATTTGAATATGAGTAAAATTATGGGTTAGGTTTCACCTTCAACTCATTTATTCTAGTATCACCTTCAGCCCCAACTCAAAACTCTCTCTCCAATAATTACAAAGGGAAAAGACCAAAATCTCCCACCAAATTAAAATTTGTAATAAACATATAACGCAACTCAAAATCATAAGAGATGATCAGATTCACAGCCAAGGGTTGCAGAAAATGCATTGAGAAAGCCAAGTCCATCGTTGAGAACTCATTGAGATGGGGGAAGGGATGGAAAGATGAGAGCGTGGGATGACAATGGGGTCGTAGCCGTTAGGGTTGTCTGACTTCAAGTTATTCATAAAGAATCATAAAAATCAAAACTTTTTGTTCATAATCAACTCATTATTCATCATGAACCCATCAATATCAATCAGAAAAATAAAAAAATAAAAAAAAGGAGGAGGATACCGAGGGTGCTCGGCCGCCGGGGGGTTGTCGGCAGACGTCGGAGGCCGAAATGGCTGGCCGTGTGGCGGCGCGCGAATCAAGGCAGCGGAAGGAGGGCAAGGGGGGTGCTGCTTATGCTATTCTCTCTCTTCGAATTGGAGATAGATGGGAAATTGGGAATCATAAACAGAAGAGAGAAAGGAAGCAATTGCACCTGTAATACTTGTTCCTATTAAGTTTTAATCTCAGCCTTTAATCTCCTAGATCAATGCAATATATGAAGGGCTGAGATCGTCTCTTAACAGATTTTTTTTATTGTGGCTTTTATAATAGAAATAGATTTAGCACGTGCATATTTTAATAACTTTTTTTTAAAAATTAATATAATATCACAAGTGCGAGGCACGCGTTAGTAATAAGTATATATATTTATCTAAATTTGTAATGAAAAAATAATAATAATATATATATATGCTTTACATACATTGCACGTGTCAGTTAAAAAAATATTTTAAAAATTGGAGTGTTGGAGTTGCACGTACAATGCACATATCAATTAAAAAATTAAGGATAAAATTGAAGAGTTGGAGTTGCACATACACCGAACATGTCAATTAAAAAAATTTAAGTAAAAAATGAAAGAGTTGGAGTTACGTGCATGAGTTTGAATGTTTACAACACTACAACTCTAACTCTTCTATTACTAGTAACTTACACGTGCGGTGCACGTCTTTATAAATGTATAAATTTTTTTTTAAAAAAAAATTTATGTTGTTTGGTATCGAACCTATGACCTCCCTTAAAAAAAAAATTATGTTGTCTGGTATCGAACCTAAGACCTCCCTTATATTTATTATACACGTGCATTACACGTATTTGTTTGGTTAAAAATAAAGTTTGTTTGGTAACAAAATCTCCCATTAAAATAGTAGATAATTTTAGAGATTTCTCCGGTGCTTTAAAGTTATTTTATTAAAATTTTATTAATAAAACAGGAAATTTATTCCACCTTCTTCTCAAGAAAGAAAAAAAAAATTTCCTTTCGGTCTAATTTTACAATGGTAGAATTAGAGAACGTTTGACCGATCCTATCCATGCAGACCTTGAAGAGAAAAAAATAAATATATATTCGCATGCAAAACAGTCGTCAATAGTGGGGGCCCACCACCTTACCAACCTTGTGGGAAAAAAATACAGGAACGCTGCTGGTTTTTTTCCAGCCCAAATTGTCAAAAGGCTGCACCAAAACGGTGCAACACCTTTGAGTCTTTGACTAAATGAAGGAACAAAAATCAAATCCAAATCCTCCTCTCCGTGGTTATAAATTGAAACCGAAGGAACGAGATAAAATGCAGCAAAAACGACGACGAAGAAAAGTTACAATCCATGAAAAAAATAGAGTATTATAAAATGTTCTCAAATCGATTATATTCACTACTTAAAAATAATTTGCCTATTTTATATTTTCCTCAAATTTATGAAAGAGTTGTTTATCATATTATAAAAAGTGAAATTGTTCACTCCTTATATTTAGAGAGAACGTACCGTCATCTCTACTTTCCATAATAAAATCTTACGACACTTGTGTGTGATTTTTACCCCGTCCCATTTAGGGGTTTTCCTCGTAAAATATCTGTGTCCATTTTATCTCTACTTTCTCAATTTTACTTTAGTTGTGAGATAGTTTCTGTCCAAAGCTTTCCAAACAGTTGTATCAGAGCTTTGGTTGCAGAGTGTGATAATGTCGACAATAGGGAGGGGGGGGGGGGGACTATACGGCCCCCACCACCACACCAACCCTGTGGAAAAATTAAGGAAGACCGTGTCAAGGAAAGCTGCCGCTTTTTTATTTCCTGCCAATTTTGTCAAAAGGTATGCACTGAAAATTGTGCCACACCTTTTGACTAAATGAAAGGGGAAAAATTCAAAAACCAAATCTCCTCGTGGCTTTAAATTGAAGGGGTATGTTGACGGTGTGAAGGGGTATTGCATGTTCTTGGGGTATCCGAAATCCAAGAGGTAAGGACTTAAAAGGCCTTAGATGCTTTCAAGTGGTGATTCCTTTTAGCAAGAGGCATGTCAGAGGGGATTGTACTAGGTTTGATTCTAAGATATTTGACATTATTTACGAGTTCTATGGTAATTATTCGGTCACTATTAGAGTAAAACAAAAAAGTGATGGATAAGAACAATTATTCACATCGGTATACGACCCTTATAACGCAATTCTTATTGGTCATTTTTGGGATGAGATAATAGTGATTTGTGGTAGATGTGAGGGATCATGGGTGTTGAGTGGGGATTTTAACATCACTAGATTTCACCACGAACAAAGAGAAAGAGGTTCTAATAAGATAGACAAATAGGAGTTCAACCGAGTTATTAGCGAACTAAAACTTATGGATATCGAGACTTTTGATAGAAGATTCACTTGGATGAACATGCAAGCCAATTGACATTAGCTAAGCTGAATCGTATGCTTGTGTCAGTAGAATGGGAACATTTGTACCCACTTGCAGTAGTTAAGACTATCTCTAGACTCACCTCTGATCACACTCACTTACTCTTGAGTGTGGTTACGATAGAAGGACCGAAGTACGAAAATTTAATTTCAACGTTAATGTTGGGAAGATAATAGAGGAATCGTGGGCATAATCAATAGGAACGAACAATGCGGTCGCAAACTGGATCATTAAGCTAAGAAGACTACACAAGCACCTCAGGATCCGGGGGAAGAACGAGTTCGACAAACTAAAAAGGAAGAAAGAAGGGCTAAGAGAGTGCATCCACGAATTAGAAATTTTGGAAGAGGAAAATAGTCTAAAAAAACCAGGAATTTGAGGAACTGGTGTCGAGTATAATGGAACTACATAGAATTGGAAAGATGGAAGAGAGCTATTGGAGAGAAAGACCGCAGTCGATTGTTTAAGGAAGGGGATTCAAACATGGTTTTCTTTCACAGTGGCTAGTGGTAGGAAAAGACAACCACATTTTGGGGTTGTTCGTAGGGGACACTTGGATAGAGGACAACAGTTAAATAAGACAACAAGTAGACACAACCTTTAAAGATTTACTCGGAAAGAAAAGAAGGGAATGAATTAGATTAGATCCTAAGATGTGGAGTGCATTGAGAATTGAGGAAAGTGACGAGCTAGAAGGAAGCTCCTTGAAGGAGGAGGTCGTCAAAGCTATCAATAAATTGGGGGCAGGATAAGGCCCCAAAACCAGACAGATTCCTGATTTTTTTTCTACAAACAATATTGGAAAATCATCAAGAAAGACCTTCTAAGCATTTTTCAAGAATTCTACTAGGGTTTGGCATATGTGGAAAGATTAAATTACACGAACATTGTCCTAATTCCGAGGAAGACAGAGGTAGTTTGAGTGACAGATCTCAGACCTATTAGTTTGTTAAATGAATCTTTCAAAATTATCTCAAAAGTGCTTGCAAGTAGATTATCAACACATAAGAACGATTTTATTAATGAGTCACAAAGTAGATTTGTTAAAGGAAGAGACATTATGGACAATATTTCATCAGCACACGAAATAGTATATATAGGAAAAAGGACAATATAAAAGGATTTGTGCCAAAGTTGGACTTTGAAAAAGCTTACGATACGGTGGAATGAGACTGTGTTGATGAAGTACTAGAACTTAGAGGATTTGGGCCTAAATGGAGATCATGGATGATGAAGTGCGTAAGGGAGGGCAAATCATCCATTCAACTCAACAGAGAATATGGGAGGAAAATCTGTTGTTGCAGAGGCCTAAGACAGGGAGATCCGCTATCCCCGCTTATCTTTACATTAATTACAAATGGGTTAGCTGAAATGACTAGGAAAGGGAGAAATTATTAAAGGTGTTAACGTTAGAGGTATCACCATGCCAATGTCTACTCTGCAATACGCAGATGACACAATGATGTTTGAAGCAGCCCAGGTGGATGAGATCAACTCACTCTGGATCATGCTAAGATGTTTTGAATATTGGTCGAGACTATCGGTTAACATTCATAGGAGTTGTGTGTGGCCCTTAGCACACAAAAGTGTAAACCAGGTTGATATGATATCAACAGTTATGGATTGTGCTAAAGGATAATTCCCTATTAAATACGTTGGAAAGCCCATCAAACCGGGTGGGATGCAAAAAGAAAACTAGATCTTTTTGGTGGAAAAAATGGAGAAGAAGCTAGCAGGATGGAAAAGAAGACTAGATTTCGTTGGTGGAAAAAGTGGATAAGAAGCTAGCAGTATGGAAAGAAAAATTCTTATCACTAGATGGCAGAAGTACTCTCATTAATGTGGTTCTCAGTGGCTTGCCAACATACTTAATGACAATCTACGAAATTCCAAAGTGGGTAATTGATAGAATTGATAAATGCAGAAGACGGTTCCTATAGAAAGGAACAAAAGAAGACAATCTAGTTAAGTGGGAAATAGTCTGTAAGAAGAAAGAGTTTGGGGGAATAGGAATCATCAATCGAAGAGACATGAACAAAGCACTGGTAAGCAAACGATGGTCAAAGATGAACAAATGTCATAAGACCTGGTGATGTCTGTCATTTAACTTGTAAAGGAGACGGAAGAAGTTCAGATTTGGAGGACAAAACCTGCAAGGGAAGACATCTCACTTATAGATAGGAATTGCAAAAGTTTGGGAGCTTTTTCTTGCTAACACCAGGTGCAAGGTAAGGAACTGTAAAGATACTAGATTTTGGAAGGAAAAATTGTGTTGGGATAACACGGTTCAATCATTATTCTCACAACTGGCAAATGAAATAGTTAATGAGATTGTTCTGGTCATAGAAGTCTGGAAAAATGGCAGTGAAAGAGTTGAGTTCAATGGAAGTCTATCTACAAATAATCAAGAAGAACTCCATCGACTGAAAAATATGGTATTGCAGGAGGGGCAATAGTCATACGAAGAGAGAGATGTCTCGGAATGGGGTCTAGAGCCACGTAGAGTGTTTTCAGTTTCTTCGTTGTATCATCTGAACGATGGGGTTTGAGAAGTCTCGATGCCAATACTATTTGGAAGACTGCAACACCAATGAAGGTCAAAGCTTTTCCCTTGCTGCTGATGAACAATGTTATTCTCTCAAAAGTTATCTGAGGAAACCTAACATTCCGATTGATGTTAGGTGTCCAAAATGTTATCTAGGAAAGGAGGACTTTAATCATATTTTCATAAACTGTCATAAGTCTAAATTGTCATAAGAAATATTGGGATTGAGATTGGGATTTGGTATTGTAGGAAGTCCTTTATATATTCTTGACATTTGGGGAACTTGGAGAATATCACAGGTTAAGAAAGAGAGTACGGGCATGTGAGATATTACAGTAGCGATTCGTTAAATCCTATGGCTAAATAGAAATGATGCATGCTTCCATAATATTAATTGTAGATTGAACATGTTCAATAAAACTTTGAATGTTATTAATGCATGCGCAGGGAAGGCAAGGGTGAGGGAGAAACTGCGATCGGAGTATGAGGAGTAGGTCTGATGGTGGAATTGGCTATTGCCCTACACTACTTTTGGGCCTCGGGTGAGTGTTTTACTACCACCATAGGATGTACGCTTTATACATTATATTTGTTTCATTTATTTATTTTCTTTCCCACTTTGATGTTCTAGAGTGAGCTCGAGATGGATTGTAATATTTTATACTCTTTGTTTTGTTAATTTTTCATTATAATGGATCCGGTGATCTATTCCGTCACTTTTATCTCAAAAAACATGCATGCATTACAAAAGTGGAGGTATGTGTTGAGAAAATCAATGATGGAACTGAAGTTCAGCAGTTTATCATTACAGTAAATAGGTGCAAATGCTAACGATCAATTTCAAATTTCTTTTCACAGATCAGCAGCAGTACAATAAATGGAAGCCAAGAAAACACATAGCAGAAGAAACCACCGAAACTCAACTAGAAGATGGCTTAAATAATTATAAATTCGGGTGTGTATATGTATAGTAACCTTCAAATTAATATGCTTATCTAACTTCAAGTGAAGTGGAGAAAATTTTGCCGAAATGCCCTCTTTTTTGAAAATAATTAGTGACCTGCCATACTTTCCAAAACAATTAGCGAGATGCCCTTGTCTGTGACACGTCAGTAACAAACGTTATTGGGAAAAACGACATCAGCTATTTCTATGCCGTTCTTCCCCATAATGGCATCTCTTTTTGAAAAAATTGTCATGCCGTTATTCCCAATAACGGCATATGTTATTTTTGTCTATAGATTTATACTGTATCAACTGTGACTTTAGAGAGAAATGCAAAAATTGAAATAACTGATGTCGTTCTCTAAGAGAACGGCATAGATAATACTGATGCCGTTTTTCACAATAACGGCATCAATTATTATCGTTTTGCACAGGTTTCTATAACGAAAAACCCCTCTTCTTCCCCCTTTTCACTTGCGATTCTTTCCTTCCCCATTTCGACTCCGAAAACCCTAAACCCTTAAAAAAAAAATCCTAAAATCTTCGGCTGTGTAATCGATTTGTATTTGGGAGTCTACTCTTCAATCTTTCATTAAGAGTGCCAAATCATTCCGAATCTGAAATTATTGTAAGTATCCAAAAACCCTAATTTGTATTTTGTAAAGTTGATTTTGATAGTATGATAGATGTGTGCATTGGTAGTATAGTACAAGTAATGTAGATATGTGTTACTGAAGTAGTAATTTTGGGAATAACTTTATGTATTGTTAGTGATGTAGGGTTTACAAAATATTGAATTGTTGACAAAGGTGGAATTGTTCATTTTGTTAGGAAAACAAATAATTTGGAGGGATATTTTGTTTGGGGGGGTGGGGGGTTACGTTGTCATTATGATGATTGCAAGTAGTTCAAAATTCATACTTAGGTTATAAAAGTCCATTTTTTTTTCAATCTTATGAACGATTCGAATATGAGGAATAACGCGTTTGTGATGTATTATACTTAGTTTATTTTGATGAATCAGCTACTAAAATTGTTGTTGATTAGTGTTTGTTATTGTTGACAGACCAATGGATCCTACACAACCATCTTCTTCGCATGCTGTTGGTGCTTCTTCTACTTCTTCATTTGGACCACAGGGACATCCGGGTCCATTAGATCCTACCGTTCTATATCTGCAACCAGACCACAGATTACAGGCCATTTGGAACGGGGATGTAGAGAAGATTAGTTTCCGAATGCACAACATCATGCCGGCGGTCCCCGGTATTGAAAATTACTTGGTCAGCAGCGGATTCTACGGGATGTCGAAGCTGGCGAAAATCAAGTGTGGCCACACTCTACTTACCGCTCTTGTGGAGCGATGGAGGTCGGAGACACACACGTTTCACTTGCCGGTTGGAGAGATGACAGTCACCCTACAAGATGTAGCTGTGATTGCGGGTCTTCCAATTGATGGGGTGGCCGTCACCGGCAATTTGATGTTCAACAAGGTTGCATTAGTACTAGATTATCTTGGCTTGGAAGTGCCTAAAGAGGACCACAGCATATTCGTTGGGGAATCCATTAGACGTTCATACCTTGACGATCAGTTCACTCATCGATTGCCAGATATGCCGACGGACATCCAACTCCAGAACTAAACGCGTGCATATCTACTATCGATGATTGGAGGGATTCTATTCTGTAACGCCCCGAATCCCAAATACACTGAATTCGAGATGTTCTACAGGATCTTTCCACTTCCTTTAGTACAATTTTACAAGGAAATTTAAACTTTTCACTTTACATCAGAGTTTACATCAATATTACACTTTACATTGCACAGCGGAAGTAAAATTTACAACAATGAAATAAATGTACAACAACATTGAATAATCTTTAAGCATTTATTCATCTTTAATCTTTATCAAGCCATTTACCTGCATATAAGACTGTGGGTACGTCAGTTTATTCAACTGACGATCATTATACACGGCCATCCTCTCTATGCCGGAAATAGTATAACTTATTTTTCATATTTAGCAAACACAAACTTGTCACATATCAAACTAAAGGGACTACCATATTGATGTCGTGTTGTGATTGTGCACTTAGTCCTTAATGCAGTTAATTATGTTACATGACACTAATGCACACTTGTTCGGATTCTATGCATCCCATACTACATAGGTCCGAGGGCAAGCCTCTTAATCGTTCTTCATCATTGTAGGGTTCAATCCCTCGCCATGACTTAATCTACTACTGTAACTACGGTGAGTATCCTAGATGATCTATGAGTACAAGCTCGTGTACAGAAAATTCTGGAAGGGAATCCCACGCCATGTCTTGACTCGTCAAGCATGCATTCTGTGGCAATTCAGCCTCACTTCATGGCACACGATCCTCTTGCAGTCACCAAACATCCCACAAGCGTGGCTATAGTCCGATCATTCTGAGTTGTGCCCACGCCATGTCTTGACTCATCAAGCATGCATTCTGTGGCTCACACACCCGCACCGTAAACCCTAGTTCTCATACTCGTGTTTTTTACTCACTTTCATCACATCTTCACTATGCATTAATCCTTAGTTTTTATTAGAATCATGAACAAAAATCAAAGCTCTAGAGTTAGCATCTCCACTAAACCGGACTTATTCATTCATTCAAACATGACCAACCTTGGTCTTTCATTTCAATTTTTCACTTTATTTCTTTCCAAATGCCGGGGGAGACTTAGCTACTCTTTCGTTTCAATTCCATTCACAATTTCCAAAATGAGCATTTCCAATTCATGAATTCATTATGTTGAGTTATCATACTCAAATAGCATTTCTCTTTTCCAATCATGATTTCTAAATTGTTCAATAGTCCATAACTATGCATGAATTTTAATTATTCATCATGAAACTCATGAATTGTTATTTTCACATTAAAATCCACATCACTAGTATTCAATCAAGACGGATATTCACGCATCATAATTTGTCGCACTATTCTCCAACGAGAATAATTCACATTTCATAATTGTCACATTATTCTCAAATGAGAAATACTTTACATCCCTAACGAATATTCACCATTCATATTTTCCATACTATTCTCAATTAGGAATAAATCACATCCACCACATAATATCACTTCAATCTTTACTATATTAATCTTCTAATCCTTCATTTCAAGTTCTTTTTGCAAGGTATAATTTTTCCAAAAATACACTTATAAAACCATAGTTCTAATTACACATTTTATTCTCAAATCATGTTTTATTTTATGCAAATAATTTCCAAATTATTTTTATAAAGTCCCTTATATTTTTAAAAGAATAGCCATATTTTTCTCATAATTTTTTGACAAGTAAAAACCCCCAAAAAATATTTTTTTTCAATCTTGCCGAGGGCAAGATTCGAACCCAACACCCCAGAGAACACAGCCGACCGCACAGGCCACTAGGCTGAATGTGCTGAGCGGTATAATGGATGCTGAGAGTAATAAATACTCTCGGCCGCACACTTTAATCCTTTTTTTTAAAAAAAATGCAAAGTATGTAACTGAGGGAATTCGAACCTGTGACCTCTGAGAAACAGGCCGCGCACTCCGACCAATTGAGCTACGTGCTCAGGTTGTCGAGTAGTAATTCGAAATTCTTTTTAAAACCATTTTCTCTGTTATTAAAACGTTTTGATGTTCAACTAGTCCCCATTTCATTTTGTTTTCATAAAAATTACTGTACAACTCCAGATTAATTATTTCTTATCTAATTTACATACCAGTATGAAAAAATAATTTTTTTCAACAATTAAACATATTTTCATACCATTAATTCGAAATATGAACTATCCTTACCACATTTTCTTCTCTTTTCGACATTTCTTAGCAATTAGCCTTCTAATCTTCTTATCAACCAATTTCATATTAATTCTCTGTCCTTAATCATTTATCCAACATACAAACTTATATTTTAATTTCTTCATGCCCATATTAACACAAAAGATCTATTTATTCACATGAAGTAGTATTGCCAATCTACTAATTTTATATATATGATTGTGGTGTAGATAATGAGACCTTCTTTAACAAACCATGGTTATAATTAATCCACACAAACTTAGATTTTTACTAATCAAATCACATACAATTTGCACACCCACATTCCAATCAATTCATAGGTCAATGTCCAATTAAAAGTGTACTCTTATTAATATTTTTCATGCCTCATTCATTCCATTTAATCTAGCATGCATCTCTAATTAGAAATATAGAAAATTTACCCACCTCAAATGGAGAGAAAACACTACTAGCAGCCTCCTAGACTAATGTCCTTGCAACGAAATGCTTCTCCTCCTTGTACACGCGCGCACAAGCCTCTAAGCACTCCAAAAACCGAGAGCTCCTTCCCTTTGATAGCCGGCCTTCTCTCCTTCTTGAATGCAAGCACAACTCCCACACACAACTCAATCTTTTAACTCACACAAATATAATTTAGACTATAGATTTGGAAGAGAATAATTTTACGCAAGAATAACTAGTCGGGGGGGGGGGGGGGGGGGGGGGGGGGGGGGGGTATTTATACTAAAAATCAAAGATAATGGAGGGCTAGGATCAATTGGTTGGTTGTAAGATGGAGGGATAGGATGAAAGTAAGAGTTACATTAACTACCCACAACCTAGTAACCACCACACCATGATCACCATTACAAAATTTGATTTCCCTCCAAAAGAACCACAACCGGCCTAGAGAAGAGTGCATTTTGCACGTATACGTGCAATGCACGTGCATGCAACTAGGCCCAAAAGTTGTACATTAAATTTTTGTATAAAAATAAAATAGTCTTTAAATTGTATTCTACATGACAAGTTGTATCAAAAAATAGTCCATGGGCTTTAATTTATGGGCCAAAATAATTATTATAAAATAAAATAAATGAATTACATTTTGGGCTTTTAAAAAAAAGAAGCTTTTCATCCATTTAAAAGAAGGATTTTGTATAAAATAATTTGAAAGCACAAATTTAAAT
This sequence comes from Hemerocallis citrina, assembly GCA_017893485.1. Classification (NCBI taxonomy): domain Eukaryota; kingdom Viridiplantae; phylum Streptophyta; class Magnoliopsida; order Asparagales; family Asphodelaceae; genus Hemerocallis; species Hemerocallis citrina. The sequence goes on from CM030358.1 coordinate 34,838,373, forward strand.
ATTTATACCCATCACAAAAATAATTATAAGATTTAATTCAACCAAAATATTGCACGTGCACACTACGTGCAAAATAAAATAATTTTCATAAATTGAAAAATCAGGGCATTACATATTCCCTAACTCTTCAAGTGATGTAGTCCACCTCATGTACCTTCCACTTATAGATGACCTGCAGACAGCTGGCCGATATAGTTGGAGAAGTGCGGCTCTAGCCTCCCTCTACCGGCACTCTGTAACTGTTCGATGGGGTCGATTCAAATGACCGGGCCGATGTCCATCTTGCAAATATGGTGTTGGGAAAGAATACACCTTGGCCGACCCCGTGTCACGGTACTATCAGAGAGTTGGAGAGTACTACAGGATAATTCTATGCTGAGAGCTCCTCTCGGTGCCTACTGGGCGGGAAAGCGTACATGGAGGGATAACCCACGTGGTGTCCTCACCTATTACAGGGACGAACTCGATTAGTTGAGGAAAGAGTTTGTCAATTGGATCCTGTACACAGACGATGGGCTGCAACGTCTACCACCCATTTGCACTGCCAATAATCAGTTGTGGTTGACCTTAGCTCCACTTGTGAACTTCTCAGTTGTGGAGTTTTATTACCCCGGATGTGTTCTTTGCCAATTCAATGCACAACAACCAGTCCCCGTAAACTCATTGTACGATCGCAGGCTACACAACATCACGGGTCAAGGTCGTTTACCAAATATGGATTGGGCCGATCACCACCGTGCTTATGTTGGATCTTGGAATGAGCAGATATACGAGTTGGTAGTTGAGGGTATTGTACGGCCGTATGACGGATCGATGCACACAGCTTATATGGCATGGTACCGACGCATCACAAGATTGTATGTCGCGCCAAAAATGGATCTTCCTGCGGGTATCCAACAACCGATACCCACGCACCAGGTTGAACCACCACCTGCACATTCATCATCACAATCTATGTATCAACCAAAAGCCTCATCATACCGTCTAATGGTAAATAAGATTGTTTGTTCAATTTTACTTATTTCGATTAATTTTACTTATGCTTCTTTAACTATGTCATATATGGTTTACTATTATAGATCGACAATACATGGGCCATGGCGAGAAAATGTGCGGGTGTCTTGAAGAGCAACGCCAATAAGGCATGCAAAGAATTGGCACGAGACCTCCTTTGCAATTGTCGTAGCTCTCTTGAAGAGCTTGGAGATGGTCCATGTTTCAATGAACTAATGCGGTCAACCGAAGAGCAACGCCAACAAGTACGACCAACCGCAAGCCAAGCTCCACCACCACCACAACAAGCATTGGAATTGGGAGATTCCCTTGCACCTCAAACTCAACCTCAAACTCCATCCCATCGTCCACGAAAGGGCAAGACCGTTCGATTCCCTCCTCCGCAAAGCGAATTGGCAAATCCGGAGATTGAAGAAGGAGGAGGTGAAGAAGGAGTTGGTCCTAGTGAACCCACAATGCAAGAGACACGGGAACGTAGGCGGAAAGTCCCCGCTCGAAGAAGAAGAGCACCCCAACACTTCACGCCGAGTTAAACCGAAGAAATATTTATGTATTATTGGTCTTTCTAGTTTTTTTGTAATTGTACACTTTATTTAGTGCATGCAATGTAGTTGATCCATTGTTTTAAGTGTTTTTAATTTTGATGTGCATGTTTTCAAACATTTCAGTTGTGCACACTCTGAAACTTGATCTGTGCATGTTTTCAAACATTTCAAAAATTGATGTATCTGTGCATGTTTGATTTGAACAACTGAAATGTATGGATGAACTTGATGAATTGAATATTGATGAATTGCAAAAATTGATGGTTTGTGATGATTTAAGATGAATTGGATATTAAAGAGGTTGAATTACACTGATATTGAAATATGGATGTTTGTGAATTGATGAATTGATCAAGTATGTATGTGAAATTTGTTGTGAATTGATGAAGTCTGTATGTCTGTGTATTAGAAACCACGAATAAAAGATGTCTTTATTGACGATAACGGCATTCTAATCCTGTAACGTTCTTGCGAATAACGGCATACGTATGGCTAGAAAATTATGAGATATGGAGTTTGATGCCAATACATCTGTGTCCACAGTCGTTATCCACTTTAACGGTATCCTAAACCAATGTCGTTATTTAAGATAACGGCATATTTGTATATTCTACCTGACTTCCAAAATAACGGCATATTTGAAGATGGTCACAAGTATGCCGTTATCCAAGATAACGGCATCTTTAGATCATGCCGTTTTCCAAAATAACGGCATCTATTAACTGTGCCGTTGTTCAGAATCACGGCATCAGTTAAACATCAAAATTCCAAAATTTGATATTTCTGCCAAACTTTCTGTCTCCACAGTCGTTCTTGAGAATAACGGCATAGATAGAAGATGTCATTATTCACAACAACGGCATCTGTTGTTTGAACAGTTGTGCATGTTTTGTTGTGATTTTGTATATACAACTAATTTAACTATATCCACCACCGATTCAAACCACAAGTCTCATTCCAAAGAATTTAAACTTAAATTACTCAACATTTAAAAACAACTTTATAATTTCATACTAATACTTACAAAGGAAAATATATAACTAACATCCAATAACAAGGAAAATATTCAAGTGCGGGTAGATTGTGAAGTCCCCACACTTTGTACATTCTTACAACTCCTTCTATTGTGTCCACTCACACCACATTTTGAACATACTTTTCCACTACTCCCCTTCTTGAGCGTCCATGTCATTGCGAATGCGATTACTCTTAGGCCTCTCCTTCACCCGACGAAGACTAGAATCAACTATTAGTACCGGTGCGCTTTGGGTAGGCCAATAAGATTCGTCTAGTATAGGATTGAAAGATGGTGCCCATGTTTTTGCTAACGAATCCGTAGAGTAGAAGGGATCTATGTACGGTTGATAATCAAGCGCACGTGAAGCACATGCCGCTAACACATAAGAGCATAGAACGTGGAATAGTTGAAATTTACCACATGTACAAGTTCGGCCTTCTAGGTCCACCGTATGCCACTGACCACCCTTTTGATATCCACCATCCATTCTAATGCCCGTTTTCACCCCAAAAATACCATCGCAATTATTAAACATTATGGCCTCATGTAAATTGAATTTTTCACAGCGAACATCAATAAGGTCCTAAATCCGGGGTGCCCATAGTTTACCTTCAGCGATAAGTGTCTGCGCGGCCTCACGGCGGTCGGTGAAGTACATGTTAAGACGGAAAAATATCTGTTCTACAATTGCGGGGACATGTAAGCTACGAACACCTTTTAGAACCGAGTTGAAAACTTCGAACAGATTTGTTGTCATTATACCATATCTACGCCCACCATCAGCAGTAAGTGTCCACTTCTCAATTGCTTTTTTCTTTACCCAATTAGCCGCATCAGCATTGCTAGCTTCAAATTGTGCCATCTTTTTCTCGTACTTTTTCCACTGATTTTGACACGCAATTACCTTCAATTTATTCATAAAAAATTTCGAACCAAATTTTTTATGAAAATTGCTAGCAAAATGCCGCATACAGTACCGATGATATGCAAATGGTTCCCTCCACGTGCCAAACTCATTTTCCATTGCTGATAAAATACCGGCATGTCGGTCAGAAATGACACAAAGACCTTCACGATCTGTAACAAAGCACCGAATACAGTTCATGAACCACGTCCAGGTTTCTATGCTTTCACCTTCAACCAGTGCAAATGCAAACGGAAACAACCTCCCGTTTGCGTCTGGTGAAACCGCAATCAACAAACAACCTTTGTATTTCCCGTACAAGTGAGTACCGTCTACACTTATAACTGGTCTACATGATTTAAATCCTTTGATGGAAGGACCGAATGCCCAAAAAATACCCTTAAATGTTTCTATACCCGGTCCGGACGTAATCTTCGCCCAATGTATAGCCGTACCCGGATTTGAAGCTTGAATTGTATTGAGTAGATATGGTAATTTAGTGTACGCTGTTTCAAAAGAACCATATAGTTTCTTAATTGCTTTATGTTTTGCCTTCCAAGCTTTCCAATATGATATTGTGTATTGGAGCCTACCCTTCACCTGCCCAATTATGACTCTTGGTGTTATTGAGAGTTGTTCCTTCAGAGTATCCATTATGATCATCGATACGACCATCGATCAATTTTGCTGTGATCCTGAGTCAATGTAGGATTCACATGTGTACACCTTCAAACTTTTTCACCACAAAATAATTACGACCTTTGGGAACAATTGCACGCAAGCGCCATGGACAACCAACTTCATTTTGAAGTGATGGATTTTCTGCAATCTGCTCGGCTGAATGGTGGATGGGCGCGTATTTACATTTCACATGGTATAGACAACGATCTGATTTTACCGTCACGAATTCTCTATGGTTCTTCACGGCGTACATCTTCACTTGATGTTGTAGAGCATCTTTACATGGAAATCTTTGACCAATGAAGAGTTCATCCAAGTTGGAAGAACCAATGGAAGACTGGCCATGTTCATGTACGGTGGCACGGACATCCATTCGCTTGATTGCGATCCACGCATAGCTGCACTTGTGTCCTGACTTGGCAACACGCAGACATTGTTAATCGGGACATCAACATTGGCATCAATAACTGGAGCTTCAACGACAATCTCCTCATTATCATCCTCGAGACCGCGTACCTCATCTTTTTCCTCTTCTACCAAGTTGTTATTTACAACGGTGTTGTCAAAGTTTTCCATAGCAATGCCAGCTACCAAAAAATTTTGTGGCGATGGGTTCGGATGTACCTGCTCGTATTCGGAGGAAACAGGTTCTATTGGAATTGTGCTAGTATCTCCAATTATATTTGAAATCCTTGCGTGTGACTCTGCAGATGGTTTCAAAGTCCTTGTGGGCCTTGGACTTTCGATAACAACTCTTGTAGTATTTGAAAGCCTCATTTGATCAACTATATTCCAACCACAACTTGTATGAAGTGTCCTAAGCAAAACAGACCTCAGAGAACTGTCACTGTCTATGGGTACCAACATGAAGTACTGCCCATCCCCTTTACCAGCAGAATAACGGGCTCTCGGTTTCAGACTCATTTCACTTCTATCCCAATTGGTGATTTCATATATCTTATCTATTAATTCTGCGTAACCAAAATTTGGGATAGCCCAAATAATTACCAGATCAATATCACTATAAGAATATCCAATTTTTGGATCCTTAATTACTTCACCCCCATAATATAACCAAATAGGGATATCAAATTCTATACCTATGTATAAAAATTAAAACATATTCAAGTCATTCACTACTCACAATAAACAAAACATTGAAATAAAAATCAAACATAAGGTTAAGATGATAATACCTTCAAATTAACCAAAAAAACCACTAGCAAAAATTTCGTTGTGGATGAAGACTGAAATGAGAGTGGGAGTGAGGCGGTTGGATGTATGGAATTTTACAGGACTCAAATGGTTGGAATTTTTTATTTTGGGATCTAGGGTTTGTGGGTAACAAGAGCGATGCGAGAGAGAGATGTTTACGAATCAGAAGGGGAGGAAAGAGAAGAATAGGGGGTTTTCGATTATAGGAATCTGTGCAAAACGATAATAACTGATGCCGTTATTGTGAAAAACGGCATCAGTATTATCTATGCCATTCTCTTAGGGAACGACATCAGTTATTTCAATTTTTGTATTTCTCTCTAAAGTCACAGTTGATACAGTATAGATCTATAGACAAAAATAACATATGCCGTTATTGGGAATAACGGCATAACAATTTTTTCAAAAAAAGATGCCGTTATTGGGAAGAACGGCATAGAAATAGCTGATGCCGTTTTTCTCAATAATGTTTGTTACTGACGTGTCACAGACAAGGACATCTCTTTAATTGTTTTGAAAAGTAGGATAGATCACTAATTATTCTTAAAAAAGAGGGCATTTCGGCAAAATTTTCTGAAGGAGTTATTTGGCTTGGTAACCTTCTTTTTGAAATTATTTAGTCAAATGCCCTTGTTTTGGAAATAATTAGTGAAATATCCTAGTTCTTAATTAGATTTCTATAGTATTCTTCCTATAGTAATTTTTATAGGATGTGTGACCTTTCTACAAAAACTAAAAGTTTTTGGGTTTTAGGATAATTTTTATTTTTATTATTAGATTTTAGTTTTTCTGCTTTCTACCTTATAAATTATTAATAAATATGCCGAAAATTCTTAAATTTTAATTTAATTTACTTACTTTGTACTGGCTCTGATACCACTTTGGGGTGAAGCGTTACATGACTGATTACAGGACCGACTCTTACGCAGATACAAATAAAAAGTACATAAACTGACTCAGTACATAAAGCAAACTCACAAGACTAACAAGACATAAAGAAAATAATACAGGACACCATGAAGAAAGTAGTACAGCTAACTTGCAGTCTTGATAGACTAGTATGTCCATAAGTCTTCAAGTCACTTTCATCATTATTAGATTCCTTTATTAGATTTGTCTCCTTCTCCTTTGTTAGGTCACTTTCACCATTATTAGGATCCTTTATTAAATTTGTCTCCTTCTCCTTTGTTAGATTCCTTTTCTTATCTCCCGTACCTCCATTACTTTCACAAACTAAATTCTGCTTGTCTTCTTCTTCTTCATATGTATTTAGTATGCTCTGATATCACTTTGGTGGGTGCGTGAAATCTTTTAAGTTGTAGGTGTGAGTAGCGCGTAATCTCCTGGAGACCTTATTTTCTACAGAGGCAATAAGCAATTAAGAAATGAAGAGTAGAGAGAGATTTCTAAGGATACCTAAAAAGAATCAAAACAAAATGGCCCATCATGCTTCCGACCTAGTTAAGCCTCTTTGAGCTGCTCTGTATCAGTTACTAATAGTAGATAAAATACCTCTGGTATGCACCCCGATTTCAGTGCTCCTTTTACGTTCCTCCCATCTCAGGACTACTATGCTCTTCGAGAGAGCTTCACCCAAGAGATACGTCTGGAACAACTAGTAACACTTCGATACAGGCAACCACAACCTAGCTCGTTTCCTGCTACTAGGTGTACAGCTCAACTAGAGAAGGTTGCAAATTGGACTTTTTGCAAGATTTTTCAGGCAGAGCCTAACAAAACTCTCCCTGAGGGGAAGAGATTAGTTAGTCATCTCTTATTTTGAACAAGAAAGATAATTTTTCCTTCAAACTTGTTACAAACAGACACTCTAAGATTATGAGGAATTTTTTCTTTCCAAGATAGTCTGCCCTCTCCCTTACCCTGCCTACCCTTTTATAGCCGAAGGGATGGCTTCACACCAGATACAATTATTATTCTCCTTACATCACTGCTTACATCACAGATACAATTATTGCTTTTCTTACATCAGTGCTTACATCATAGCTAAATAATTGAGATATTTGCTGCTTATGTAGGGAACATCTTCACGTGCTTTCACATCAGGAACAGCTCTTCGTCAGTCTGTTCTTGTCCTTTTCTGCAATAGTCACATGAATGTTGTGGTTCCATCCTCATCAATCTACAGTAGTGGACAGCTGTTTCTTCCGTCATTGTCATATCTCCTTTATGCAAGATTCGGTACCAGCTGTCAAAGACTTCTTTCTTTGACTGGGGTTGTTTGATTTTTGCTATGCTGTAGATCATTAATTTTTGTGGGTCAGGGCTGTCATAGATCCATATATTACCTTCTCTGCTTTGTATGTCCTTTAGTTCACAATACATTGTTCTAAATCCCGTAGCTCTTCTTTCGGGAATCAGTTTTTCAAATTCTTCGGCTTTATATGGTATGATACCGGTTGCTCCAAACAAGATTTGGGTAGTCATCTCTATTTTTATAATATGTTCAGCTGGTAGTTCTTCATTATCTTCAAGGAATTCTGGAATTACTGAAAATATTCGAACATATATCTTGGATGCCTTCGTAAGACCAAAATAGCTTTTAGCAGCTTTATATACTTCTTTCGGCAACTGGCTAAGTTCTTCACATTCTCGAGATGGATAAATGCAGTGGATAAGTCCTCTTTCGAACAATACTCTTACGGTTTTTGGATTAGCTCCTGGTAGTATGATTGCTTTGTTCATATGTTGCTGAGAAATAGTTTTGATAAATTGGTTGACCTGAGTGGTCTGGCATAATTTCTCAATATATTGTAAAAATAAATCCTTCTTGGAGTATTTTGGAGGATCTGAGAGTAAACTCTCTTTGTAGGTAGTAGGCTGTATGGATGTGGAGTTTTCTTCTTGTGTGGCTATTTTTGTGATCCCACTTGTATTTTGTGGGTTAGTAGGTTCACTCCCTTCGCTCATTTTTTCAATACGATCAGTACTTATATGTTGGTAAAATATACTTTGAAGACCACATATTTGCAGCTGTATTTGGTTAAATACTCCTTTTAATTGCTCCACTGTCTCCTTCAGGTAGACTATATCGTGTTCTATTTGCTGAACTCTGGTTTCCATTCTGCAACAAGCGAAATAGTTAATTTCTTGATAAAAAATCGGCTAAAATATTAAGTTTTCCTTTTATGTTTTCTATCACAAAATCGTAATGTGCTAACTCCATCTGCCATCTTATCAATCTTTTATTTGCTATGGTTGGGTCTATTATTTTATTGATCCAATTTTTTGCTTGGGTATTATCTGTTCTTACCGTAAATTTTGTATGTATTATGAATAGTTCAAACTTTTTTATAGCTTTTAAGATTGCTAGTAGTTCTTTCTCGTTTATGTGGTAATTTTGTTGGGTTTGTGTGAAAGAACCACTAGTATATCTAGCTAATTTTTCTTCACTTTCTCCTATTTCCATAAATTTTAATACTGCTCCCCAATTAGTTTCACATGCATCAGTTTCTATTATCCAAGAACATTCTTTAACCGGTAGTCTTAGTTTTGGTAACTCTGAAGTTTATTGTTTTAATATTTTAAGTTTCTCTTCGTCCTCCGGGGTCCATTCCCATTTCTTAGACTTTTTAAGTTTTTGTTGCAACCAATTTGTTTTTGCTGATAAATTTGGTATGTAACCTCTTGTTTGATTTAGTTATCCTATTATAGCTTGCACTTCTCTTTTTTCTTTTAAGACATTAGGAAAAGTCTTTATTTTTTCTGCTATATGTGATTGTAATTCTATCCCTTCATGTCATAATTTTGTTCCTAAAAAATCTATCTCAGTTTTGAATAATTCCATCTTCTTTTTTGATAGTATAATGCCTGCATCTTTCACTATTTCTATGAATTTTAGTAGATGTTCTTTATGTTGTTCTTCGTCTTCTGAACCTATTAGAATATCATCTACATATACTAATATGAAATTGTTGTATTTTTCAAAAATCTTATCCATATATTCTTGAAATATTCCTGGGCTATTTTTATAATCAAATGGTAATACATTCCATTCATAAAATCCTTAAGGTGTGCTAAATGCCGTTAAAGGTTTTGAATCTTCTGTTAATTTTACATGATAAAATCCTGATTTGCAGTCAAATTTCGAATATATTTTTCTTGTTCTTACTGTGTTAAATAGTATTTGCATATCTGGTAGTGGGTATCCAAATCTTTTAGTATTTTTATTTAATTCCTTGTAATTTACTACCATCCGAGATTTTCCTCTTTTTTCTTCTGAATGTTTTTTTACTATGAATGCTGGTGATGAATGTGGACTTTGTGATTTCCTTATATAATTATTTTCTACTAATTCTTTTATGTGTATTTTGAATTCTTCTAGGTCTGTTGGAGTATGTCTTATTGGTCTAATTTTAATTATTTTGTTCTTATCTATTAACTCTATATGTGCCGTGGGTTTACTTAAGTTCCATTTTGCCAAGGGGTCTTCTCCGCACAGATCTTCTAATTGTTTTTGTAAAATTTCTTTCGTAGTTGTTATTAGAACTTGTTGTATTCTAGTTTTATTTGGTAAGTATTGGTACTCACCATGCTGGGTTGAAGAAACTCTAATGTGTGGTAGGTCAGTTCTGGAATATGGTTGGGTTATTCTAATTGCTATTGCTTGGTGTCCGCAAGGTGTTGTAAATACAACTGATTTATGTGATATAGTTATGGGGTAGTATTGTTGGAAAAAGTCATTTCCTAAGAGTACGTCATTATTCATATCGTCAAACTGGTATACTATAGGTATTTTTAGTATGTAACTTCCTATTTGTACATTAACATTTTGTTGGTATTTATCTAGTATGATAGTTTGTCCGGTTAATCCAGATATGGCTTTTTTATTAAAACCATCTTGTTTCCATTTTGGTAGTATATTCAAGCGGCATAAACTAGTACCTGCTCCGGTGTCTATTAGACTATGATAGTTTCTTGATTTGTATCCATCGTAAACAAATTCTGTTAGGATGTATAATGTGTTTTTTATTGCTCTTAATGGATTCATTAGTCCAATATCCTATTTATTACCATGCTTTCATTGTTTACTGTTATTGTGATTTTTTCTTCTTGAATCGAGTAAGGTTGTACTGATGTAAGGAAGTCTGTTCCTAATAACATATCATTAACATGTTGTTCTGGATCTACATGTAAGTGTAACAACATTTCCTTTCTACCATTTATCCTTAGTGGTAGTATGATTTTATGTACAATTGGATGTCTATTATTGTAATAATCTAGGTAATAATATGGGTTATCCAATGTTATTAATTCAGTTGTTTTTATATTTGTTTGTTTAATATGTGAATTGGTAGCTCTTGTGTCAACTAAGGCTATTTGTTTATTCCATTTTTCGCTGTCATAATATTCTATTTCTATTTTAAATTGGTTATTGTTTTGGTATTCTAATGTATTTATTATTGGTATTAATTCTAATGTTTATTGTTTATTTCTTATTGATAATGACCTCTTTCCGAACATTATTTGTGGTGCTTTTCCTTTTTCGGTTTCTTTTGCTTTATTAAAGTCGAATTTTATATAATTTGGTATAGTCATTTCAGGATTTTCTCTAGCTGGTTTGTATCTTATGATTTCGCTGAATAGCGGCTCTATTTTAAAATTTTCCGTATTTCTATTCTTTACTTCGTCCTTACTAGTGAAAGCGTAAATATTTCTTATTTTAATGCTCATAACTTTGCTTTTTTCTATCATTTCTATACCTGATAACTTATGATACATGACTAGACTTTTATCTTTATTTTCTTCTGCCATGCTTATAGAGAAATTAGGTTTTATTGTGAACTTTATCTTTTGGTACATTAGGTTTCCTTGCACTATTTCTATTAAGGCGTCTTGTGTACTTGATATTATCCTATCATCCATTAGATATATTTGGAGTGGTGTATTTATTCCTTCCTTAAAATAGGCTTTTATTATTATTTGTACAGCTCCTAAATGTATGTGTCTTAATGTTTTTCTGGTTTTTTCGTTTATCTTTTCCATCACTTGTCTTATTATTCTTTCTGTTATTAATGGGATTATGGTTTTGCCTTGTGCTTGTTCAATGTCTATAGGTTGTTCATTATTCCTAGCTATTACTATGGTGCTTTTCTTTCTTTCAAATATTGGTAGTTTAAAGATTTTTTTTTGGATTTATATCTAATTTGGTCTCCCTTATTTTATCGTATTTTTGTATGTCAAAGCACATTCTTTCTCTTAATTCTTCATTGTTTTCTTCTCTTTCTGAGGGTTCTCCTATTTCTGTTAGATCAGTTAACATGTATATTTCACATTCTTCTGTTTCACCTTCACTACTTCCACTATCTTCTTCCATTACCATTATTTCTTCATCTTCACTTATATCTGACCATTCTTCATCATATTCTATGGGTTCATAATTTATGTTATTCATTTCTTTAATTTCTTCTACGTATTTTACATTTTCTTTTTTCATTCTTTTAGGACAATTTGGTGATATATGTCCTACCTCTCCACATATGTAACAATTACATTTTTTCGGATTTTTCGTATACTGCCTATTTTTATTTTTATTTATTTTTCTAAAGTATTTTTTAAAAGGTTTTCTATATCTCTTAAAAGTTTTCCTATATTTTGGTTGATATTTTTGGAATTTGTGATTATTCCTCTTTGTGTATTTATAGTTATTATATCTATAGTTATTATTGCATCCCCAATGATTTGGTCTTGCATCTTCACAGCAAATTCTTTGTTTATACGTTCTATAATATTTCATTGTTGCTCTAGCATCTTGGCATACTTTGTCTCTATAATCTTTTACAAATTGCGTTCTATACCCTAAAGTGTCTACTTCAGGATTCACTTTCTCATTTATGTATGCAGTATATGTGTTTATGCTCCATGGATCAGGTAATTTTAGAAAGAATGAGTCTAAAATTGGACTCCGTTCTTCTTTTGTGTAATAACTATCTTGATAATATTCTCGGAATTCACAAGCATAGTTGTCAAAATGGCACATGTCGCATATTTCTAAGTTACTTAGTCTCCATCTTGCTTGATTCTTTTTATATATAGTGTGTTTTTCTCCTTTATCGTATACACTAAATTCGGTTCTTATTGCTCTTTCGTAGTTTGTAATTATTTCTTTTAAACCTAAAGTCCGTTGTGCTGAACTTTCTTCAGTTCCTTTATCATCAGTTGGTCTTGATTTTCTTATAGTATTTCTTTCTTCTTCTTCTAGTCCGTTCCACCATTTTGCTACTACTCCCATAAAGGTAGCTTCTATGAATTTTTCAAATGCATTTCGTTAAGGTTTTGCCTAAATCCTACTATTAGTGACGCTTTTACCCATTCTTCAATTGTTCTATCTACATCTTTTACGCAATCTAGGTCTAACCATTCTCCATTTCCTGCTATTCCTTGTTCAAGTGTTCTGTTGGTTCATATTTTGGAGTTTCTTTTTCTTTACCATTTTCTAGTTGCATTCTTCTTTTTGTATTTTGCCATTTCCATGGTAATTGGTATGGTTTTTTGTGAGGTGGTAGTCTTAAGATTTCATATATGTTACTTGGAATTTCTGAAGGTTTTTCAATAATTTTATCTTGGTTCATTTTTACTTCTTCGTATGCTATATCTAGATTTTTCAAGGCTTCTTGCACTTCTTCTGAATTAGGATTTGCCATTAAATCTTCTATTTCTAGAATATTTATATTAAGCTTTGTTATGGCTTCTAGTTCTTGCATACCTTCTTCTGTTATGCCCAGTTCTTCTTCTGGGTATTCTGCCATATATCTTCCTAATTCTTTTATATTTTTATTTATGATTCTTAAATCTTTTCTTATATCAATGAACATTTCAGGACCGCTGTAAACTTCTTCCAAGTCTTGTATGTTTAAATAAATTTTTGGCTCCATGTCCTACTATTTTGTCTGCTAGTAGGTGTTGGTAATACCAACTTGCTTCTTCGTTTCTGTAATCTAATACTTTGTATGCTATTTGTTTTTGTATTTCTTTAGGTAGTTGATTAGTTACTTTTATTGTGAGTTTTAGGTATTCTGATATTTCTTTACTGGCAATATGCTTACTTTCTACTAATCTTTTATCAACGTATCTAATCTTGAATTTTGAAAGATTTTTTAATTTAAGTTTCTCTATTTTCTGTGAATTATCCAGCTTTTTAAAGGTTAAGGTGTATTATAGTTTATAATTTCTAGAGTGGGGTTATATCTAAAATTTTGCTTTTTGGTTATTTAATTAAAAGGGGTAGTTGGCTAAATATTTTTGGAAGAAGGGTATTTGGCTAAATATTTTTGAAAAGTGGGGTATTTACCCACTATGCTCCGATTGCAAATGGATAACTATGTATCTTGTACGTACTCACATCGTTTTGCATGTGGCCATTGCAAGTGGATATTTGTCTTCTACTCAGATCGTCTTCTATAAAATCCTCTACTTAGTTATCCTGTTCAATGCAATTTGAATCTCGCAGTCTCTCGAACCATGAACCGTCTCCTAGCTCTGCTTTCTATCCTTGTGGTGGTAAGCAAACAAAACCAGCCTAATCTTTCTATCTCCAAAATTGCTCTTACTCTTTCTGCTCATTAGCTATTTCTTTAATTTTATTTATTTATTTATTTATTTAAAGTACACAGAACGGAAAACTTCTGCCTTTTTTATATTACGTACATGGCAAGCTTATTAGAATTTTTTCCCAAACAGACCTATTTTTTGAAAGTTTTTTCCAAACCGACCTACTTTTCTTTTTAATTTTCAAAACGACCTACTCGGTCTTTGAAAGACCGAGTCTTTCAAAGACTGTGCAGTCATTTTGATAAATACTTTCGACAATGGGTCAGTTTGGTAAATACTTTCAAAAAGTGGATTATATTGATAAAAATTTTCAGAATTAACTATAATTATTATAGTGAATATTATTGACCAAGGTGAGTTCTTGTCCTTCATTTAGGTGCATATTTCTCTCCACTAGTCACTGGAAAATAATTGCATCTTTTTCTTTGATTAACCGACTGAAATATTTGCTGCTGCATATCCTATCTCTCAATTCTTATCTACTGGTGTGATGGGTGTTGTCCTAAATCTAGAAAGAAAAGCATTATTGGGTCTAAAATCATAACATGCACGTGTTTAAAACTTTCAAGATCGTCTGAGCTAATTTTCTTAGTAAAACTCTATACTTTGTATGGTCTTTTTATTTTTTCATCTTTTGTTGTTATCTATTTGCCTTTTTATTATCAGGTTAATAGCTGAAAAATAAGAAAACAATGATACAGGTTATTTATATGAGGCAAAAAAAAGGATAACAAATATATGAGGCAACTTCCCACTCCTTCTCCATCCAAATTTTGAAGTGCAATTATATTTCTTAATCAAACCTTAAAAAACATGCAATATTGTATATATGTTATTGGGAGAAATTTTTTTTTTCAAAAATAGTCCTCATAATTGTTCAGTTTTCAAAAATTATGTGCAATGTATTATTGCATAGTGTTATATTTAAAAATTATGTGTAATACAGTGGTAATTATGAAATTTGAATCCTTTTGGTGAATAATTCACTAGAGACGTTCACTGGCCCATTTAACCATGTAAAATGCTAGACATGCATGAGTTTTTACCCCAAACATACATTATAAATGTAATGGGGGACACTTCTCACTAAAGGACAATGTTAAACCTTGTCTTTTAGTGAGAAGTGGGCCCAATGCATTTATAATGTATGTTTGGAATAAAAACTCTTGTATATGTAGTCATTCTCTTTAACCATACACTCTTGGTGAATAATTCAAAAAGTGGGTTAGTACGGCAAAATTTTCTATTCAAGAGAATACAATATTATGACCCTCAAAAGAACACTTGCAAAATAAAAATATAGGAAAGTGTAGGTAATAGTGGCTTAATAATAAAGAAAATAAAGCAGCAATACTGATATTCAAAATCGCCACCTTTAAGTTTTAACTAACCAAGCAAAATAATATAAATTGAAAATTATGTTGAAGAACATGTGAAACAATGGCACTAATGTACCACAATTACGGATTTGAATCCTATCCAGTGAAATACTAATTCACTAGAGTTGCCCATCTAACCACACATCTTGTTGATCATTTGTTGATCATAACAGAGGGCACACATTTTGATGCAAGATGTATGGTTAAATGGGTCAGTAAACGTCTCTAGAGAATTATTCACCAAGAGGATTCAAATTCCATAATTACCACTGTATTACACATAATTTTTAAATATAACACTATGTAATAATACATTGCACATAATTTTTGAAAAGTGAACAATTATGAGAACTATTTTTGAAAAAAAATTCTCCCGATAACATATATACAATTGTGGTAGGGTAAAAATGGCCTGGGGGCCCAACCAGGGCCCAATACAACTCTCACTCAAGAAAGGTAAAAATAGCAATCTAGTTCGGCTTCGAACCACCGCAGGGTCGGCGCCAAACCTCGAGTTCATCCCCGCAGAACTGACCTCCTCGTATCCGACGAGCTTCAATGGTCCTCGGCATCCGATCCGTGACAGCCCCACGGGCCGTCCCCCCTTTCTGGCGAAGCAGGGGGATGACCTGACGCAGCCTAGGCCCTCCGTTTCTCCCAGAAGCACAGGAGACCTACGATCAGCCATGTCAGCTCCAAATACCACCAAGGGTTTTGCCACGTCAGCCCTATACCACCCCTGGTATTGCCATGTCTGCCCTAAACCCCCTGGGCCCTCTGCCACGTCAGGCCCATGGGCTTTCGGGTCCAGACCCGGCCCCCAAGCGGAACCAAACCCGGTTGGGGTTCTCTATAAATACTAGACCCTCACCCACCTTTTGAAGGTAATCAATCTTTTTCCACTTAAATTCACCTAGTTATTGCTACTCTCTCACAGAGACTGACTAGATCGTCGGAGGGTCCGCCACCGGGACAAACCCCGGTGTTTCAGGACCGTCTGCAGGTACACAAGACCTCGGATCCAAATCCTCTGATCCGAGCCCAGATCTCCGAATCACCCCAAGGTCGCCACAGGTTCCGCCCGGTCAGCCAAGGGTCGTCAGACGAGCAGCTTTCTCCTTCTAATACAAATTGAGTCCGAACTCACACCTGGTGCATCCACACGTCTCCCTAAAATTAACCGCATCAGGTTGGTGCCGTCTGTGGGAAAACTGCTTCAGAAGCCGACCCGAGCCCGACCATCGAGCGACCTCGACAGCCGAACTCTCATGGCCTCCAAGGGCAAGGGGGCCGCGTCCTCCGTCAACCGACGGGACACACCCCCACCAAACACCAATGCCGGGCCGCGCGCATCAAGGCACGGAGATTCCCATCAGGGATCCCGGCAGAGCGCCACCCGTACAGTCCAGCCCGACCTACGAGGAATAATCGTCAACTGTCAAATCACCCGCAGCAGGGGAAGGGCCGCTTCCAACCCGGCCCCAAACCATCCGAGACCGCCGCCCGAGGGACGGAGATCGGCACTCAGCCGCCTCGGGAGGCAGCCCCCAGACCGACCACACCGGGTCGAGGGAGCCCCCGTCACTCACAAGGAGTTCCAAGACTTCCGGAGAGAAATTCTCGGGGCCCTCCGACGGACCCCCAGGGAGGAAACCCTCCGCTCCCAAAAGGGGTCGGATGTCGAGACCAGCGCGTCGCGCCCTTCAACAAACCAGCCAGATGGCATACTCCTAAGGCGCCTCCAAGAAATGGAGGATCGCCTCGATCATATAGGAGACGGCGACCGACGGGCGGCTCAGGGGTACAGACCTATCCGACCTCCCTTCTCCGCCCCCATCCTCCAAGCAGAAATACCCAGGAATTTCCGCCCACCTCAGTTCGAGACCTACGACGGCGAGGGAGATCCCACTGATCACATGGAAGGTTTCAAAACCCTCATGATGATTCACAGCGCCTCGGATTCCCTGCTATGCCGAGCCTTCCCCGCCACGCTTTGGGGTCCGGCTCGTGAATGGTATTCGAAACTCACCCCCGGCTCCATTTACTCCTTCGACCAAATAGAGGGCAATTTCCTCGCCCACTTTGTCACCAGCCGAAAGGCAGGGAGGACTAACGCTTCTTTACTTGGGCTCAAGCAGATAGAGGGAGAATCCCTCAGAGTGTTCGTCCGGAGATTTACCACGGAGGCGAGGTCGGTCTCCTCTCTTGATCCAGGCGTCGCCTCTGCGGCCTTTCGGCACAATGTTCGTCATGGACAGCTGAAAGCTTCTCTGGCGAAGAGACCCCCCATCGACTTTCCCGATCTCCTCAACAGGGTCGAGAAATACATTAGGACAGAAGAGGCCCTCAACCCCGAAGATACCAGGGAGGCCATCAGGAAGGGAAAGCGGAAGGTCGAAGAGGTCGAACCATCAAAGAAAGCTCCGAGGGATGCGGGGGCCATGAAGAAGGTCCCGCCGGTCCCCCGCTTCGAGAGGTACACTCCCTTGACGCATAACGTATCCGCCATCCTCTTAGAAATCGAAGACAAAGGCATTGTCCGACTACCCCCCCGATCTAACAACAACAAGAATCGAGATCAACGCTGCTACTGCCACTTCCACAGAGATCACGGGCACGAGACCGACCAGTGCCGAGCCCTGAAAGACGAAATTGAGGAGCTCGTCTCACGAGGGTTCCTCCGACAGTTCACCCGAGAAGGCCGACGGAATCGGCGAGATGATAGGAACCGGAGACTTTCGCCTCCGAACCCTACGTCGACCCACCCCCGTGATCAGGATCTCGGGTCCAAGGGAACCGCAGATACGCCATTCATCTTGTACTGAGTCCACGGGGGGCCGATGGGAGGAGGGTCAAATACACCCCGAAAAACCTTCATCCACGAGGCGAATGCTGTCCAAAACAACCCCTCGTCCAAGCCACAACCGGGGCCAGTCACCTTCTCAGGAGAAGACCTCGAAGGCGTTCACCTATCCCACTGCGATGCCCTCGTCATCAGCCTCCACATGGCTAACTGTGAGGTTCACCGAATCCTCGTTGACAACGGTAGCTCAGTTGATATTCTCTTCCTCAAGACCTTCGAGAGCCTCAAGTTACCCGGTGGAAAACTCAAGCCCGCCGGACACAGGTTACATGGATTCTCCGACGCCCCTGTCGTAACAGAAAGGATCGTCACCCTCGACGTCACCGCAGGATCGGCTCCTGTCAAAAGGACCGAATCCAGGGATTTCATGATTATCAACGTCAAGGCGGCTTACAACGTTATTCTCGGCCGACCCGGATTGACTCCTTCCAAGCGGTACTTTCAACCTACCATCTGAAACTCAAATTTTCCACCTCCCAAGGGGTTGGCACCGTCCGAGGTAACAACGAAGCCGTGTGGTCATGCTATATAACCACCGTCGGAGGGGGTGTATCCCCTCTCCATGCCGCTGAACTCGAACCCGAGAGGGATGGCCCAGTCCCCGAGCCTGTCGACGAACTAGAAGAGGTCCTATTCGACGCCGAGGATGAATCAAAGTGGTTCCGGGTAAGCTGCTCGCTCACCCAGGGCTTGAAAATAGGCATCATCGCCTCAAGGAGCGCCTCGATAGTTCCCCCAAAGAGCTTCGGGTCGAAGAACTGCCTAGTGTACTATGGGCGTACCGAACCACCAAGAGGATCCCCACGGGAGAGACGCCGTTCGCCTTGACCTACGGGACGGAGGCGGTCATCCCCGTCGAGGTCGGCCTGCCTTCTCCCCGTATCATGGCCTTCAACGAAGCTGGCAATTCATCAGGCTTAAGGGAGAACCTGGACCTCGTCGCCGAAGTCAGAGAGAAATCCTCAATCCGAAGAAGCATCTACCAACGACGGATCGAGAAGTTTTTACAACAAGAAAGTCCGCCCCACTAACATCAAGGCGGGAGACCTCGTGCTACGAAAACTGTCCGTCTCTGATCCAACCAAGAAGAGGAAATTGGCCCCCAGCTGGGAAGGCCCGTACCGTGTAGTCGAGGCTGTACGCCCTGGCACGTACTGACTGGCGGATATAGACGGCCGGCTCGTCAGCCGACCCTGGAACGCCGAGCTTCTAATGAAGTTCCTGGAGGAGCGAACCTAGGTTCTAA
Organism: Hemerocallis citrina; assembly: GCA_017893485.1. NCBI lineage: Eukaryota > Viridiplantae > Streptophyta > Magnoliopsida > Asparagales > Asphodelaceae > Hemerocallis > Hemerocallis citrina. Next base: position 34,857,806 of record CM030358.1, read on the forward strand.
CTTGGCTAAATGAGTATAAAACCCTTTTGTAAACTTTCATGCGTAAAGGGCGGCTTCGACGGCCGTCCCTATCTAGTATGAGAGAAATCTCTTTTTTATCAAACTCCGAATGACTCGGCAGATCGGCACCCGAGTCCTCACTCCGGCATCATTCCCAGCATCTCGGTAGGCCCAATCCAGGTTCGGACCAGGGGCTCTTACTAAGGCCCCACGTTGATCCGTCGCGGATCGACGAAGCCTAACCACACCACCGACGTCATTCACCGCACTTCTTAACAGAGCAAAGGAGGAAAAGAATTCTTTATTCATACTCCTTTATTTGGCTAGGAAAAAATGAACAAAGACCGTTACAGGACCACTCCACTTATCTCAAACGGAAGGAAGCCGCCATCTTAGGGCCCCTCGGGTCCAACAAAGGGCGGGACCACTCCGACCGAACGGCTAGGAGCCCTCTCCTCATCATGGCGATCCTTGGGCTCAGCCACGGTCGACACACCAGCCACAGAGCTCTGGGCATCCACTGGTCGCAGGCACTCCAGCAGGAGCAGCGCAGAAGGTTCCCCCAAAACAATTTATTTATTTATTTTTAATATTATCCTCTCTCTCTCTCTCTCTCTCTCTCTCTCTCTCTCTCTCTTTCTATATATATATATATATATATATATAACACAAAGAAAGCTATCAAGTGGCTCACATTCAATTCCCCCCAAAATCAAAGTCCCAGATCTAACCTCACAAAACACATTTTCCCCCAAAAGTTTTCCCCCAAAACTTAAATTCAAATCCCCCCAAAACAACTAATTTATCTCTCTCTCTCTCTCTCTCTCTCTGTCTCTCTCTCTCTCTCTCTCTCTCTCTATATATATATATATATATATATATATATATATGAGTAATGCTACATCCACTACCAATTTCACTACATTTCTTTTCACTACCTTAGGTGGCACACTCCAATAGGTAGGGGAAGATAGAGTAGGTGAGGGAACTCTCCAATAGGAGTATGACACCTAAGGTAGTGAAGAGAAATGTAGTAAAATTGGTAGTGGCTAAAGCATTACTCTATATATATATATAAACATGGACTTTTAATATTGTCATTTTATTCAAACTTCAGCTATATAATTGTTGATTTACCGTTTACAAGACTTTTCATATGCTGTATCGTTCTGAAGACGTGTCGTAGGCATTTAGCCACGGGCAAATCTAGTATATATATATATATATATATATATATATATATATATATATATATATATATATATATATATATGGAAACATGGACTTTTATACCACAATTTATAATTATTTTTCACCATATACTAATGGAAATATGGACTTTTATTTACAACTAATTATTGATATACTATTCAAACTTGAGCTAAATAATTGTTGATTTACTGTTTACAAGGATTTTCATATGCTGTATCGTTCGGAAGGCGTGCTATAGGTACGTGCCCACGGGAAAATCTTGTACTTTATCAAAAGATATAGGGATATTTTAGCAAATGCCCACATTCAAAATGTGGAAACTAGCATATACCTCTACTATTTTAAAAAACTAAGAAATACTTCCAGTTTGGATAGAATAATTAAAATCTTTGTTAAGTAAACTCACCTGCGTCACACGTGATATGTAAAATGACATAAATACCCATGATAAAAAGTATTTCAGCAAATGCCCCCATTCAGAATGTGGAAACTATCATATACCCAATATCCATTTTAAAAAATGGATATTTATGATATTTTAGCAAATGCCCCTATTCAGCATATACCCCCGCTATTTTAAAAAACAAAGAAATACTGTCGGTTTGGACGGAACCATTTTAGGGTTTGGGATACTATATCATATGTCTTATTGTTTTGACAAAAAAAAAAATAATACCAATGCCAGCATCAATGCTTTGTTTCCACATCTTAGCTTGGGTGTTGTTGAATATGATGCACCACCTAGTGTGACAGTATGTAGTACTATAGTAACAAAGTTCGTGAATAATTAAATTCACAAAAAATTCACAAAGAAATAATCTGCCAAACAGATTCACAAATTATTTACAGGTTTGCATTAATTCCTGTAGTTCATGAATTATTTACGAAAATCACGAATTAAATGAATGTTTCGAATTTGGAGAATTATTCACAAAATATTTATGAATTTATATATATTTTTACTTAGGTGATGAGGACTAACTACTTAGATGCATTAAATTTTGTATTTCTTTCTTCCCGAAATTTTTGCCAATTTCTTTCCCGAGTTTGCTGGATTTTTGTTGAATTCCGAATATTAAATCTTGTTGAATTATTTTAAACTAGTATTTAACACGTGCAATGCTCATCTGAATAACATATATTTTTTAAAGTAATAAAGAGTAGAGTAGGAGGGTTGGAGTTGCACATGCGATACATGTAATTTGATAGATTTGAAGAGTACAATGGAGCACGTGCTATGCACGTCTGAATAAGAATATTTTTTTATAATAAAGAGTAAAATAAGAGAGTTGGAGTTGCACGTGCGATGCACGTACAATATAAATAAAGAGTATAATGGGAGAGTTAGAGTTGCATGTGCGAAGCACATACAATGATAGATTTACACACTTGGACTTGTGTGATGCACACCTGAATAATATTTTTTTCGTAATAAAGGGTAGAATGAGAGAACTGGAGTTGCACGTGCGATGCACATATGATATAAAAAGAGTATAATAGGAGAATTGGAGTTGCACGTGCGAGGCACATAAAGTGATAGATTTACATACTAAGACCTTCTCCCATTATAATATAGTTGATAGTGTGGGTATATGCTAGTTTCTATATTTTGGATGAGGGCATTTGCTAAAATATCACAAATATCCTTTTTTTTAAATAGTGGGGGTATATGCTAGTTTCCAAATTCTGAATGGGGGCATTTGCTAAAATACTTTTTAAAGTGGGTATTTAGTTCATTTTACCTATCACGTGTGACACACGTGAGTTCAAACAGAGATTTTAATGGTTCTGTCCAAACTAGAGGTATTTCTTAGTTTTTTAAAATAGTGGGGGTATATGCCAATTTCCATATTTTGAATAGGGGCATTTGCTAAAATATCCCAAAGATATATTAAAACATCAATAATATTCAATAAAAAATTCGGCAGAACCTTCCCATATATACAATATTTTCCCTATATAATTATAATTTAGCATATCAACATTCAACAATAATATAGTAAAGATGTTACAGAAAACAAAATCTTCAAACTCAAGCATTTGATAACAATAAGACACCTCCAAATTCAATTACAATAATTTTTCAATCTTCTAAATACTTAAATCTCAATTATATATCCAATGGGGGGCTTAAATAAACTGTTCATGATAACAAAAGACTCAAATCCAAACATTTTAAATGCAAAATTAATTTTCTAACCAACTATTGTTGATAGCTAGGTAAATACAAAACCAAAAAAAAAAGAAAGGAAAAAATGTGTACTAAATTCAACATTGTAGTATCAAAACCTTTTTAAAATTATGATTAGAGATAATAATGAAGCTTAAGTCTTAGTACCACACCACCACATGTCTCTAAGAATTATACTATATAACAAATTATTTAAAAAATTGTTCAACACTATCATGTCTTAGTTATGCCACATCATATCAATTATAATATTTGGTAAGAAAATACATAACAATTAGAAGAGAAATCCATCATATGTAAGTTAGTTCGTTCCAATCTTACACCTGACGATCCTCCTTCTTCTGATCTAAAACCCTACATTTATTTGGTTTGCATCCGATGAAGAGTTTTTTGTGTTTTATTTTTTGTTTGTTTCTTTTATTAAGTTAAAGGGGAGATCTGCACGTGTTATAGTAGATGTGGATTTGTTGGTTTGCTCTCCTTTCTATATTTCAAAATAGAGAATTGAGAAAAGGGTAGGCCTATTAGCTTAAGATATAGTATAATTAGCTTAAGATAGTATAAAGTATTACTAATGTTACCATGTGCAAATTGCACAGCCTAAAATAGTTTTGATGGACTCACAAAATTATACAGAACTTCAAAAAAAACTGAGAGAATTGGGAGAAACTTATGAATATCATCTCTACCGTGAATTACTGCCAAACCATAATGTTATACACTTGAATATTACTAAAGCTGCTGCGGGGGGGGGGGGGGGGGGGGGGGGGATGCAGGACTAGGGACGATGGTGGGGGGGGGGGAGGGGGATGCAGGACTAGGGACGATGGTGGGCTTGGGAGGAGTCATGAGATTGGAAAAGTGAGAGGGGGAAGAGAATGTGTTTGAGAGATTGAGGTTTTTATTTTGTTTTGGTTTTTAAATAAAATCGTGCATAGTGCACGTGTTAGTTAAATATGAATCCCTAATTTTCCTCTCATTTCTCTATTTCAAAATAGAGAAAGAAGAGAGGGAGTAGACTCTCTCTCTTATTAGTATAGGATATAGATATAATAATATGTAGTATAACCCGTGCAATACTGCACATAATTTTTTAAAAATAATAAAATAATAAAACTTTTTTTGAAAATTTATCTAATAACATCTATATAATAATGAAGATTCCAATTCCAATTTGAATGAAGTAAGAGTGGAGAGTTGTCTCCTACATTTGCTCTTTTTTATTTTTAAAAAAAAATATGAAAAATCATAGACAACAGTGGTTTAGCATAATATATTGTATATATTACACATTTTTAATTATTTTTCAGAATTTGTAATTAAAATTTCGTATTTAATAATGATTTTTTGAATTTTAATTTAATTTCCTAATTTTAAATCATATTCTAATTATTTTTGTTGATTTATTAACTTCTATCTTTATATGAATTATATCTCTTAATAAAAAATTATTTGTCGTGGATAATAGTTATCTTATATGTGTTTACCAAATTTATTTTGATCGAGTTAAAATATAATTGCAATAACATCTTTAGTACTGAAGCAAGAGAGCTTGTGTGGAAGCATTAAAATACTATAATTCGTCCTCCTTCAGTTATTTATAGAGAGAATTTTTAAAATAAAATAGTGGTGCAATATCTCTATCTATAATCTATAACTATTATAATGGGAGAGATGGGGTTCCAAACAAATAAACAATTTTTTATTGTTTTTTGTATGTTAGTAAACACGTGCAGCGCACGTGTTGGTAGGTTTTTTTTTTGTCTTTTTCCTTCTTCCTCCACGTGCATCGCACGTGCATGATACTAGTTATTTTAATGGGAGAGTTGAGATTTGTAACAAACAATTTCTAACTTAGTAATTATATAAGTACATATAATACATGTCCAAACTATATCCAACAACATATAAATGTGCAGCGCACGTGTAGCCCAAATCTAAACATTCAAATATAAACTATTTTTTCTTATTCGATATATATTAATTTAATTTGATGACTTAACTTTTTTTTTTACGTGCATCGCAGTATCGTACATACATTATACTAGTTTTTATATGATTAAAAGGTGACCAAAAACAAATAATTATTCTATTGAAAACTGAAGAAGAACATGAAGAGTCATTTTCCCTTGTAGTCTACAAACTTCGAGTAACATATGTTGGCATGTATATATGTATAACCTAATTTTATAGTTGGCATATATATATGTACTAGATTTGTCCATGGGCACGTGCCTACAGCACGTCTTCGGAACGATACAAAACACGAAAAGCCCTGTAAACAGAAAAAACAACAATTATGTAACCCAAGTTTGAATAGTATGACAATAATCATGTTGTAAATAAAAGTCCATGTTTCCATTAGTATATGTTGAAAAAAATTATAAATGGAATATAAAATCTAACTTCTTAGAACTTTAATTGTGGAAAATGATAAAACTTAACAGTTGAAGAGATATATTTGCTATTTTCAATATAACATGTGCAATAAAAAAAACATAAAAATTCTGAAATATTTACAACCCTGAAATCTTAAAATCTAAATTTCTAAGTAAATAAAGAAAGAATGGGAGAGAGAGATAAGGAGGGAGAGAAAGAAAACAATATGAAAAAGTGAAGAGAGAAGAGAGAGAGAGTAATAAAGTAATGAGTTTTTTAGTTTTGGGAGGAAAATTTTGGTTTTGGGGTTTGAAATTTTGGAGGAAAAATGTGTTTTGTGAGGTTAGATCGGCCTTTTATTTTGGGGAATTGAAGGTGAGCCACTTGATAGTTTTCTTTGTGTTTTATTATATAAACTAGATTTGCCCATGGGCACGTGCCTACGGCACGTCTTCCGAACGATGCAACACACGAAAAGCCATGTAAATAGTAAAACAACAATTATGCAGTTCAAGTTTGAATAGTATGATAATAATTAGTTGTAAATAAAAGTCCATGTATCTATTAGTATATGTTGAAAATTAATTATAAATGAGGGTCTAAAATCCAACTTCTTAGAACTTTAAATGTGAAAAATGATGAAATTTAACTATTGAAGAGATATTTGCTATTTTCAATATAACATGTGCAATAAAAAAAACATAAAAAATCTAAAAATTTTACAGACCTGAAATCTTAAAATCTAAATTTCTAAGTAAATAAAGAAAGAATGGGAGAGAGAGGGGGAGAGAGAGAAAGAGAAATATAAAAAACTGAAGAGAGAATAGAGAGATGGTAATAAAGTAATGAGTTTTTTAGTTTTGGGGGGAAAAAATTTAATTTTGGAGTTTGAAAATTTAGACGGAAAAATATGTTTCGTGAGAATCAATATATGTCATTAGTTTTAGAGGAGATTGAATGAGAGCCACTTGATAGCTTTCTTTGTAATTTATTATCTATATTATTATTAAGCAAAGCCCTATTTTGGCGGCTTTTTACTATCATGCCCTCATAAACATAAAAAGATACAAAAATAATGCAGGGTTAATACTGTCAAATTTTACCCCTGATTCATACACAATCTGAGGGCACAAGCGTAATTTTCATATAAAAAATGTCTCTCCAACTTTTCTTCCATTCATATGGAAAAATGAAAAGGCGAAAGGTCCCATCATTTTTTAGCAACCAAAAGCTGTATTCAGAGCTCAATAATGGCGACAAGAGAGAGGAAGAGAATCCATGCCTTTCATAGAGCTCCAGATGGGAGTGCCTTTCACATATGGTCTTCTTCTTCTTCTTCTTCTTCTTCTTCTTCTTCTTCTTCTTCTTCTTCATCGTCAAATAATTTTGTTATTCAATCTATATTATGATAAAACCCTTTTTGTTCTTTAAGTTTTTTTTCTATTAAAAGCCATAGCTTTCTCAAACCCTCATTTCATCTTTGTTGCTCTTTTCTCTCTTACACATTTTGGTTTGAACAATGGCAGTGAGGATTGTGGAGTTTCGGTTGCCATTGCTCTTCTTGACATGTTTGGAACCGAAACTAAGTTATCGAACCTTCACCTTCACTCGAGAGAGAGTAAGAAGATGATCAATTTGTTTTTGCTAACAAGAAGCATTGTGCAGGTAAAAAGGAATCAGTTTTTGACTGGGTGAGCAAGTTCAGCAAAAAGGCTGACAGTTATGCACAAGGAATTCGAGACCATAGTGAGCAAAACTTCACTAGAATCAGACAAAAAAGGGGGAAAAAACAAAGAAATTTTGCAATCTATACTAATCATCTTTTGTGATTCATTTGGTTTTCTCTGGGATTTTGCAGTGAGTTTGGCACCGAAGATTTCTGAGACTGTGAAGGGGAAGTTGAAGGTGGGGGCGAGGATTCTACAATCAGGAGGAATCGGGAAAGTTTTCAGAAAATGTTTTTCCGTTGGGAAAAGGGAGAAGCTTCTTAAAGCCTCTCAGTGCTGTTTGTCGACCACTTCTGGCCCCATTGCCGGTTTGCTCTTCATTTCAAATGAGAAGGTGGCATTTAGAAGCGACAGATCTCTCACAATGATTTGCCAGAATGGAGATTAATTCTATCAGAATTCCTTACAAGGTTTGGTTAAAATCCCCATTCATATTTTACCAATAAAAGGATTGATTATAATATATGGATACAGTTTTATTAATGTTTTAATGTGATAAATTTGCAGGTTTTGATACCATTGACAAGTATAAAGAGAGTGAGCCCAAGCGAGAATATCGACAATCCAAGCCAGAAATATATTCAGATGGTGACAATGGATGATTTCGAATTTTGGTTCATGGGGTTTGTTAATTACCAGAGAACTTTCAAGTACTTGCAACATGTAATATTAGAACAAGAGAATAGTTGTTAGCAACAGTGTCCTGCTTCTGATATGTAATATATCAGTGCGATCAAGATATCAACAGAATTTCTTTTTTAAAGATGAACTCCCAAAAAAATTCCTAATTCCTAATTGGAGGAGGGGATGGCACTGGATCAAATTGTTTCTCAATGTTTAGATCGAAATCTCAACTGTTCATTGCATACGGTGAGTTTTGAAATGCAGTACCACGTCGCTCATGTGCAGATCACATTCGATCCTCAATATTCAGGTCAAATAATTCGTCATTGCATATGATGAGTTTTGAACACAACACAATACCACATGGCTCATGTGCAGGGCATGAGGTAGGATGACTCGACCTCATCGTCTAAAACTTTTCTCATAAAAAAAGGGTCAGTTATGGTAACTAAATTAAAATCTTCAGATTAACACACAGTAAATCAAGATTATAAATATATCTATCTATATCTATACTATTATTAAGCAAAGCCCCATTTTGGCGGCTTTTTACTATCATGCCCTCATAAACATAAAAAGCTACAAAAATAATGCAGGGTTAATACTATCAAATTTTATCCCTGATTCCTACACAATCAGAGGGCACAAGCGTAACTTTCATATAAAAAACGACTCTCCAACTTCTCTTCCATTCATAGGGAAAAATGAAAAGGCGAAAGGTCCCATCATTTTTGAGCAACCAAAAGATGTATTCAGAGCTCAATAATGGTGACAAGAGAGAGGAAGAGAATCCATGAGGTAGGATGACTCGACCTCATCGTCTAAAACTTTTCTCATAAAAAAAGGGTCAGTTATGGTAACTAAATTAAAATCTTCAGATAAACACACAGTAAATCTATATACTATTATTAAGCAAAGCCTCATTTTGGCGGCTTTTTACTATATTGCCCCCATAAACATAAAAAGCTAAAAAATATATAGGATTAAAAAATATAATTTGCATGACTAATAAATTATAATTTGCATGCCGCCCATTCATACCCTTCATTTTATATTATGAATGCATTATGCGATGCAGAGTAGTAGCATTTTGCATGCACAATTTAATTTTCCTTGAATTCATCTCATCGCATAATTTACCTTGAATTCACAATTTCCGAAAATGGAAAGAATACAGAGTGGAAATATCCAATCACTATATTTTTAATGCATGCATGCCGACCATTAATACCCTCCCATTCATACCCTTCATTTTAAATTATGAATGCATTATGCGATGCAGAGTAGTAGCATTTTGCATGCACAATTTAATTTGTCTTGAATTCATCTCATCGCATAACTTGCCTTGAATTCACAATTTCCAAAAATGGAAAGAATACAGAATGGAAATATCCAATCACTATATTTTTAATGCATGCATGCCGACCATTAATACCCTCCCATTCATACCCTCACTACAACAAAAATACTCTTCCCCGGCATTTATACCCCGGCGTTTTAGTATATACGCCGGGGTAGATCCCTGGCCGCAAATAAACCTAAATTAACCCCCCCTACCCCTGCATTTTAAATAAACACCGGTGGGTTAGGGGTATTTTATCGAGCTGCTCCTCTCCACCACATCCCGAAAATCCTTTTTCCCCCACAAAAAATCGCATCTTTTTTTCCCACAAAATTTTTCGATCTCCCGCTCAAATCCAAAACCCCCTCCCCCGCCGTGGCCAACGCCGTCTCTCACCGTCCTTCGCCGTCCCCTATAGTCTTCCACTTCGGACCCCGTTCAATCTCTCAACCCCTCACTCCCGAACCCCGGCCTCCCCCATCTCCCTTGCCGTCTCCCTCCCCCGCCGTCTCCCACCATCATCGACCTCCGATTCTTCAGGTAAAAATTAATTTAATGTTAATTTTAGGGTTTTAGGGTTTGAGAGTTTGGGAGTTGTTTTAGGGTTAGATTTGTTTTGGGATTTGTTAGTTTTAGGGTTTCTTCAAGGAAAATGTTAACTGAGTGGAATTGAATTTGTTAGTTTTAGCGATTTTATTTGGTGAAGCAACATGGAGTTAGGAAATGGTCTCAAATTGCTAATTAAGAAGTTGGTTGGAAGGATTGGGAAGCAGTGTCGAGAAAGATGGCACAACCATTTGCGTCCCGATATTAAGGTTTCTGTTTTATACATGTATGAGTTTTTTATTAACCAAATTGGAGGGGCAGACTCAAGTTGTATGTACAAGTTTCATGCATGGATCATGGATGTGGCTAAAAAAAAAGTCTTTTAGTATAGAGTATGCACAATATTGATATGATTTATTAAAATGAAGTAAAATATGTATTAAAATATTTTTGTTTAGTTCTTAAAAAAGGATGCCTCTAGATTTCTTCAATTAAATAATGTTTCTGCTTAAATTTAATTTCCCAATTTACCGCTCAGATGCATATTAGTTTACTAGTATATGTATTTTAGTTTTATAGACCTTCATATATGTACACACTACTTTCTGTCATTTTTTTGTTCCTGTATTCTGTTGTATTGTACTTGACTTCTCTTCAATGTTCTTATATATGTTGAATTAATTTTTGCTATTGAACTATACACTAGTTAGTAGATGTGGCAGTGTACATGTTTACCTGTAAAATTTTAAGGGTGGATTGCAATTTCTTGCAGGTATTGGAGTACTTTCTTGCACTCACAGGAATCCTTACCATAGAACAGATCAATAAAGATCCTCTCTTTAGTGGGATGGAAAGGTTTGTGATCACACAATCCACTTTTTTAAGGCTATGTTTTTCTTCTCTTAATATAGGAGGAACTATTTCTACTTGAGGGTAGAAGAGAAAGGGATATGAAAGAAAGTCAGAGGAGATAGTCAAAATTAGTAGATAATTGCATCCATTCATATTTATAATCCTCTGCTGCTACATTCTCCATTTATTTAGATGATAAGATGAATTTTTCGATTAAGATCATTCTACTATAATTTGAATGTAATAAGATTTCGATTAAGATCATTCTACTAGATATTTGATTGTTCAGTTATTATATTTGTCTGAATAATAATGGTTGTGATTAGTAATGTCTGACAGACTATTTTTTTTCCCTTAACGAAGTTCATTTATCTAATCAAAGATCGAGGTAAGTGAGCTCTGCCACTTTCCTATCCCTTTCTTTTAAACAAGTTCATATTTGCACCGATGCGGACTAATTTCTCTAGATTAAATTTAGCTATATAGTCAGAAGATAATAGATGATCATTTGGGCCCTACTCCCATGACAACTCATGCCTTAATTTATGGGATTATTTTCTGCTAATCTCTATCATACTGCATCTATTAGTAAACTTTGTGCTTTATTTCTGTATGCATTTTCAAGGAGTCAATATTGAAGTTGGCAAATCATGCTGATAAGCAGGTTAATTCATATAATCTTATCCTTTTAAGAAAATATTTATTTTCAGATTACTTGTTTGCCATTCTCTTTTGAGGATATGTTTTGAGATTTTTTGGATTCATCGATAATGTGGATTTTGGCAGGAGTGATGAATCAATTAGATTTGTGAAGAAGTTAACTTGTGAGCTAAACTTTTTGAGGCATATTAAAATTCTGACCAGCCATTTTCTGAAAATTCTAGGCCTAAAAAATTTATACCATCAATCCTAGGTTTATTGTTTATATCCTGAGCACTTTGTTAGTAGTTGAGGATTGCTTTTATATTTAACATAGAGGCCAACCTGGTATCACTCCTAATCTGTTATTAGTATAGTGCCTTCCTTCTATAGTTATCTTTGTTATAATTTAGGTTAAGTTTTTTTGTTTGGCAGGAGTGATGAATCAATTAGATGCGTGAATAGAGTACTCTTTTATGAACTTAATATTTTGAGGCATATTATATTCTGACCTGCCAAATTTATTGATCCAAATAAGAAATATGTTGGTTTGACTTTCAAATTCTGTATATATTAATTTAATGCATCCCCATTCGTTATATTGGAACATGTCAATAGTCTATGCAAGTTGCTACATTATGATATGAATAGAAGTGTGTGTGCATATGAATAGAAATGTGTGGGATGAATCAGTTAGATGTTTGGGCAGAAATGTGTGGCATTTAATGATTAATCTTTACCTGACATTTTGGAATTTTTTAGAGTGCATTTTGCACCACTTATGAACAATCTAGTGAATTTTGAATCAGTGAGTGCCACTCACTGACTTCATCTTATATACTGACTAATTTGGATAATATGAGAAATTTGGAGAACAAAGATGAAAATTTTGAGATGTATGAACTGAAATACTATGGCACTGAGTCACTGACTTCATCTTATATTTACTTGTTCTCACAAATACTATGACATAAATTACTCAAGCATGATAAATATAGATCCAACCCAATATAGTTCCATATGCAACTTCAAAATGCACTCAGCAGGACTACTTTTGATATACTGACTAATTTATGAGTCAGTGATTGGCAATCTACTTTTGATATACTGAGTGGCACTCACTGATTAATCTTTACCTCTTTACCTAACTAATTTTGAGTCAGTAAGTGGCACTCACTGATTGTGCTTCTCTATTTTATGAACAATCCTACTGAGTGCATTTTGCATATGGATCTATATTGATTTGGATCTATATTTATCATGCTTGAGTAATTTATGCCATAGTATTTGTGAGAACAACTAAATATGCTTGAGTAAAAATAGTGAACAAATAGAGTTTGTTCTCATTATTTTCGAGTGAATGAGTGATGATGAGATGGATTATGCTTCTGAAGTTGCACACTATGTTTCATGATTCACTGAATAAATGAATTATAGGAGTAACTAGTGATGATTAAATCCTATCTGAGCATTCAATGATTAATCTTTACCTGACATTTGGGGATTTTTTATAGTGCATTTTGCACCACTTATGAACAATCTAGTGAATTTTGAATCAGTGAGTGGCACTCACTGACTTCATTTTATATACTGACTAATTTGGATAATATGAGAAATTTGGAGAACAAAGATGAAAATTTTGAGATGTATGAACTGAAATACTATGGCACTGAGTCACTGACTTCATCTTATATTTACTTGTTCTCACAAATACTATGACATAAATTACTCAAGCATGATAAATATAGATCCAACCCAATATAGTTCCATATGCAACTTCAAAATCCACTCAGTAGGACTACTTTTGATATACTGACTAATTTATGAGTCAGTGATTGGCACTCACTGATTATGCTTCTCTAATTTATGCTTTTGCAATTGGTTTTGATTAGTAAAGAGTGTTGAAGGCTTTTTTTTTTAAATAATTTTTAAAATTTTTTTTTTTTAAAAATATAGCTACACCGGCGTTTTTACAAGCGCCGGTGTAGCTTTCAGCAAAAAACTAGAGATATATACCGGCGTTTTAAAAACGCCGGTGTAGGTGATGGCCGAAAGCAGTGCTTCCAAACGAAACCACACATTCCCCGGCGTTTTTACGATCGCCGGTGTAGTTTTAACCTACACCGGCGGTCGTAAAAAACGCCGGTGAATGTCCCTAAGCTACAGCGACGCACGATTCAGCGACACTTGCACCGGCGATTTATAAAACGCCGGTGGTATCTACAACGAGGTTTATAAATGCCGGTAAATGTGCAAAAACGCCGGTAAAGACTGTTATTCTTGTAGTGCCTTCATTTTAAATTATGAATGCATTATTCGATGCAGAGTAGTAGCATTTTGCATGCACAATTTAATTTGCCTTGAATTCATCTCATCGCATAATTTGCCTTGAATTCACAATTTTCAAAAATGGAAAGAATACAGAATGGAAATATTCAATCACTATATTTTTAATGCATGCATGCCGACCATTAATACCCTTCATTAACAGAATGTGGAGTATATAAATGCATAAGCTTAATTAATGCGTATCCAATCACTATATTTTTAACTGTTGTCTACAAAGAAGTGTTATTCAATTAGAAAGCTCAGTTGTAGTTTTGTTTTGCTTGGTACTACATACTCTTCTATGCACTTTTACTTTTCTATATGGGTTTGGGTTTGGTTAACACTGTATTTTGAATTTTGTATATCGTATAATGTATTGTTGAAGTTTGATTATATAATCGTTCACACTTATCTATACTATTATTGAAGCCTGCTATTTTTCAAGTTAAATGTTTTACTATTTCTTTTCTTATACGATATACAAATTCATTTAATTTAATGACTAAATTTTTTTATAGACGTGCATCGCACGTGTATTATACTAGTATAGATAACCTAATCTTATAGTTGTTATAAGTAATATAGAATTAATTATTGTACTATCTGCAACTTCATATACTAATTCTAGTCAGTTTTTTTTTCTGTGCATTTAATGTAAATTTACCTCCCCTTTCACATATCTAAATGGAAACAAACCGACATCATGAAAATGTTACGCTTCATTTGGCATGAAAATTATGAGAGCAGTAGAACCAAGTTACTTCCACTACAGTTTTGTCTATTTTGCAGAAGACATATTTGGATGTAAATTCTCGAAACCACCCATACTTCCTACTTTCCTTCAAAAAAATGGAGCTACTGGAAGGGAAGGAAGTAACTAAAAATTATATTTGACTTTTCGATAGTTCATACTTCCAAAATCCATACTAGAATTATGTGCATGTACGTTAAATGGGTTGGATAGATGTTAAATGAGGCTGCAACTAAATATAACTAGTATTTAACACCAGCATTGCACATTTTAATAAATATTTTTGTTTAAAGTAATATAATACAGCACGTGCGAGGCAAGTGTTAAGAGTTGGATGTGCCGTGTGAAGCACATTTTAATAAAAAGAAATTTTAAAGTAAAAACTCTGATGTAAATATTCGGTGTACGTGTTAATTTTAATATTTTAAAGTAAAAATGATATATATGCATTATGTGCATTGCACGTGTCAGTTAACAATTTTAACTAAAAAAGGGATAATTGGAGTTGCACATGCAATGCACAGGTAGTTAGTGCGTGTGCTGCTTGTTTTAATAAATATATATTTTAAAAGTAATATAATATAGCACGTGCAAGAAAAAATAATTTTAAGTAAAAACTCTGATGTAAATGTCAGGTCTACGTGTTAATTTAAAAATTTTTAAATAAAAAAGTATGCTTTATGCGCATTGTACGTATCAATTAAAAAACATTTGAAGTAAAAAATTATAAAGTTGGAGTTGCACATGCAATGCACGGAGCTTATTTTTTGAAAAATTACAACTCCAACTCTCCCATTATATGCATTAGGTGCACTGCACGTGTCAATTAAACAAAATTTAAGTAAAAAATGAGAGAGTTGGAGTTGCATGTGCAATGCATGGGTTTGTTTGTTGACAAATTACAACTCCAACTCTTCCATTATATGCACTTGTAGTTTACACGTGCGATGCACGTCTTAATAAATAAAGTAAAAATTCAGATGTAGGCTGGATTTGATCTAAAACCTCATTTACAATAGTTATGCACATGTGTTGCACGGGTTGGTAGATGGAAAAATTACACTAAGGCCTTCTCCCATTATAGTAGTAGAGATAATAGTTATTATATATTATATTATAGATAGATAGATAGATAGATAGATAGATAAAAAGATAGTAATTTACACGTGTGATGCACATTTAATATATTAAAAAAAGATTTAAAGTAAAAAAATCTGACGTAGTGAGGACTCGAACCTGAGACATCCTTCATATTAGTTATGCACGTGCAATGCATGCGTTGGTAGATTGACAAATGACACTAAGATCTTCTCTCATTATAATATTAGATATTATATATAGAGAGATTATGGGCATCCATGGGCATACCCACATGTCAAAGAGTTGGACCCAGGTTGCAAATAGGGTCGGCCCTGGCCCAGGGCCCACTTCAGGGGAGGGGCCCAATTTTTTTAAGTATAATCGATTAATGTTCTTATAATTAATATAATGGATTAATGAGTTTGTAATTAATTTTTAGGGGATGACCCAATTTAGTAATCTCTCTCTTCAAGTATCACTTCAACTTCTTCAAATTTTTTTTGTCCAACCTCTTCATCTTCTTCAAATTCTCTCTCTCTCTCTCTCTCTCTCTCTCTCTCACAATCACTCAGTCACTCTCTCCCCTAAACAGACATATAATATTTATGTGCTAATTGTTTGATCGAAGAGATGATCTTTCGCGAAGTTGAATGCATGAAAGTGCTATAAAATCTTTAACAAAGTACCGGAGCGAACTAATTTGTTCCTTTTCTGAATAGCAGAAAAGTCTTGGACAAAGAAGGTGCCGAGAAGCTCCTAGCACCATGGGCAGGGATGAAGAACAACACACTGGCGAAGTTGATCATCAGTGACCAGAGTATCGCGTATCACTACCCAGGCTTCAAGGACTTCATCCACACTGCAGGTCTGAAGCCCTGAAGCACTGAAGCAGTATATTCTGCTTCTTGAGGAAGTAGCCGTCTTGCCTGGAGCCTCTCATTACCCCAACCTGCAGAAACTGCATGCTGTAACCAATATCATATACGAGTTCTTCAAAAAGTTCTAAGTAATTTGATGTGATTTTCATAATGAAATTGCCATGTGTTTAACTGAGATCCTTTCTGAGAGTTATGATGACTTATTCTTGGATCCTTACAGAGGTTATCTGTAATTTGTGCTTAGTTAGTTTTTTACTTGAGTGTGCAATATGCATACTGTTAAATGAAAGAAAATAGATGTACTTATAATTAAAACTTCAAGAGTATATCTACATTATGTTTACTATATTTGCTCCGTTAGTCTTTCTTAATGGAAACACTATTCCATCCACTGATGAATTTAAAATTTGATCTCTTGCCATGCATGCTTTTTAAGTAGCTATCCTTAAATTTGACATAGATAGACTCATTAAAGGCCCAATTTTTTTTTTCGCCTAGGACCTCAAATACCTCATGACCGGTCCTGGTTCCAAAGGAACTACAATGACAAAGCAAGTCCTCAAAAAGATCGAGATTGGCTGAGATAGACATGGGGTCGGCCTTTATTGTCTGAGAATTAAGTGTCATTTGTTTATTGAATGATCAAATGCATAAATGAGCTTATGTTCTGACTTTGGCTGCAGAAAAACTGGCCGACCGAATTGGTCTGATGAAATATGCAGGAATAATTCCTCTCATAATTTCACAACTTAATGCACATGTACAAGTTAATAGCATATATTTGTATTTAGTGTTAAATTAGTTAAACTGATTGTGTATTGGAATGTTCTTCCTTTCAACAACTCTGGTTTAATTTCCAAGCCTGCCAGCTATTATCCACAAAGATGAAAGTTGTTATTGAGTGAGTTTTTGGAGTTCTAAATGCCAATTAGGAAAGCCATAGTCAATATTGAATACAAAGCACAAACAATTGTTTAAAGGATACCTCCAAAAAATACAAAGATACATACACCACCTACCTTATTAAGCAACTAAATTAGCCCTCAATCAAACTACCTTTCTCTTTTGGTTTTTGTTTTTGTAGCAGGGAACTATAGTTTATTAAAAAGGCAATATGTCACCTTTTGACCTAACCTGTAAATAAGATCATATAATTTGCACGCATAATGTTGTTTTCAGTGAATTTTAAAAAAAAAAATAAAATAGTAGAATATTAAAAATACTTTGAGAATCACAAGAACAATGTCTTCTGCTCAAATTATCTGAAGCTGGAATTTTGTAATGTGCAAAAGCCACAAAATTACGGTGTAATAGAAGGGCCAAAACAAAATTTTTCCATGCGTTGTCCTTGAATTATGTAAACTAGTAATGTACACGTGCGATACACGTCTTAATAAATATAATTTTTTAAAATAAAAATTTAGATATAGTCTGAATTTGAACTTAGAACCTCCTTTATAATAGTTATGCACGTGTATTGCACGGGTTGGTAGAATGACAAAACATTTACAAATGACACTAAGGCCTTCTCCCATTATAATATTACTAGTATCATGCACGTGCGATGCACGTGGAGGGAGAAGGAAAAAGACCCCAAAAAAAAACCGAATGAAAAGGATTAAAAAAAAAAAATGCACGTGCGATGCACGTGGAGGAAGAAGGAAAAAGACCAAAAAAAAAAACGAATGAAAAGGAAAAAAAAAAGGATGATGAAAAGGATAAAAAGAAAATAATTTCCAAACTGATCCACTTTCAAAAATATTTTCCAAACTGGTCCACTTTTGAAAATATTTACCAAAGTGAGCCATTTTGTCAACACGTGCGCACGTGTTGACAAAATGACATCCGGTGACAGATGATACTAACCCCTCCTCCCATTATAATAGTAGAGATATTAGAGATAAAATGCACTTTTTAAATTTCTTTTGTGTTGGTAAATTTAGAGAGATCGGGGCATTATAATGTGATGAGAAATGGTTGGACTTCAAATATATTATTGAGAGATTGAATGGCATATGGAAACGGATAGAAGATAGAGCTTTGAAAGCAGCGTCACCTTCAAACCATATGCTCAAAAATAATTGACATTTCTATTCGTATTATCTATGCTATTTTAACAGGAGAGTTGGGATTGGTAACAAACAAATCATTAGGACTATTCATACTTTGGTTAAAACCGATTACCGAACCGAACCGAACCGAAATTTATCAATTTGGTTCGGTTTTTCGGTTTTCGGTTCGGTTTTGATCCAAACCGAAGTTTTTTAGAGAGTTCGGTTCGGTTTTTGGTTGGCTTCTAAATAAACCGAACCGAACAAAAAACCGAACTTTTTTTGGACCAAAATAAATTATACTCCTAGGATCCATCTCAAACTAAGCTGCTATGCAAGTGCACTTCCAGCTAATAGTAGCATACCTGCTGGAACAAATTTATCCTCCCCATTTTGACCGGAGGATCTTCCAACTGAGACAACATCTCCAGGAAGAAGCTCTGTCCCAGATAGTTTCATCCACCTGAAAAAACATTGATCTTTCAAATGTGCTCCAGTGACTTATTTGCAAGAAAATAATATTAAATTATAATCACCAATTACATACTTGCCACAACGATATACCATTAGAGTCTGATTATCCACTCTTACTCGTCTAAGCTCAGTTAAGGTTTTCAACTTACTCTTGGTCATTGTAGACTCAAAGAGGAAGAGCATAAACAGAGTGAACAGACTGTAATACCAGTACTCATCCAAACACCAAACCTACACAAAAAACCTAGAGAAGAACAAAGAACAAGTCAGAACATAGGCCTAAGTAATTTGTGAGTTGCAAAACAGACATCTGAGCAACTTGAGAGACCCTGCACCTCCTCATCATGGCATATGAAGCCTGACAAACAGCTGAACTGTCAAGAGCTCTGGATGATCAGCATCAAACAGTTAAAGGTGGCATCTTTTGTTTTATTTTTTGTTTCTTTATTATATATTCTTCTAATTCTTCTTTTTTTAAGAGAAAAATATATGCAGTACTAAAAATTTCGGTTAGTTTGGTTATTAACCGAACCGAACTGATAAAATTCGGTTCGGTTCAAACCAAATTTTATCAGTTTCGGTTCGGATTTCGGTTTCAAATATACCAAACCGAAAATTTCGATTCGGTTCGGTTATTTTCAGTTCGGTTCGGTTTCGCACCGATGAACAGCCCTACAAACCATAACTTTATAACTATATAAACACGTATAATACACGTCCAAATTATATCAAACAAAAATAAATGTACACCACAAGTGTAGTCCAAATCAAAAATTCAAATATAAACTTTTTTTTCTTATTAGATATATATTCGTTTAATTTGATGACTTTACTTTTTGTATACGTGCATCGCACGTACATTATACGATACTAGGAATAGTAAGATACTTCTCTTTATTATTTAGGGCAGATAAATTAGGTATTTTTTTTAACTGAAAATAGATTGGGGGGGGGGTGGATTTTGAAGAATTTTGAATCTCGGACAATTATTTTGAAATTCAAATCATATTCTGGGAGAGATGAATATTGAAATTCAAATTAGATGGGCGTAATTGTGGCCTGTGATGTGGGCTCTTGTTTGTATTTAAGGACTCATTTGAGTTGCCTTAAATAGATCTTCATTGAGCGATAGTTGGTAATTGTGCTAATCATCACCGAGGCGGTGTATGATTTTGTGGACATCATTAGGGTTGATATGCGAGTCGGCGATATGGTGGTGGATGTACGGGCTGTGACTGTTGTGGTAGATGTGCAAGTCGTTGCCGATATGGTTAATGTGTGAGTTGTCACTAATTTGGGAGTTTAAGAAAGTTATGTTATGGCCAGGGAGGTGTAAGACGTCGCAGGTCTGATGATGGCCAAGCCGTCACATAGATGGTGTTCGGGATGGGCAACATCAACGTCGCAAATGGGAAAACTGCCACTATGGCGGTGAATGAGCTTATCGTTCCAGGTTAGAGAAGAGACAAGTCGTCACTGAATGGGTGGAGTGGCAAGTCGTTATCAAAATAGAGATTTGGCAAGTCATTTTTAGTGTGTTGTTCGAACAAGGTGTCACTGAATGGAGTTCGGGAAGTCGTTGCTGGAGTGGTGTTCAGGTTAGTTGTTGCTAGTAGGTGAAATGACAAGTATGATTGGTGTTCGATGAGTCGTCATCTGCTTGGTCAAAAGGAAATTAACCTGCGCCACATCAGATAGGTGGAGAACATATTGCAAGTGTCTTCGTTTACAAGTTTAGCTTGAGAAGGATCAAATTAATGTTGTAGACATAGCTATATAATTGTTTTCCATAGTTTCGTTTAAGAACAGTTAGATATTTTGTATATGTAAGAACATTTAGAAATATTGGAATTAATTTTTGTAGTTTTTCGTGCCGAATTCCGGCAGGCTCGGGCCACTGGCGACGCCGGAAAATGAGTGGATTGCGATCCTCTCGTCGAGTACTATTCTGTGGTGTACTCACTTGCCAAAAACGAATTCCGTATGAATGAGAAATGTTGGTCCAAAGTTGGGTACTTGAAATATACTAACTTGGCAACCTCGAGAAAATGGATAGTCCCATATCAAAAATTGGGAAAGATTTTTTCTAGTATATATACTAGAAAATTGGACTAAAGGGCGTGGCCCGGGGGTTACCACTAATGTGTAGTAGAGAAAGGACTTAGCCAAAATGATAAACACACACGCGTGCCCGGCCCGGCCCGGCCCCGGCTCGGCTTGGTTGGCTCTAGCTTAAAAAAAAATTGCCCCGGTCAAAAAATTTTCTTCCCCAGTGCACTGATGAGGCTTTTCACATTCGGTAACTGATATCATTACTCTGTAACAGCAGAGTAATGTCTCACCAGTTATGAATCTGAACCACCACTCTGCTATTGCAGAGTACCACTCTGCTGTTGCAGAGTAGTGGACCGTTACTCTGCTGTTACAGAGTAATGAGCATCTGAAGGGTCTCCATTTCTCCTATAAGACAACTGAATGCTGTCTGCCAAACATAGAGTTTTTTGATAATCAAATTTTTATACTTCTTCTTCTTCTCCTCTGTGTCAAAAACTGAGAGTACAACACAGTACTGTTCGCTGAGATCTCTGGAGTTTGGGTGCTGCTCTTCAAAGAAGGTATACAGTTGTATCCTGGGAGGCAATTCGCCAGCCACCGTCACACTACGGGGCGAATTTTGCTTTAAGGAGAGAGATCTTAATCTCGACTCTGTATAAAGTTCTTGGTTTGTTACATTTTATTCCTATAATTTTTGTTCTTCACAATTATTGTTAGTAATTTTCAGATTTATAAAATTTGAGTTCTAATAATCTTAAAGCAAAAAATTTTCCCTCACTGATTCTAACATTATTTGTGAAGATTGTTTACAGGTACTGTTATCAATTTCGGAAAAAACAAAAACTAGCAGTTATATTTCAACTGTTTCAGAGAAGAGAAGAATTAACATAGAGAGCACACAGAATGATATTTCCAGTGGTCTTATCAGTACTGAAACACAAGTGATCCAAAATGTGACTGCAAAATCGGTTGCGGTACATTCGGTCATTCTGCCCACACACATAATCGTGGGAGAAAACCGGAGAAGTTCAATGGAACTGGATTCAAGAAGTGGCAAGGGAAGATGCAATTCTACCTAACCACCTTCAAGCTGGACAGATTTCTCACTGAATCTGCCCTGATGCTGGCACCGATGGATGCACACTCCGTTGCTGCGGTTGATGCATGAACTCAGGGCGACTACCTCTGCAGGAACGACATCCAAAATGGCTTGGTAGACCCCCTGTACAACGTTTACTGTGTCTTCAAGACATCCAAACTCCTGTGGGGGTCTTTGGAAAAGAAGTACAAAACAAAAGACGTCGGGTCCTAGAAGTTTGTAGTCGGCAAATTGGACTACAAGATGATTGACTCCAAAACTGTTATGAGTCAAGTCCAGGAACTGCAGGTCATAATGCATAAAATCGTTGCAGAGAACCTGATGCTATGCGAACCATTCCAGGTTGCAGCGTTCATCAAAAAGCTTCCACCTGGATCGAAAGACTTCAAGAACTAACACAAGCGAAAGGAGATGTCTCTTGAAGACCTCATTTTTAGGTTGCGGGTCGAAGAGGAAAATCGCAAGGCTGACAGGTCCTATGGAAATCAGTCCATAGAAAAGGCCAACGTGGTGGAGCACGAACACAAAGGCAAGAAGAGAAAATTTTTGCCACAGGCCTCAAACAAAAAACCTCTTGCAAAGAGGTTTGCTGGGAAATGCCACAAGTGTGGTAAGCTAGGGCACAAAATTTCTGAGTGCCGCAGTAAGGACAACAATTGTGCAGGAACTGGACATGCAAAAGGAAATAAAATATTCCAAACACACATAGCTGAGAACTTGTCCACTGATCTCTCTGACCTGGACCTCTGTGCTGTAGTATCAGAGGTAAACCTTGTGGGGAGCAATCCTCGTGAATGGTGGTACGATACTGGAGCCACGAAGCATATCTGCTCGGACAAGGAGATGTTCACTTCCTACCAAAAGTGGAACAAAGATGAACAGCTATTCATGGGAAACTCTTCCACCTCCAAAATTGCAGGAACAGAAAAGATAGTGCTGAAGATGACTTCAGGCAAGGAATTAACACTCACAAATGTGTTGCATGTTCCACACATTAGAAAGAACTTGATATCAGGTTCTTTGCTAAGCAAGAATGGGTTTATAGCTGTTCTTGTTTCTTATAATTTTGTATTATCTAAGAATGGGGTGTACTTGGGTAAAAGATATGTAAAGGATGGACTGTTCAAGTTTAATGTAATGACAGTCATCCCTAAAACTATTGTTCCTGCTGTTCCCAATGTTAATAAAATAACTCCTATTGCCTATGTTGTTGAGTCTTCTTCTGTTTGGCATGAAAGACTAGGCCATGTTAATGTCAATTCTATGCGTAGATTAATTAACATGAATTTGCTACCAAAATTTAAGGTAGATAACTCCGAAAAATGTGAAGTTTGCACGGAGGCTAAACTCACTAAAACTCCATCACGTTCTGTAGAAAGAAACACAGAAACTCTAGATCTAATTCACACGGATCTGTTAGATTTAAAATACGTGCAGACCAGAGGTGACAAAAAGTACTTTGTGATATTCATAGACGATTGCACAAAATTCTATTATGTGTACTTGTTACGTAGCAAAAATGAGGCTTTAGACAAATTCAAAGAATATAAACTTGAGGTTGAGAATCAACTTGGCAAAACGATTAAAATCGTTAGGAGTGATAGAGGAGGAGAATATGATGCACCATTTAATTTGTTCTGCTCTGAACATGGTATCGTTCATCAAACAACTGCTCCTTACTCACTTGAATCAAACGGTAGTGCCGAGCGCAGGAACCGAACTCTAAAGGCGATGATGAATGCCTTGTTGTTGAATTCTGGCTTACCCCAAAACATGTGGAGGGAAGCGTTGCTGACTGCCAACTACATTTTCAATAAATTACCTCACAAAAAACCGGCAAAACACCATACGAGCTGTGGAAAGGTAACGTACCTTCGTATAAATACCTCAAAGTGTGGGGGTGTCTAACAAAAGTGGCAGTACCTAACCCGAAACAGGTCACCATTGGACCTAAGACGATTGATTGCATATTCATAGGCTATGCACACAACAGTAGTGCATATCGGTTCTTAGTATACAAATCAGATATACCTGATATCAATGTGAATACAATAATGGAATAAAGGAATGCTTCCTTCTTCGAACATGTGTTTCCGTGCAAGGATACTAAGTATCCCAAACGTACACGTGAACAAGAGAATGCAAGCACTTCAGTTGATGAACCAAAACATGATAATGATGAGCCTAGACGAAGTAAACGGGTTAGAACATCAAAATCATTTGGTCCTGACTTTGTAACGGCCTTTTTGTTAGAGAATGAGCCGAGAACTTTCAAGGAAGCCATGTCTATACCTGATGCTCCCTTGTGGAAGGAAGCAATCAAGAGTGAAATAGATTCCATTATGCAAAATTATACATGGAGTTAGTCGACTTGCCTTCGGGATGTAAAGCTCTAGGATGCAAATGGATTTTCAAACAAAAATTGAAACCAGATGGTTCAATAGAGAAGCATAAGGCAAGACTTGCGATACAAGGATTTAGGCAAAAGCAAGGCCTAGATTTCTTTGATACATATTCCTCAGTTACAAGAATAACTTCCATAAGAATGTTGATAGCTATTGCAGCTCTACGTAACCTAGAATTACATAAAATGGAAGTTAAAACAACATTTCTAAATGGGAACTTAGAAGAAGTAATATACATGAAACAACCTGAGGGTTACGTAGTTCCTGGACAGGAAAACAAGGTGTGCAGGTTTGTAAAATCTTTGTACGGACTGAAACAAGCTCCAAAGCAGTGGCATGCAAAATTTGACTATGTTATGATGTCAAATGGTTTCAAAATAAATGAATGTGATAAGTGTATCTACATCAAAGATACTCCAAATGGATACATTCTGGTCTGTCTGTATGTAAACGACATGCTCATTATTGGAAGAAATGACGACATTATCAAATAAACTAAGAGCATGCTTAGTGGCAAGTTTGACATGAAAGATTTGAGAATTGCAGATGTCATACTAGGAATCAAAATTTCCAGGACATATGAGGGAATTACTTTGTATCAAGCTCATTATGCTGAGAAAGTACTTGAAAGATTCAAGAATTACTCTAATGGGACAGTAAAAAGTCCTATCGATCCCAATCTTCACTTGTTCAAAAACACAGGCGAAAGCATATCACAACTGTATTATGCACGTATAATCGGTAGTCTGATGTACTTAACAAATTGTACAAGACCGGACCTAGCACATTCGGTAAATGTACTGAGCCGCTACATGAGTAATCCAGGACGCAGTCACTGGAAAGGAATAACTAGTATTGAACTACTTGCAACATACTCAGAGTTATGCGCTGCATTACACCAGATATCCAGCAGTACTAGAAGGCTACAGTGATGCCAACTGGATATCGGATTCCACGAACTCAAAATCCACAAGTGGATATGTCTTCACACTTGGTGGTGCAGCTGTGTCATGGAAATCCTCTAAACAAACGCTATTGGCCAGATCCACTATGGAATCTGAGTTTATTGCTTTAGACAAATCGGCAGAGGAAGCAGAATGGCTTCGAAACTTTTTAGAGGATATTCCTATGTAGGAAAAACTAATGCCTGTTTAATGTGTACACTGTGACAGCCAATCGGCTATAGCACGAGCACTGAGTTGTATGTATAATGGTAGTCTCGTCATATCAGAAAGCGACACAAAACTATTAGACAACTGCTCACAAATGGAGTAATCTCTATAGAATATATAAAATCGGCCGATAACCTAGCGGATCTATTTACTAAAGGTCTATTGCGAGAGCAGATTGTGAGATCATCAAGAGGAATGGATTTAAAGCCTATAACGAAAGAGGATACTTGATGGAAACCCTACCTAGGAATTGGAGATCCCAAGATCTAGGTTCAAAGGGACAACTAAATCTTGTTGAATTGACGGGAGCACTGAGAGATTAAAATCTCATACCCACTCTTAGGATGATAAAACAGTACTGCCTGCAAAGAGTTAGGATAAATTGGTTTTTAATGATTTCCATAGCTTTGAAATAAAAGTGGGGTATAACATGATACTCTTTATGGGCAATCACCTTGTGAGTGTGAAATGCGACCGTTTCTAGGAGAATGAAGAGAGGCTACATTCTCCAAGTTCACTCACGATTAACCAGGGCTGTTCAAAGCCAAAATGAACACAACAAGAGAACTTAGTTCTGTGAGGAGATGAAACTGTGTGATAGTTATTGTTTAGGTTCACATCAAAGTCCGGGTAGTTCAAGACATCATGATCACTACCTGGTCAAGTGAATCCGATAGCTACTTACTAAGGGTGGTTCAAAGTTGAAAAATTACTACCATTCCTGATACAGTGATTTTCCGATTGTACTCTCAGAGTTTTTCTGTCATGTCTTTTATGTCATGTCTGGATTATATAGTCTGATAATTTCTATTCATGTGGGGGATTGTTGAAATTAATTTTTACAGTTTTCTGGGCTGGATTCACACTACGGGGTAAATTTTGCTTTAAGGAGAGAGATCTTAATCTCGACTCTGTATAAAGCTTTTGGTTTGTTACATTTTATTCCCTTAATTTTTGTTCTTCACAATTATTGTTAATAATTTTCAAATTTATAAAATTTGAGTTCTAACAAGAAATGACAAGTTCTTCAAGAAATGCATCACTCCATGATAATCAATTGAGAGGTAAATATCATCAACAATCTAATAATATTCAAATGATTTAAATAGTATTTATTGGCACGCAATGTTTTTATATTTAAGAATCTCCTAATGTCATCTTAGTAGAGTTTATTAAAGCCTTATTTATTCTTTTTTATTTTATGTATCGTCTTATATCAATTCAAATTGGTTCATGCCGCTATATAAATAATTAGTTTTTAATGTGATGCACCTAACTAAATTCTATTTCATGTTCTTTTTATGTAGGCCGATATATGATGTTCATGGGTGGAGAATTCCGTCTATCGATAATGTGATTCCATGTTGAAATTACTAAAATATTTTGATACAACAATGTTGAAATTAGTACACATTTTTTTTTTTGGTTTTGTATTTACGTAGCTATAAACAATAGTTGTTTAGAAAATTAATTTTGCATTTTAACTGTTTGGATTGTACTCTTTTATTATCGTGAACAATTTTTTTAAGCCATCTGTTGTATATATAATTGTGATTTAAGTATGAAAGATTATCGTTACTGAGTTTGGAGGTGCCTTATTGTCATCAAATATTTGCGTTTGAATATTGTGTTTTCTGTGCAAAGCTTTACTATATAATTGTTGGATTATAATTATACAGGAAAAAAGTTGTAAATATGGGGAGGTTCTGGCCATTTTTTTAAAAATGTTATTGTTTTTTAGTAAATTTTTTTGGTAAAGTCTGTAGAATTTGCACAGGGGATATACTAGTTTTTTATTAATAAAGCGATGACGCGGTCACATTTTTAAAAATAGGCATCCACAACTCTATCTCTATTAGTACTTTACTGTTATAATTCTAATGATTTGCATCTCATTTAATTAATACTCTTTAACTCGCTAAATTTATATGAAAATTTAAATTTTTTTCCGGCTTGACCTCCCAAATTTCTACTCTAAAATTATAATTTTGATACAAAAATACAATTTTACTTGTTAGGATTCAAAAATATCTTAAACATCCATTTTTGATAGAAAGTACTGCTTCCTTCGACTTATGTGAGTCAATCTGGAAAAAGCAGATGAGGCTATTTTGTTTTTGTTAATTTAACAGTTGATAGTGTTGACGTTAAATTTGGTGTGCACAAAATATATAATCTACAACTAATATTTTCAGTTAAGATTTACAGGATCTACAGAAAAAGAAAAACCAAAAGAAAAAATTCGAAGTGATTGGAAATCAAGCAAAAGGGACATGAACTAAAAAAATCAATGAAGATTTCACACAAGAAACATGTGCTTCAAATCATCAAGAAGGCCAGCCAAAATAGATAATTTATTTCAGTTTATTTGAGGAGAATTTATGTAAAGTAGTGTTGATTAATAAATTAGTTTTGGAATGAATATAAAGTGAAATCGCCAAATAAAAGTCTAATTTGCACAACAGCGGTCGGCCGCACGAAATGACAATCAATCGTCACAACAATCGACCACTCATCTATGTGGAAAAGATGAGTCAGTCGACCGGTCATCACTCGACATACAAGTTAATTGCGGACGATCGTCCTAATGCATATTTGACTATTTCGGAAATATCTTTTCATTTTCGGAAAGATACATTTCCCCACTATATATATTGAGGCAAATTCACAGTGTATTCTTCACCCCTTGCTATCATAACTCTTCTGAAGTAATCATTCAATCAATAATTCGAGTGTGAGAGATTTTATTGTTTTCTTCAGTCAAGGTCTTTTTAGATCATGAGAGTTTTTCTTTCTTTTCACTTCGGTGAGTTTTGCGGGACTTATTTGTATAGTGGAAGCCCTGTGTGTATAATAGGTCTATCGGCCTGAATTTCGAGAATTACTGTACAAGGGATTCAAGTATAGTGGAACGCTTGTGGCGGAGAATTGCTACACGTAGGTGGTGTGGACGTAGACCTGGGGGTCGAACCACGTTATGTCGATGTAACTTGCTCGTTGCTTTGTTTGCTTTCTCTTACTCTATCTTTGTACTTTACGCATTTCATTTGAATTTTTAATTTCCGCCCAATCACCCTATTCACCCCCCCCCCCCCCCCCCCCGCCAAATGATTTACAATGGTATCAGAGCGATGTGCTTATTAAGAGCTTAAAAGCTTGAGCAAAAGGTCCAATGGCCAAAATTCCTCCTCCTGAAAACGTGTACTCGTCGGA
This sequence comes from Hemerocallis citrina, assembly GCA_017893485.1. Classification (NCBI taxonomy): domain Eukaryota; kingdom Viridiplantae; phylum Streptophyta; class Magnoliopsida; order Asparagales; family Asphodelaceae; genus Hemerocallis; species Hemerocallis citrina. The sequence goes on from CM030358.1 coordinate 34,886,824, forward strand.
GTCATTTATGTAACACCCCGAATTCCAAAATACAACTAAATTCGAAGTTCCACGGGATCTTTACACTTCTTTCGTGCAATTTTACAAGGAAATAAAAATATTTCTTACATCAGAGTTACATTACACTTTTATATTGTCACACCGGAAGCAATTTTACAATAAATTACATGAAACAACATTTAAATCAATCTTGCGCAGCATGTATACTTCAATTGTGTCAAGCATCTTTACCCTGCATATAAAACTGTGGGCGCGTCAGTTCATTCAACTGACGAAATATTATACACGGCCATCCTCTCTATGCCGGAAACAGTATAACGATTCTCATTACTTAACAAACCACAAACTTGTCACAAACAAAGCTAAAGGGACTATCCTATTGTTGTCGTGTTGTGAAAGTGCACTTAGTCCTTAATGCAATTATTTGTATTATATGACACTAATGCGCACTTGTTCAGAGTCTATGCAGCCCATACTATATAGGTCCGAGGGCAAGCCCTTAAACGTTCTTCATTTTGTAGGGTTCAATCCCTCGACATGACTTAATCTACTATTGTAACTACGGTAAGTATCTTGGATGTTTCCTGAACTACGAACTCGTGTCTAGGCGCCCTGGAGGGAATCCCAACGCACTGTCACATGACTCATCATGTAGGCATCCTGTGGTAATTCAGCTCCTACCATAGACATGACACCACCCGCAGTCGTCAAACATAACACAAAGAAAGCTATCAAGTGGCTCTCCTTCAATCCCCTAAAAAATAAAAGGCCCCGATCTAACCTCACAAAACATATTTTCCCCCCCAAAAGTTTTCCCCCAAAACTCAAATTCAAACCCCCCACCCAAAACAACCCGTATATTTATTTAATTATTTTCTCTTTCTTTCTCTCTCTCTCTCTCCCTCCCTCTTCTATTCAAAAAATTAAGAAAATAAAAATTTTAAAATTTTTTAAAAATTTTAAAAATTTTAAAATTAAAAAATTAAAAAATTAAAAAATTAAAAACTTTAAAAATAATTCAAAAAAATCATATAATATGTTTTTTGCTCGATCCCCAAAAATTTCTCATATAATATGTTTGCTACTTTAATTAATTTGCTGGACCTCCAAAACTATTTTATATGATCAAATAAGGTGCACCATTCAGAAGACATGTCGTAGGCACGTATCAACGGGCAAACCTAGTAGATAGACATTTCACATCATACATAGAAATGTGATCATATAGTTAAAAGTGCGACATACACTAGAAATTTTTTGTACATATTTCAATTGATACATACATAGTCAAAAAAGTACATTTGAATTGATCATACATACACATTTCATACACATCATACAGATAGACATTTGACATCATACACATTCAAATTTCATACACATCATATACATACACTTTACTGCTGCTGCTGGTGCTTGTTTTAGCTGCTTCTGCTGCTTCTCATATTTGTTGCCACTGATCAGCTAGTGAGGACAATGATCTGTTGTTGCTTCTGATTTAGCTAGTGCTGTTGGTGTTGCTGCTTCTTGGATTCTATGATATTACTCCTTTTGATGAACTGATATTACTAATGTTGTTCCTACTGGTTTCTTCTAATTTAGTTATTGCTGTTGCTGTTGCTGTTTCTTGGAATTGAATGATATTACTCCTTTTCATTAATGTTGCTACTATTGCAGTTGCTGCTGGTTGCTTCTGATATTATTGCTGTTGCTGCTGCTGCTTCTATGATTATTTTTTGCTGTTTTTTGTTTGTTTGCTCTTGAATCCTTTTGCATTTTGAGAAGTGTATAACTGGTTTTGACTTTTAGAATTGTGTGTCAAAAGTAAGTAGCTATTATTGATGGGAAAGATGCAGTAATGAAGACTCCCAAATTCATTAAGGAGTGTCTTCTTCATCTCCCTATAAATACCTAGTTCGGGAAGCATCTTCTACATCATGTTTGTATTGAACATGATAAGAAAAAAGAAAAGACTGAAGATGAAGAAAAGAAAGAAAAAGGGAGGTGAAATTCATGTTTTTGTGAGAATATACCCAATTTCAATTCGAGAGTTCTCTTTGCTTCTATAAATACCCAATTCAAAGAGTGTCTTCTTTATCATTCTTCGAAATGGTTTTTTGGTGAATATGAAGCAAAAAAAATGTATTAGAAAGAAAATCAAGATGCAGAAAAAGAAGAAGAAAGAAGACGAAGACTCCCAAACAAGAAGAAAAGACAAAAATGTTCACTACTTGGAGTTTAAGTAGAGAGACATATGCATGTCTATGTTAGCATACAAGTACATGCTGTGTTTCCCTCAATGAGTAGGGAAAAGTACTGACTCGGTCTCTTTTCTTTTTTAAGTTCTTTTTTTGGGGCTTTTTTTATGAATGCAAAAGTAGTTATTCTCCTTCCTTCATACACATTCGTTCACCACCATTACACAGAGTGCAGTAATTCTCTGGTTTTGTAGGGTGTCACAATGTGTTCATGGTACTTTTCAACTTCTTGGCATGCACACCTCACAATCATGCAACAAATTGCATGAATATGAGGAGTGCTTGTCAAGAAGTTATTAAGTACTTTGAATATACGGTTACACCGTACTTCTCCATCCCACGAACCAGAGAATTACTTCCTCTGTGTAACGGTAGTGAACAAAAGTGTATGTAGGGGGGTAACTGCTACTTATGCATTGAAAAATAGGCAGAGTCAGTAGTCCTTCCTACCTGTTGAGAAGAAACCCAGCATGTACTTGTATACTAAATTAATTGCAAAATTTACTCAAATCTAGTGGAAGTGCCAAAAAAATGAGTTTGTAATAGCAATTAACTTTAGTTATGTATGCATTGTATGTATGTTCAATTCACATGTATTTGCCAGTTTCTATTTTATGAAGTACAAAGCTATTATAATGTGTTCAATATATAATTCTTCGTGAATCCCAAATTCCAATCTGAAAGTTAATTGCCCAATTTTCAAACCCAATTTTCAATCCCTAACTCGGAACCCATCAAAAAAATCACAAATTCCTAATTTGAAATCAGAAATACAATCCAAAATCCCTACTTGCAACAAATCGGAACCCTAACTCAACCCGAATAACGTTCCCGAATTCACACCTAAATTGAAGGAAAGAATAATGAACAATCAAGAGTAGTTCTACAATTACAAGCGAAATTAATCTACAAATAATACATAAATACTATGAGACAAGTTCATTAAATGCAAAGACGAGAGATTCCCCACGTTTTGATGGATCTGCTGCTTGTACACCACCGCCTACCACCTGCGGCGCCGCCTACCGCCTGCAGCGCTACCAACGTCTGCAGCGTCGCTCGCCGCTGACCCCGTCTGACGCCATCACCGCTGAATTCCTTCATTTCGAAATACAAGAGAAGAAGAGAGCAAACATAACATAGACAAGAGAGCAGCAGGCAAGGGTAAAAATGTAAATTCACACTGAATCTGTTAATAACTTTTGGTGCCTATAGGTCCAATTTTGATAACTTTTGGTGTCATTGAGGTATAACGTAATTTCAGGTGTGTATAGAATATTATGAGTAACTTTGAGTGCCAATTGGTCATTCTCCCTTTACAGAAACATGTGTTAAAGAGATCGAATGAATCCCTATCATTTTATATGATTTTTTTTTTTTGCTTAAATGTTTTTTAATAAAAAAAAATGGGGAGTACGGCCACCTTATTTCATTAATAAAAAATAAAGAAATAAACCCAGAACTAACATGGGTTAAGTATAAAAGATATACAAGATAAACCTCCAACAACCTAGGAGGGTGTGTGGGTGGGTGGGTGGGTGTGTTGGGGGGGGGGGGGGGGGGGGGGGGGGGGGGGGGGGGGGTTTGACCAAGGTTTTCAATATGATTTTTCAATATGATTGGGTCATTATCGGTATTTCCATAAAGCAGACTTTATATACTGTAACCAATGAAGGGAATAGCAGCAATCAAAACAACAACAAAAAAAATAGATTTGGCTACTATTCTCATTAGCAATCTAAAGGCTGATGGAAATTGCAGCCGTTACTGACGCAACAATAACTAGCTCACTAGTGAAAATAGTTTGGTAATGGTCATACTTTTACAAATAGTTTTAAAAAGTGGCTTAGTACGGTTAAAAAGTTACGCACAGTTAAAGGGTATTGTGAAATTGTGATGATGAATCAATCTATTATGTGGAATTTGTATATAAAATGTAGTTTGGCTAATTTTCAATCTGTAACTTATATGCAACAAAAAAAATAATTAACATATCATGTACAATAAAAAAAACTGTACTGAACAAAACAACTTATTTTGGGCTCTCTAACTATGATAACTATGATGAAGCAAAACATGCCTAAATTAAATGACCACCCAAAATCAAAGCTTCACACGACTATGTCCAAGGGCCATCTTACAAACGCCAAACTTAGCCGACAGAAATTTCCAGATATTCTCGTCGGACAGCTTCCAAATTGCTAAACTTACAGGAGATGGACTTCAAGAACGCTAATATTACTTGACTTCAAGAACGCTAATACAGTTTCCAAAATCGAGCTTGTCTGAACATTATCAGTTAAGATGGACTACAACAACAATGTGCCAGCTACAAAACTTAGTAACGGTAGGTAGTATCTCCACCATATTTGCTCCTAAAAGCATAGTGATCAAACTTTGAGTCACTGTACTCTGGTGTCTTCACATCAACAGGCTTTGGTTCAACTTCCCCAATTTTCTCACGGTGGCGATGCCTGGTTCTCTCTTTTGGGACCTTTGAACCAATCTGAGGAGCTTCTCCTGAATGATAGAAATCTCCATACTCTTGTCTCTTAGATGACCGGTGCTTGCTGGAAACCGTAGGATCCTTGAATTTGGGCGGTTTGTTACTCTTCTGAGGCCTCGATGATGTGGTGCTAGTCTCCGACATAGGGGCAGGGCTCACTTGCTTCTGTAACAAAGGTGGCTCTGCTCTATCCTCAGGCAACACAAGGTTGTCCTTGAGTGGGTTGAGACCTTCTTTTTGTCCAACTAGAGGCAGCTTTCGAGGGAAAACGTTCAGAAACATGGTGCCAATTGCTTCGAGAGAAAATTTGAACAGATCAGAGAGGAGTGTTCCCAATGATGGCCAGCCTGCAACTGGATCCTCTTTCAGGCTTTCGACAATAAGGGTGGGCTCTTTAGTGGTGTGATCTTGATATTGAGTCTGAGGAGCTTTCTTCTGTAGCAAACAAAAGAAAGTGGTTGGTGCATGTAAAAAGAAAAATTAAAATGTACAACTGATGTACCAATATACCAATATAAAAGAGACTAATTAGCCTAATGAACAAAAAGTAGCATACCAAATCTCTTAGATATCAATTAAAGTAGATGATATAATAGATGAGAGGTTCTTAGGAAATGTAGTTTAGACATCATTTGAACATACGTCACATATGTTGAGTTAGTTTTCTGTTGAATAAAGTCTTGACTTGGTCTTTCCAGGTTGAGTTAGAAACCTAAGAGTTACTTTGTTATCTGGTTATTTGCATTCCTAGTTTGTAGGCTGTTTTGAATTAGTCAAGTTTGTAGTAGAATAGGACTCCTAGGTTCATGGCAATCTGTTACGGCTGTGAGCTAGCTTTCCGTTTTTCAGTTGTGTAATTGGCTTTATAAGTTAGCCACTCTATCAAATAAAGATTCATTGAGTTCAGTTCCAATTGTGTTTTAAAGCTTTCTATTCACAGGGCTAGAACAAATTGGTATCAGAGCCCCAATCCAAGGGGCCTGATTTGTGAGATCACCAATCAAACGAGAGAAAACACGAGAGAAACCTAATGTCTTCATCAGTGAGTGGAGCAGGAAGGGTTGTGATGGAAGGGGGATCAGCACTATTAGCTGTACCTGTCTTCGATGGACACTATGACCATTGGGCGATGTTGATGGAGAATTTCATACGATCCAGGAAGCTATGGCACTTGATTGAAACCGGAGTTCCTACTGAGACTCAGGTTGCTCAACAGGCCATAACGTTCTCAACCATTGTGCAAGGTCAGCGACAACAGACTGATTCCTAGAAGCAGAGAGAGGAGCTAAAGCAGCGAGTGGAGAAGATGAAGGAAGATGACTTCATAGTGAAGAGCTATATGTTCCAAGCCATTCACAGAACCATCATGGAGACAGTCACTGACAAGACCAGCCTAAAAGGCATCTGGGATTCCATGAAACAAAAATATCATGGAACCACCAGAGTGAAGAGAGCTTATAGGCAGGCTTTGAAGAAAGATTTTGAAAATCTACAAATGCAGGAAGATGAGAAGGTGGATGATTACTTTGCAAGGGTATTGACAATCGTCAATAAGCTTCAGGTGCATGGTGGAGCGACAATGTCACAAATTGACATTGTTGAGAAGGTGTTGAGATCTTTACCTCAAAAGTATGACTGTGTTTCATGCTCTATTGAGGAGTCCAACGATCTCGATACAATGACAGTAGATGAACTTCAAAGCAGCTTGTTGGTCCATGAGCAGAAGTTCAATAGAAGAGCTGGTGGTGTAAAGGAAGAGCAAGTGTTGAAAGTGACTGTGGCAGGTGAGAACAGCAATTTAGGGAGAGGTTTCAGAGGACGGGGCCGAGGAGGATATGGACGAGGAAGGGGAAGGACTGGCTTCAACAAAGCTACTGTAGAATGTTACAAGTGTCACAAACTTGGACATTTTCAGTATGAATGTCCAACACAAACGAATGTGGCCAACTATGTGGAAGCGAATGAGGATGAAGAGATGCTCCTGATGGCCTTTGAGGTAACCAATGCTTCAAATAAAAGTACTGCTTGGTTTTTAGATTCTGGGTGCTTTAACCATATGTGTGGGGATAAAAGATTATTTTCAAGTTTGGACATGAGTTTCAAACACTCTGTCAAACTTGGGAATGATTCAAGTATGATGGTTATTGGCAAAGGGAATGTTAGAGTTGTATTTAATGGCTTGAAATATGTGATTGAGGATGTTTATTTAGCTCCTGAGTTGAGGAACAATCTACTTAGCATAGGTCAACTGCAAGCAAGAGGGTTGTCAGTATTGTTTCAAAATAACGTGTATAGACTCTATCATGATCAGAGGGGGTTGATGGCCACTTCAAATATGAGTAGGAACAGAATGTTTATTTTGTTCTCAGACCAGGTCACTACCAACAATGAAGATGACCAATGCCTTCAAGCTGACACCTCAAAAGACCAAATCAAGCTATGGCATCAAAGATACGGTCACTTAAGCTATAAAGGCTTAAGAACATTGCAGCACAAGAAGATGTTGACCGGATTGCCGCAACTTGGAGCTTCAAAGGAGGTCTGCCGAGAGTGTTTGATAGGGAAGCTGCCGAGAGGTGTCATACCAAGAAGAAGCATCTGGAGAGCCAAGAAAGTCCTTGAACTAATCCATGCAGACATTTGCGGTCCTATCACTCCGGCCTCAAGCAGTGGGAAGAGGTACATATTATGCTTTATTGATGATTTCAGCCGAAAAGCAAGGGCATACTTGTTATGTGAGAAGTCAGAAGCCTTGAAAACCTTCGAAAACTTCAAAAAACTAGTTGAGAAGGTTGTTGATGCCTCTATCAAGTGTTTAAGGACTGATCAAACGCATTCTATGATTTCTGTAAGGAGCATGGGATTAGGAGGCAGCTCACTAATGCTTACTCACCATATCAAAACGGAGTTGCGGAGCGAAAGAATCGGACGGTGTTAAACATGGTGCGTAGCATGCTGGTTGCGAAAATAATGCCCAAGTTCTTCCGGTCTGAGGCTGCTTTATGGACGTTCTATGTCCTAAATAGATCACCAACCACTGCGGTAAAAGATGTCACACCACAAGAGGCATGGAGTGGAAGGAAGCCGTCTGTAGATCACTTTCGAGTTTGGGGTTGCATAGCTCATGGCCATGTACCTGAGGAGAGGAGAACCAAGTTGGATAACAGAAGCATCATGTGTATCTTGCTGGGAGCTAGTGAGTCTTCTAAGGGCTACAAACTCTACGATCCTGTTGCGCAGAAAGTGGTATTTAGCACGGATGTAGTGTTTGAGGAAGGAGAAGCTTGGAACTGGGGAGAAAAATTTGAGAACCAAGTAAACATGGAATTAACTTGGATAACTGAGGCAGTAGAGTGTGAGTTTGAAGGTGAAGGATGTGAAGAAACTGATAGTGAATTCAGTGACAGAGAAAAAGGAAATAGAGATGAAGCGCAGGCGGGAAATGAATTCAAAGCTACTGCTCAAAACCTGGACTTGCCTCCAGGCCCACAAATGAGCAACTCAGGCCCACAAGCTGATGAAGACTTAAGCCAATGCCCAGACTTGAGCCTAAATGAAGATGAACCATCAAGAAGGAAAAGTAGCAGAACTGGAAGAACAATCAGACAACCACGGTGGCTAAAGGAGTACGTCACTGGAGCTGAGTTTAAGGAAGAAGAGGCGCTGCTTATGGAAGATGGAGAGCAATTGGAAGATCCGGTCTGCTATGATGAGGCTGCCAAAGAAGAAAAATGGAGGATTGCAATGGATAATGAGCTCAAATCCATTGAGAAAAACAACACCTGGACATTAATGGAGCTGCCGAAAGGAGGGAAGAGAGGGGGGGGGTAAAGTGGATCTTCAAAACAAAGAAAGACGAGAAGGGAGAGATAGTGAAGCATAAGGCGAGGCTCGTCGCGAAGGGATATTCTCAGAATCAAGGGATTGACTACTCGGAAGTCTTCGCACCAGTCGCACGATTGGATACAGTGAGAACAATTATTGCTCTCTCAGCTCAGAAGGGTTGGAAGATCTTCCAGTTAGATGTTAAATCGGCGTTTTTACATGGGGAGCTAGAAGAGACGGTGTTTGTGGACCAGCCTCAAGGGTACGTGAAGAAGGGTAAGGAGATGATGGTATACAAGTTGCATTAGGCGCTGTACGGGCTGAAGAAAGCTCCGCGAGCATGGTTCAGCCGAATTGAAGCATGGTTCACAAGTCAAGAGTTCCACCGATGTGATAGTGAACAGACTTTGTTCACAAAAAGGAGCGAGGAAGGAGGAATAATCATAGTAAGCATTTATGTTGATGATTTGATTTTTACTGGCAATGATTCAATTATGTTGAACAGCTTTAAGCTTACTATGATGGAAGAATTCGACATGACCGATATGGGGATGCTCTCTTTCTTTCTGGGTATTGAAGTGATTCAAAAGCCATATGGTATTTTCATAAACCAGAAGAATTATGCTTTAGAGGTGTTAAGGAGATTTCAAATGGAGGACTGTAAAGTTGTGGCCACACCCATTGTACGAGGGATGAAATCAACAAAGGACGCAGAAGGAGTTGCTGTTGATGAAAATTATTTTAAAACGTTGGTTGGAAGTCTGATGTACCTTACATCGACTAGACCAGACTTAACGTTTGTTACAGGTCTTATCAGCAGGTATATGAGCAGCCCCACTGAGTATCATCTACAAATTGCCAAAAGAGTGTTGCGGTACATAAAAGGAACAAGTGGCTATGGTATTCAGTACAAAGCAAGCGGCAGCAGAAGTTTGGAGGCATACACCGACAGCGATTATGCTGGCGACTGCGACGACCGAAAGAGTACGAGTGGTTACGTATTCTTGCTGAGCTCAGGAGCGATAGCATGGAGTTCTAAAAAGTAGCCCATTGTGACATTATCGACCACCGAAGTTGAGTTCGTGGTTGCTGCAACCTCGGCGTGTCAGGGAATTTGGTTGAAGAGAATTCTTGAAGAACTAGGCGAGAAGGAAAGTGAAATACTGCAAGTTAAATGCGACAACAGCTCCACTATTAAGCTGTCAAGGATCCCAGTCCTCCATGGCCGCAGTAAGCACATAGACGTGCGCTATCATTTTCTCAAAGACATCACAAAGCAAGGAGTGCTTTCATTAGTACACTGTGGAACAGAAGAACAAGTAGCTGATATCATGACTAAGCCGCTGAAGGTGGACACTTTCACTTATCTCAGAGGCAAGCTTGGAATGTGCGATTACATGGAGTTAATCTGAAACATCGTCATATGTTGCAGATTAAGGGAGAGTATGTTGAGTTAGTTTTCTGTTGAATAAAGTCTTGACTTGGTCTTTCCAGGTTGAGTTAGAAACCTAAGAGTTACTTTGTTATCTGGTTATTTGCATTCCTAGTTTGTAGGCTGTTTTGAATTAGTCAAGTTTGTAGTAGAATAGGACTCCTAGGTTCATGGCAATCTGTTACGGCTGTGAGCTAGCTTTCCGTTTTTCAGTTGTGTAATTGGCTTTATAAGTTAGCCACTCTATCAAATAAAGATTCATTGAGTTCAGTTCCAATTGTGTTTTAAACCTTTCTATTCACAGGGCTAGAACAACATACCTCTTTCGAGGAAAAAGAACCAAATCCATGTTGAAGCAAGCCTGATAAGTAACCAGCCAAGATGGCACCAAAAACCATCACAATATCTGCAGAATATAAAAAAACTTCAAAAGTGAGAATGTCAACATTTGTCTAGTATCACAGACCATGCAACTGCTGCACGACATTGTTTGGCACCCACTGACCAAGACCCTAAGGGCCAGATACAATAATGTGCAGTATTAATTATTAAATGTTCCTTAAAGTTGTCAATCGAGTTTGGCAAATATGCTTGTCCGGCTACAAGATAAATGACTTGAGACTGTGGTTTGAGGAAAACCAAGGAGCTACATTATACAAAGACCAGACCCATAACTTAAAGAGGGGGATTCCAACACTGCATTGTTTGATAAGATTAGGAACAGTAAGAGAACGTCAAAAATGATTATGGGTCTACAATACAGTGACACCCGAGTACGAGCTGGTTCCAAAATTACAACCATTTACTGACAACCATTGCAAAGTAGCACTAAAAGAGCATTTGGTACCCCCCTGTTGCCTGACTCCCGAGGAGCTCCAGAATGGAAGAATCTAATGACTTGGACCAGACTTCTGAAGAATATGAGGTCCAGTCAGCAATCAAAGAATAACATTAGGGCAAAAGCACCTTAGCCTAATGGTTTTCCCATTGTGTTATGCAAAATTTTGCAGAGTTGTGAAGAAACAACTTACAGAATTATTTGTTTCCTTGCACGAGTGAACTAGATGTGGATCAGCTTAAATATGATTCTTTACTACAAGAGAATGGTATAAAGGTCAACAACCTTTGGCCCATTGGCCTCCATGATGGCCCTTTCAAAATAATTACAAAAGTATTTTTTTGCTAATCCACTAGCTCCTAACCGATGGGAAACAGTAGTCCATCAACCAAAACTATGGATGGTGGACCACTACTAGGTAAAGGGTTGGGATCGATACCAGGCTACAACGTAGCCCTCTATTAAAAAATAAATACAAAAATAAATAAATTATGGAAGGTGGGAACAACTCCTAAAGTTGTATTCCACAAGAACTGATTCTTGCATTATTTGGATTTTGAAAAGGCATGATACTGTGAACTGTGATTTTGAGGTATTAACAATAATAAATTTTGGGACATAATGGATAAGTGAATGCAAATGTGTATTATATGGAAGAATCCTCAGGACCTCAACAAGGAGCATTGCCACAGGACCAAATGTATTACAAGCAGTTGAGTTCACTATAGTTAGTCTTGAAGAGCTGAAGTTGAAATCTATGTTTGCATATTTAGTAGTTTGGTTAGGTTTACAAACTGACATCATTTTTATTGCCAAATTAAAGGTAAAGTGTTTGAATGGAAGAAACTATTTTATAAACAGAGACTAGATACTAACCTGAAGTTGATATTGAGTTATACTCGGTATTACAATCTTCTTGCTGAAGAGATATTTGACGAAGAGCAGCATTTCCTCTGTCAATAACAAGTAAGGAACAAGTCTTGCTGATATATTGTACATCAAAGTCAGAGGAAAATTTTGCATCCTCGCTTGGCCCATCCCTATAACCTGCGATGTTTGATTTGCCTCCAGCAATAGTTGTCACTCCTGTTTCCCAATAGTTCAGATAAGTAGCTCTAATCCTCAATAACAAAATATTACTTGACTTGTTTAAAACAACACACCTGCTTCTCCAATTTTTCTAATAGCCAAATTAGAAGTATCTGCAACATATATGTTTCCCTTCTCATCTGCGGTAACTCCCTTTGGGTGATGAAAACGAGCATCACTAGGTTTACCGTCTACAAACCCAGAGTATCCTTGAAATGAACCGGCAACTAGCCTCTCTCTGCTATCTGAATTACCTTTTCATTAGTCCACAAACTTAAATCCAAAAACCAGAATTTCATTATGCAATATCTCATGAATAAACAAAAGGTAAGTAGCTTTATATTTCCATAGAAGAAAAATAGTCAAATGATAAAGAATAACTAGAAAACAGGAAACGTAAAAAGAGTTCAGAAATGATTAGGAAGAATACACTACAAAACCCAGCTCTAGTAATTGCAAAGAGAAAAAAAATTGCAGTCATATATTGGATAGTGGTGACTTGCTCTATGTAAATATAACATTCAGTGTGAAAGAAGGCGTTTTTGGGGGGGGGGAGTAATGGTGGTTCGGTTCTTGAGCTTACACATTAGCTTGGTGTTTCAGTGATGCGTTAAGGGAGTTGTGTAAAGAAGACAAACAACATAGGGCTTGATTTGTGCCTAGGTTTAGAAACATTAACATTGACAACAGCGAGTGAAAGTTGACATGGAGAAGAAATTCTCATACAATATCTAAATTAAGACTGCTAAAACAATTGACTTAGTGGAAGCCTGACTTAGTGAAAGCCTGGAAGGGTTACATTGTCAAAGCAATGAGCAATAGAGTAAAACTCCAGTGGCATAAGGTTAGGTGAGGGTTATAACCAATGACAGAATGAACAAACTCGTCGTAACTTCGTCGACTTGTATCTCCATAAGTACAATCAGGCACAGACTCAGAAAGATAATCTAAATGGTATACAATCAGGCACAGACTCAGAAAGATAATCTAAAAGGTATACAATCAGGCACAGACTCAGAAAGATAATCTAAAAGGTATACAACTAATTGCTGAACAAATGATCCAGGGATGCATTTTTCACATTAAAGATGACTTACTGCATGAGTCACTGTACGACTATGATAGACTGTAATATTGTGCATGTGATATTAGGGAGAGAAAAATAACAACAAAAAAACCGGCATATGCTGCGAAGCAAACCAGATCTTAGACAAGAGAAAGATTTCAAAGGCATGGTTTGGACTCAGTGATGCAAGGATCTAAAGGCATAACCAAACATTGGATTCAAGCCTTCCATCACCCAATCGTACAGAAATGTGGAGTGTAAGATAATTTGGTATTTGATGAGAAAAGAAATAGCACTCCTAAAGAATTGTTTATATAGACCAGGTACAGAAGTTCAATATGAAAAGCGTATCCAACAAGCATTAGAACTAGAGTTGGTTATCCACTGAGCATCCGGTGAGATTTCGATGAACTGAGCGCAGAACTGATATCCTCGAGAAAAACGTAATTTGTGACCTCAATACGAATGTTAGAGGAAACCTGTTGAGGAATAGCTGTAGCAGAGCATCAGACAATAGCACACGCAACCTCAGGAATTATGTGGCTTCAATTTCTTCTATAACCCATTTCACTTCGGCCTATTTGAATGATGGGGTGAATGATATTTGTAGTGGACTGCCACTTTGTTCCTAGTTTTGAAGATCACGAGGTGATACTGTCCAGGCTTTTTACAAGTCATCATCTATTAACAAATATTTTCACTAATATGCTACCTCACCCACGGTGTTTGAGGGTCAGATTAGACATTGATGACATTTGTGCTCCAGTTTGAGGGAAGGAGGCATAGAAGAAATTATGGGAGAATTTCAAGAAACAGGAGATTTAGATATTACATAATAATTTATTTAAGACGAAGTCTTGCAATCGAACATCAGGACAAAAAACCAAATGTTACAAGACTCGGAACTAATGGATAGTATTATTCAACCAGAAGCAGTGGGGTTTTGAACTAGCGATTGACTGCAAATGAGACTGGTAGTAACTAACTTTCAAGCCCCAATAAACTTTCCAAAAGGTTCGATGATATATAGACTGCAATCCAATTCAAGTGCACATACAGATCTGATATTGAGGTTGTGGATGGTATAAATAGGTAAAGGATTTCTAGGAGAATTCATTGTATTCAAATTGAGATCTTCTACTTTAAGAGCGTGACAACTAGAATTTCTCTAAGAATAAAAGAGATCAAGCTATCATACTTAGGTTGTGATGTTTTACGAGATTGCAATGCTCCGTTGTACATCATAATCTTAATTCTCTAGGACAACAGTAAAAGTATCTCTATTCTCTCATTGACGTAGGTCAGTTTGGTCAACCAACAAATGTTCTAAATGTTTGAATTCTACTTTCTTGCTTTTGTGTTTGAAGATTAGATTGATCTTGTGTCTTTCTTATTGTGTGGATTGTTAGGGATTAGATCACGCTTCTACTGTGGTGTAATTCTTAGTTTCTTTCCAAAATAGTTGCATACATCGGTCGAGTTTCTAGTTTAACCTCCAAAGACATACTAGCAAAATGAAACAATACCAAGAAAATACAAAACAGGATGTTTGTATTCTCAATTGGAGATATATGCAAGATAAACATGACATGAATCCCAACTCTGATACTTGCTAAGAAAAGAAACAATGAGCAGTGATCATAAAAAATAATGCTAACATCAGAACTCCACAATATACATTGGAAACAAAATTGATAATGACATATAATAAACCCAACAATGCATGTTCTACAGCGAAGCAACATAAATCTAACAAATTCACTGAATACAACCAAACTAAGACATGGGTTTTGTAATCATACATTGAGACAACGGCGGAGTAATCCGAACGACGTTACTATTACTCGAATCAACCACAAAAAGATCACCTTCCGGCGACACCCTCATAGTATATGGCACCAATCCCAGCATGTTCCCCTCCACAAGTGTCTCCACAAAATACCCACTCTCAAACTCAACAGCATCCCCATCTACAACCAACCATTCCCAAATTACTAAAATACCCATAAAAAACATTTTATAATATAAACCAATAAAATGAAGTTTACCATATTGGGTTTGTTTGGGTGAGGAAGAAGAAGAAGAAGAAGATGATGCCCTTCTAGTCCACTTGAGCACTGAAGATATATGTTTCGCAATAGCCCCAGCTGCAAAATTGGAAAATGTTCAAAGCCCATCAAAAAAATTGGAGGAAAAGTTAGGGGAGGGGGGTCTGTGAGATCTACCGGATGGGTGAGCTTCAGATTGGGAATTGAAGGAGAATGAGAAGAGGAGTAGTAGGAGGAGATGGAGAGGCTTCATGATTGGATTATTGAGATGGGTTTTGGGTTTTATTTTCTGGGTGTAATTGGATTGGAATTTGGGTTTCAGTAAGAGAGTGGAAGTGGGAAGAGTGAACTTGTTAACTATACTTTGTGAAAGCCAATTTTATGGGATTTTCTTTTTGAGTTGGAGAGAGAGTGAAGGAAAGAGAGGAAGAGAAAAAAAAGAGGGTTTAAAAAAAAGGCATCGGCTTTTAGGATTTTATTTGGTTGGGTTGGCTGCTCAGATGGAAAAAGTAGGAGGGAGGGAAGGATGCCTATATGTGACATACTGTTTTAAACTATGCGCATCTTAGATTTTTTTCCGGAAATAGACCACTTTTGAAACTAATTTTTTTTTCAAAAAAAAACACTCCAAAATAGACTACTCGCAGTACGGAATTGTGACCTCTTCTGTAACATTGTCGCAGTTCCCTACTGGAGCCTACATACTTGCCAAAAAATTTCAGATTCCAAAACTTAGTTTAAAATTTCTCAAGTTCAAAGAAGCGATAATACGTAACTACGGTCTACGTTATTTTAATTTTTATAAATGCTGGAAACTAATTACATTAATTCAATTGAAATTACAGTAATGCATACTTTACAAACTGATTACATATAGATTTGATTAGAGGCAGCAATCACTATAGTATACAAGTACATGTTGGGTTTTTTCTTAAACAGATAAGAAAAACTACTGATTCTGCTTTTTTTTTCAATGCAGAAGTAGCAGTTGTACTCCCTGCATACACTTCCATGCACCACCATTAGACAGAGACAACAATTCTCTGATTAGGAGGTTGAAGTAGTGGTGGGTGTAGCAATGTATTAGGGTTGGCATTCGGGTCGAACGGGCCGGGCCGGGCCGAACCCGCCCGGGTTGGACCTTGGCTTGGGCGGGCTCGGGCCGGTTTGGCGACTTAACCGGGCCGGGCCTAAAGTTGTTTTAGGCGACCCGCCCAACCCGTGAACCCTTTAGGATCCAACCCGGGTCGGGTCGGGTCGACCCGCGGGTTGGCCCGTTTAGATAGATAGGTTTTTTTTATAATATTTTTAACTTAAAATAATAATAATAATAATACTAATAATACTAATAAACATTAAAAACTGTAATAATAATAAGATTGAAAGAGTGAAATTGGCAAAAAATATTGAAATATTATTCATATGAATTTAAGTTATACAATTTTCACAATTTCTAATGAAATGAAGAATTCAATTTACAAATATGTTTTATACACTAACATATTTCTTATATACAATTTTAATTGACTCCAATTTTACTAATTTAACATAACAAGTAAAGATATAATACAATTTCTAATGTGTCGGTCGAGTTGTTATTACAAGCAAAGCTATTGTTGTTGTTGTTGTTCTTCCGGTGAGTTACTCCCATTTGTGGACATTGATAGTATTTTCCCTTGTGTCCTATCTTCAGCCTTCAGCCAGTCTTCTGTGCAAACAAGCATCTCTAACGTGTCGAGCTTCAAGCGATTCCTGTAATCAGTTAGAACTCTGCCACTTGAAGAAAATGCACTTTCAGAAACAACTGTAGAGACAGGAGGAGTTAGTAATTCTTTAGCCATAATTGACAGAATACTAAAAGTGTGTTCATGGTCTTTCCACCATTGTAAAATATCTAGTGGAGAAGAAGAAGGCTCAGAATCTTGTTGGTTATACCAATCTAATTCATTTGGTTGATTAGTCCTAGATTTTTTTATTGAATTTGTGTAAGTAAATTAAATGTTCTATCATCAAATATACTCTTACCCTTACCTTTAGAAGTACCAGAAGAAGAACTAACTACAGAAGTTGTACTAGTAGAAGCAAAACATCTATCATAATAATCATACAAGTTATTAATGTAGATTCAAACTGAACTAAAAAAATAGCGCAATCAATTACTATTTCTACATTTCTCCAAGTAATGCAAAAAATATTTCAATCAAACTCTTCGTACCTTCTAATTTGATATGAGGATTCATAACGGTAGCAATACAAATCAACATAGGAAGAGAAAAATAATACTTCAAAAAAATTTTGTATGCAGGTTTTACAATCTCACCAACATGGGGATCATTTAACATTTCGTTAAATGTTTGCATCATGCTAACTAATGAAATAAAAATGCTACTAGAAGTAGATTCATATATTTTTGAAAATTTTAAAGTTGCAGTTTTAAACGGTTCTAAAAGTTTCAACAAAGTTTCGGCATAATACCAATCGGTGGGAGTCATTTCAAAATTTGGCATATGAAATGCGATACAAAAATTATTTACAACTGCTTTATATTTGGTAACAACATGTAGTAAATCAAAAGTAGAATTCCATCGGTGTCTAATATCCTTTGGAAATCTTCTAAAAGGTACATTTTTAAGCCTACACCAAGCTTTCCATTCTTGAAATACGCTTGAACTTAATGCAATGAAATGTACACAATTTCTAATTTTAACTATATATGGATCGGCTATTTTTAATGCATCTTGAACACATAAATTTAAAATATAACATGCACATCTAACATGAAAAATATTGTCAGATGAAGGGTTTAATACGGATTTTAAAGTAGTAATTGCTACATTGTTGTTAGATGCATTATCAAAACTAATACACATCATTTTATCGCGAATATGAAAAACATCACAAATTTCTAAAATATGGTTTGCTATTTCAGTGCTACTATAGGGATATGGCAACGCCGAAAGTGATATGATTCTTTTTTGAAGAATCCAATCATTGTCGATCCAATGACAGGTTATTCCCATCATTGGAATATTGTTGACACCCGTCCAACAATCCGAAGTTAAACTAACTCTACAAGTTAAACTCCATAAAATTGCAATCAAAGCGTCCTTCATTTCGATGTACATTTTAAAACAATCCGATTTGTAAGTATTTCTCGGAATTCTTCTAAAATGAGGGTTTAAGGCCGTTTGGTTAAAATTTTTCAAGTCCCTACTCTCGGGATAGGAAAATGGTAACTCTTCCTTTATGACTAATCGGGTCATTTCCCGACGAACAAGATCGGGATCATAAGGGTGACTATCAACTAGACCGGTCCTATGATTGATTTTTTGTTGGCCTTGTAGGTTAGCAAGAAGGTCTTTATGGTTATATTGGATGTGTCTACTAATTGTACCGGTGCCGTCACCCCTCTTGAATTTGTATGTTTTAGAACATATTTTACAAACTTTCAAACCTATACCCGGAGTTTGTTCGTTCGGGATATAATCGTAAAACTTATGCCAATCACTACTTTCTCCTCTACTTTTCCTACTACTACGGGGTTGTGTGGTTTCAATTGGTTGTTGTTGTTGTTCTTCTTCTTCTAATTGTATGTCACCTACAAACTCGTCGTGTGCACCCCATTGTTGGGTAGGAGGATCATGGTACTCTTGGGCGGGCTCACTAATTGGGACAATCGGTGGCCTACGGGAAGAGGAGGAGGAATCTTGCCCGCTACGACCGCTACCGCGTGATCTAGACATAATTTAGTAATATACTAATGTATGTAAAAAAAACTGCACAATGTAGGAACGGTGAATTATAAAAAAAATCTAAAAAACAAGAGGGTTGAGATAGAGAAGATCAAAAAACCAACAATAATTATAACTACAACACAAAAATAAAATAACGATAGAGGTATGAAATTTTGATACCGTTCACCGTGGATACGCGTATATAAAATAAACCGTAAAAATAAGAATAGAAGTAGAACTAGAAATAAGTGATTCCGGAATTGAAGAGTTGAGGAGAGCGTGAAGGAGAATTGACGACTTGATCACTTGGAGTTGGACGAGAGTTGAAGAGTTGAAGACGTTGTTGAATTTTGATTTCGATACGATCGAAAATTGATCGTGTATATGCCTTGAAGACTTGCTTGTTGAATACTTGAATTTTTGAAAAATTCCTTAGAAATGAGTTAAAATAGTAGAGAGAGTAGGAGAGTAAGGTGTGATTTTTTTGATGGGGTTTTGGGGGATATTTATAGGCTCAAAATAAACAAAAAACCCAAAAAAAAAAAATCCAAGCAAAACGGCTATAATAGCTGTTTTCCTCTCTGTGCTACAGTGCCCCCCCCAAACGGCTTATTTGACCCGCGGGTCAACGGTCGACCCGTGACGGGTCGAACGTTCGACCCAAACCGGTCCAACGGGTCGCGACCCGTGGGTTGGGTGAACAGTAACGGGTTTGCAGGCCGGGTTGAACGGGTTCGAATCGCTATTTACGCAACCCGGATCGAGCCGTTACTATTCACGGGTTCGACCTGAACCCGCCAAATGCTTTGGCGGGCTGGGTTCAACGGGCGGGTCGCGGGCGGGTCGCCGGTTGACCCAGCCCACTTGCCATCCCTACGATGTATTTATAGTACTTTACAACTTCTTGACAAGCACTCCTCTTATTCATATTATTTGGTGCATGAATAGGATGTGTGCATATCAAAGTTGAAAAGTAGCATGAATACATTGTGACATCCTCCACTACTCCATCTTCCAAACCAGAGAATTTTCGCACTCTGCCTAATGGTGGTACATTAAAGTGTATGAAGGGAGAAGAAGCTGCTATTCATGCATTTACAAAAGAAAGAAAATAGGCAGAATGAGAAGTTTTCCCTACCCGTATAGGGAAACCCAGCATGTACTAGTATACTAGTATGAACATGCATCTATCTCCCTCCTTAAGCTCACATAAATTCAACATAATCTCACATATTTGAATATGTAACGCCCCGAATTTCAAATAAGATCGAATTCGAGATTCCACAGGATCTTTACACTTCACTCCGTACAATTTTACAAGGAAATTTAAATTTTTCATAATACATCAGAGTTCTTTACATTTTGTTTACACAACGGAAAAATAAATGAAATACAACATTGAAAATAAAATACAACTTATACAACTTTATCAATGAAAGTCATCAACTGCATTATAACATCTTTAATTCTTCATGAAAATGTCCATTACCTGCATATTAAGCTGTGGGCACGTCAGTCACTTACAACTGACGAAAATGTTATACTCGGCCATCCACTCTATGCCGTACATATAACAATCTCCATACTTTATCAAACCATAATTTGAATGAAAAATAAAGTGTAAAATGTGACTACACTAAGCATGTAAGTGTATGTGTTGCCTTAATGCCTAATACAGATATTTTATACTAAGATGACACTAATGCATACTTGTTCGGATTCTATGCATCTCATACTACATAGGCCTGAGGGCAAGCACCTATGTACTCCACATTAAAGGGTTCGATCCCTCGTCATGAAACTACTCAGTAATAAGACAAAGTTAAGACGTTCCACGAGTACCGATCCCAGTCGGAGAGAACCGCCGCAACAAGTCCCCCATCTGACTGTTATACAGACTCCTCGTCGTGCAAACCTCCCGCAAGTACCCCTTTAGCCCCGGTATACGTATATACATGGAGTACGGCAAACTATCCGCCCGACTACGCATAGTCCCGGATTTAAAATAAAAGCTTGTCTCCCACGAGGCAACCACAATCCTGGAGTACACCGCCCGACTGGGTCTATAGTCC
This sequence comes from Hemerocallis citrina, assembly GCA_017893485.1. Classification (NCBI taxonomy): domain Eukaryota; kingdom Viridiplantae; phylum Streptophyta; class Magnoliopsida; order Asparagales; family Asphodelaceae; genus Hemerocallis; species Hemerocallis citrina. Next base: position 34,907,692 of record CM030358.1, read on the forward strand.
CGATGAACCACCGCAACAAGCCCACCGCCCGACTATATAGATGTGTTGTGCAATCTAGTTACCTAAATAAATAGATAAAACTAGACACAAATTATAAACCTCGCAAGTGCACGAATCATTTGAAAAAGCGTAGCAATAGCAAGGGTCGATCCCACAGAGATTGTAGACTTTAACTTACTAATCAATAAAAAGAATAAGAATCATAAAGAGTTGTTTTAAAGATCTAAAAGAAATAAAAATATTAAAACTAAATTAAGAAGTGTTGAATCACAAATATTTATGAAGTAGTTGGGTTTAGATCTCCACCAATAGTCAATAATGCTAAGTAACCTCCTGAACTTCTTCTTATTACTCATGTTTGTTCCCTTCAAGGGCATGGTATCTACTCCTTAAAGTACTGTTTCCCTAAGCCAAGAATTAGGCATGGTATCTACTCTAATTCGTTTCTTCCATTAAGTGTTTAGCATGGTATCTACTAAGTTGTACTTAAAGAAAACATAAGATCAGTGGAAACGAACAAACACTCAAGGTTCTAGAAATTGGTATCAGATCTAGATCCCTTAAGTTGATTGAACCAAGAACCCCAAAAGATTCCCTTGTTACAGGTTACGGGCACGAGATACGGGTCGTCTCAATATGCTCATATAACAGATTCAGATAGATGGTAATGCAAACTTGATATTCTCAAGTTCTGTACGTCAGTCGACTGGCTCTCACCTCAGTCGACTGCTCTCAGAGCTTCGAGAACCAGTTTGATTATCATAAGTCTATATCAATTCAATCAGATTCAATCAATAAGTAAAATAGAAGATTTCAAAAGAATATAGCACTACATAACTACGGCTTCAATCTTCCCAACTATGACATTAGTTCCACATAATAGTACTTTTATTAATCAACAAGTTTGAATACATGGTTAACATAAAAGAATAGAAAGAGAAGGGATAAACTGATGTAGTTCGGTCAGATAGGTCGGCTGGCTGTCACACAGTCGACCGGCCGTTCTTTTCTTAATGCTTGATCTCCTTTCTTCTTCTTCTATGTTGCTGCCGTGCTGCACTTTGTTGATGGCTTGATCGTTCAGGAACTCTTGTGATTCGGCTGATGGTGTGTGCGGAAGAACGTCCGAGAGAGAGTGTCTTTCGCTTCTTTCTTGATTGGTATTTATAGAACAAGAGAAGAGAATTAGGGTTTGTACTTTTTGCAGAGAAGTCCTCTTCTATTGTTATTTCTTTCCTTATCTTCATCAGCCGTTTATTTCTTTCTCTTTTTCTTCTTTCCTTCCTTATCTGCTCACCACGTGCTTCTTGCTTTGATTGTTTGAGAAGTTGTTATTTGCAGAAAACACCTGGGATTGGATAACTTAATTTTGATTCGGGTTTGGATGAGGATGCATCTGCTCTTTATCTTCTGACTCGCCGCGTACCAGTCGACTGGCTTGGGGAGCAGTCGACTGTGCCGAGCCTTGTCAAACTCTCTGTGCAGTCGCCTGGTTGAAGAGTCAGTTGACTGATCACTGCTGTTCCCTGTATATCATCCTCTCAGTCTGTGTTAGTCTGGAATCTGCTTCGTTTTGCTGCTTTTGGTTGCTTCCTATGGAAAAAGAGAAAAGAAGCATAAATACCACATATAGAGCATTAAAATGTCTAATTGCCTTAAGATTATTGCTCCTAAAAGTGAATAATATTTGGTTCATCAAATACCCCCAAACTTAGCTTTTGCTTGTCCTCAAGCAAAGAGTGAATTTATGAACAAGGGGATACTAATAACTATAGACTCAACCACCAAGAATTCTTATTATGTGATCATCAACATAGAAAGGTATAAACAATTTCAGATAAAGTAAGATTAAACATCCCCACTTTCTCTAGTGCAATTGTTTATTCATAACTCCAAACTCAACCACACTTGTCATGCAATTAATTATAGTTATAGTATGTAATTACTCAATCTGTGATTATCCCTTTTGCTCTACTACAAACAGAGTAGCAAACTAGAGTTTTATATATATATATATATATATATAGTCTCTTCTCTAAAGTTGTCACTTGCCTTTTTACGCGAATGCGAAACATTGGTGATGAATCCACCCGGTTACTCAGCAAATCACAAACTCTAAAGTGCTTTGCATACTCATATTTCAAGTTGCCGTTTGACGTAAAGGTAAACATTGGTAATGAATACCCCTAGTTACTAAGCACTCAAAACATTGGAGTAGATTGACTTTATTCAAATATATATATATATATATTTTATCACTCTATTTACTTAAACTCAATTTAGGACTAGATCTAAAGGGAATAATCACCAAAAAAAGTATCACATTTGTTTATTATGTATAATTGCATGACTCATATAATTTCGTAAGGAATTTATGAAACTCAACAATCCTAAAGTAAATAAGTATCCTTCTTCTTACTTTATAAGAAATTGTTTATCCTAAAAATTTTAAAAGACTCAAAAATTAAATAACCCTAATACCCCCAAACTTAGATGGAACATTGTCCTCAATGTTCGAAAGAAAATTTAAAGATAGGCATGTGTTACCATCTAGTAAGGAGAGACGGAAAATAAAAGATGAAAAATAAAAAAAAATTTGAATGAATGAAAGAAAATAGAGGGAAAGTGTAAATACTCCCCTGAAGGTTGGGTTGCCTCCCAATAAGCGCTGTGTTTTCTGTCTTCAGCTAGACATGATGAGTTCATGCGATGTATTGAATGGTTTGAAGATTCACATCTTCCTCTTGCGGTTCTATGCTCATCTCTATGTATGGCTTCGCTCTATGCCCGTTCACCTTAAATGTTTGATTCTTTTCTTGGCTATGAACCTCCAATGCACCATGTGGAAAGACTCTTGTGACAATGTATGGCCCATACCATCGTGACATAAGCTTGCCTGGAAAAAGTCTCAATCTTGAGTTGTATATCAATACCTTCTGTCCTTCATAAAACTCCTTCCTTGCTAGTTGTTTGTCATGGTACAACTTGGTCCTTTCCTTGTACAATTTTGCATTTTCATATGCATCGTGCCTCAACTCTTCAAGTTCATTTAGTTGCAATCTTCTTTTGTCACCTGCTTGTTTCATATCAAAATTGAACTTTTTAATGGCCCAATAAGCTTTGTGTTCCAACTCAACTGGTAGATGACAGGCTTTTCCAAAAACCAAACGGTATGGTGACATGCCGATGGGTGTTTTGTAAGCTGTTCGGTAGGCCCATAATGCATCATTCAAGCGCAGCGACCAATCCTTCCTCCTTGTGTTGACTGTCTTTTCCAAAATGTTCTTGATTTCTCTGTTGCTAATCTCCACCTGCCCACTAGTTTGGGGATGATATGGGGTGCCCACTCTATGTGTGATACCATATTTCTTCATCAAAGAAGCAAAAGGAAAGTTATTGAAGTGGCTCCCTCCATCACTAATTATTGCTCGTGGTGTCCCAAACCTAGTAAAAATGTTCTCCTGCAAAAACTTGACAACAACTTTGTGATCATTAGTTTTTGAGGAGACAGCCTCGACCCATTTAGACACATAATCCACACCAACAAGAATATATAAATAACCAAATGAGTTAGGAAAGGGACCCATGAAGTCGATTCCCCAAACATCAAAAAGCTCGATTACTTGTATGTTGTGCAGTGGCATTTAATTTCTAGACGAGATGTTGCCTGTCCTTTGGCATTTGTCGCAAGTCCTGCAAAAAGAAAAAGCATCTTTGAATACTTTAGGCCAATAAAATCCAGATTGCAATACCTTGAGTGCTGTTCTTTTTTGTCCAAAATGTCCTCCACATGCATATTGGTGGCAATGTCGTAGAATATTCAGTTGTTCTTCTTCTGCCACACATCTTCTTATAATTTGATCAGGGCAAAATTTGAACAAATAAGGATCATCCCAATAATAGTGCTTGCACATAGCCACCAGTCTCTTTCGTTCATGTCTTGTCATACCTGGAGGGAAAACATGAGCAGTGAGATAATTTACAATGTCAGCAAACCATGGAAAATTTGAGCAGTGGGATACCAGTCGACTGGTCCTGTTACCAGTCGACTGTCCCGATGATATGTTTATTTCAAATAGATGTTCATCTGGGAAATTTTCATTAAGTGGCGGCACAATTCTTTCTTCCTCCTGCAGTAGCCTGGACATGTGATCTGCAACAACGTTGTCGCTTCCTTTTTTATCTCTAATCTCAAGATTGAACTCTTGAAGCAGCAGCACCCATCTGATTAACCTAGGCTTAGCATCCTTTTTAGCAAACAAATATTTCAAAGCAGCATGGTCAGTAAAAACAATAACTTTAGAACCAATGAAATATGATCTAAACTTCTCTACAGCAAAAATTACAGCTCACATTTCTTTTTCAGTAGTGGAATAATTTAGCTGTGCATCGTTTAGAGTTCGAGAAGCATAGTAAATAACATGGGGTTTCTAATTGATTCTTTGACCTAAAACAGCTCCTAAGGCATAATCACTTGCATCACACATGAGCTCGAAAGGATGGCTCCAATCTGGTGCCATGACAATAGGTGCAGAAATGAGAAGATTTTTCAATGTATTAAAAGCATTTGTGCACTCTTCTGTTCATACAAACTCAACATCCTTAGCTAACAAATCACAAAGGGGTTTGGAGATTTTTGAGAAGTCTTTTATAAATCTTCTATAGAACCCTGCATGTCCAAGAAAACTCCTAACACCCTTGACTGTAGTGGGAGGGGGTAGTTTTGATATTATATCGATTTTCGCTTTGTCTACCTCTATGCCTCTTTTTGACACCACGTGTCCCAACACAATACCTTGTTGAACCATGAAATGGTACTTTTCCCAATTCAGCACTAAATTGCATTCTTCACATCTCTTAAGTACAAGCTGCAAATGGTTAAGGCATTCATCAAAACAAGATCCAAAAATACTAAAATCATCCATAAATACCTCAATGAACCTTTCCACCATCTCTGAAAATATACTCATCATGCATCTTTGAAATGTTGCTGGTGCATTGCACAATCCAAAGGGCATCCTCCTGTATGCAAAGGTACCAAAAGGACATGTAAAAGTGGTTTTCTCTTGATCTTCTGGAGCAATAGCAATTTGATTATAGCTACTGTAACCATCTAAAAAACAATAATGACTATATCCTACTAATCTTTCTAACATTTGATCAATAAAAGGAAGAGGGAAGTGATCTTTCCTGGTTTCGTTATTCAATTTTCTGTAATCAATGCAAACCCTCCATCCTGTGGTCACTCTTGTCGGGATAAGTTCATTTTCTTCATTTGTCACCACTGTGACTCCACTTTTCTTAGGCACTACATGTATAGGACTTACCCATTTGCTATCTGAGATAGGGTAGATGATGCCAACATCTAGTAGCTTCAGAATCTCTGCTCTTACCACTTCCTTCATGTTTGGGTTAAGCCTTCTCTGTGTTTCCCTGCTTGGTTTTGCGTTGTTTTCAAGGAGTATTCGATACATGCATTTGGATGGACTTATTCCCTTGATGTCTGCAATGGTCCATCCTATAGCACTCTTGTGTTCTCGTAGTACCCTCAGCAACTTATCTTCTTCCTGTGCACTCAAGTTTGCAGCAATTATTACTGGTAGCGTCTGGTTCTCGCCCAAATATGCATGCTTCAAATGGTCGGGCAACTGCTTAAGCTCTATGTCTGGAAGTCTCGGTGCAGTCGACTCATCCTGTTCTCCAGTCGACTTGTCTGGTCCACCAGTCGACTTGTATAGTACACCAGTCGACTTGTCTGCAGAAACAAAAATGTCATCAGTCACTAATTTTTCAAACACAGGTGCAAACTTACCTGAGTATGACTTTGGAGTTTCAAGGTGATGTATTGTCTCTGCAATCCCCCATTCATCGTACTCCTGTTCAACATTAGATAAAGTGAGAGATTGTGTAATTGTGGCTTGTAGTGGTTCAACGCTATGTACCTGAAATGTTTGATCAACAATATCTTGTACCACATCAACATTATAGCATTCATGATCATCATGTGGTAATTTCAGTGTATCAAACATTTTAAATTCAACCTTCTCTCCGTTTATCTTCATACTTATAATACCCTTTTTAACACAAATTTTTATATCAGCTGTACTCATAAAGGGCCTACCTAAGATGATTGGTAGAGAAGATGGCATTGAAGAGTCCTCCATGTCTAACACAACAAAATCAGCAGGCAAAATAAAGTCGTTTACCTGAACTAGGACATCTTCCAAAATACCTCTAGGTCTTTTGATACTGCGATCCGCCAATTGCAACGTGATGGATGTTGGTTGGAGTTCCCCCAATCCTAGCTTTTCATAAACGGTGTACGGGAGAAGATTGATGCTTGCCCCCAAGTCTAGTAGTGCTTTCTCAAAGAAGTGCTCACCAATCCTGCAAGGAATGGTAAAACTACCTGGGGCTTTTAGTTTGAGAGGTAATTTTCTTAATAAGACAGCGCTCACTTCTTCTGTCAAAGCCACATCCTCCCTAACCTGAAATGTTCTTTTGTGAGTGCAACATTCTTTCAAAAATTTAGCATAAGAAGGAATTTGTTTAATAGCATCAAGTAGGGGGATATTAATTTCTACCTTCCTGAGAGTTTCAAAGATGTCAAATAAATGTTGTTCTTTCTTTTGCTTGACTAACCTTTGAGGGAATGGTGGCAGAATTGTTCCTTCTTTTTCACTTACCTTGTTGGAACCCACAACTTTTGATGGTTGAGTTTCTGTTTCTTCGGTGTGTGCTCCAACTTTGTTGTCAATTATCTTACCACTTCTGAGAGTTGTTACTGATTTGAGCTGTTCTTGGCCTCCAGGGTTTGGTATAGTTTGTGATGGAAGTTCCCCTGCCTTTCGTTCGCTTAATTCTTTAGCAATTTGGCCAATCTGTGTTTCCAACTTCTGAATTGCTTGCCCTTGCTGGTTGGTTGTTTGATGTTGTTGTTGGAGCAATTGAAGAACAGTGGATTCAAAATCCAACTTCTTCTGTTCTTGAACTGGCCTATCAATCCCACTTCCCATTTGGAAGTTCCGTGCATGTCCTTGTGAAGATTGAGTGCCTTGATTATTCTGATTATTGCTCCAGGAGAAGTTTGGATGGTTCCTCCATCCTGGGTTGTATGTATTTGAGAATGGATTGTTCTTTGGTGGAAACACTCCTCGACCTACATAGTTTGCATGCTCCTGATCTGTGAAAGAAGACATGGGACATGTATCAGTGGTATGATCTACATGAGAACAAATTGCACAAATTTCGTTTGTTTGATTTTTAACTCCACCCATCATCAACATTGCATTAACAAGCATATCAATTTTCTTATTCATGTTTACCATTTCTAATTGAAGGTTATTGCTATTAGAAATTTCGTAAACTCCCTGTTTTTTCGAAGGGCCCCTCCTTGTTGAGAATTGTTGTGAATTCTCGCTGAGTTCTTCAAATAGTTCAATGGCCTCTTCACCGCTTTTCCTCATTAAGATCCCGTTGCAAGCTGAATCCACAATTGCCTTGTTAGTATCATTTAAACCTTCATAAAATGCTTGTACCTGATCATCTTTAGGCATGTTGTGCGTAGGACATTTAAGAAGTTTGTTCTTGAAATCCTTCCATGCTTCGAAGAATAAATCTCCATCTTTTTGTTGGAAGAGTTGAATCTCCCTTTTCAGCTGTTTGGTTTTCTGAGCTGGAAAGAATTCTTTCAAGAATTTTGTCGCCAATTGCTCCCATGAGTTTATTGATCCTGGTTCCAAAGAATTATACCATAGTTTAGCGTTAAGTTTTAAGGAAAAAGGAAACAAGATTAACCTGATTTGTTCAGGGGTAAGCCCTTGGACGCTTTGTGTCCTGCAAAGATCGAAGAAATCTTGTAGATGGAGATAAGGCTCTTCATCTGGTCTGCCACTAAAGTGGGGAACCATACTAAGTAACTGAGGGGATAAATGCATGTTCCCTGTGACATTAGGTTGATACGCAATGCAGGAAGGTTGCTCAATATTCTTAGGTGTGAACTTGTCCTGCATTGGCACTCGATTGGTTATTTCTTCCGCCATTACTGCTCATGAGCTGATTCTCTGTGCAGTCGACTGGTTTCGTGCAGCAGTCGACTGGTTGGTCGTAGTCAGTCGACCTAATCTGTGCAAAGTGCGTTCTGTTTCTGCGTCAATTGGTAGTAGCTCTGGACGAAGTGATCTCCTTCCATGCATCCACCAAAATCCTGTAACCAAAAAGAAAAATATTAATAAAATTAAAAGAAAGAAAGAAAAATAAAAACTTTCTACTGATCTGTAAGTTAAAATACTAGACAATCCCCGGCAACGGCGCCAAAAACTTGTTGTGCAATCTAGTTACCTAAATAAATAGATAAAACTAGACACAAATTATAAACCTCGCAAGTGCACGAATCGTTTGAAAAAGTGTAGCAATAGCAAGGGTCGATCCCACAGAGATTGTAGACTTTAACTTACTAATCAATAAAAAGAATAAGAATCATAAAGAGTTGTTTTAAAGATCTAAAAGAAATAAAAATATTAAAACTAAATTAAGAAGTGTTGAATCACAAATATTTATGAAGTAGTTGGGTTTAGATCTCCACCAATAGTCAATAATGCTAAGTAACCTCCTGAACTTCTTCTTATTACTCATGTTTGTTCCCTTCAAGGGCATGGTATCTACTCCTTAAAGTACTGTTTCCCTAAGCCAAGAATTAGGCATGGTATCTACTTTAATTCGTTTCTTTCATTAAGTGTTTAGCATGGTATCTACTAAGTTGTACTTAAAGAAAACATAAGATCAGTGGAAACGAACAAACACTCAAGGTTCTAAAAATTGGTATCAGATCTAGATCCCTTAAGTTGATTGAACCAAGAACCCCAAAAGATTCCCTTGTTACAGGTTACGGGCACGAGATACGGGCCGTCTCAATATGCTCATATAACAGATTCAGATAGATGGTAATGCAAACTTGATATTCTCAAGTTCTGTACGTCAGTCGACTGGCTCTCACCTCAGTCGACTGCTCTCAGAGCTTCGAGAACCAGTTTGATTATCATAAGTCTATATCAATTCAATCAGATTCAATCAATAAGTAAAATAGAAGATTTCAAAAGAATATAGCATTACATAACTACGGCTTCAATCTTCCCAACTATGACATTAGTTCCACATAATAGTACTTTTATTAATCAACAAGTTTGAATACATGGTTAACATAAAAGAATAAGAAAGAGAAGGGATAAACTGATGTAGTTCGGTCAGATAGGTCGGCTGGCTGTCACACAGTCGACCGGCCGTTCTTTTCTTAATGCTTGATCTCCTTTCTTCTTCTTCTATGTTGCTGCCGTGCTGCACTTTGTTGATGGCTTGATCGTTCAGGAACTCTTGTGATTCGGCTGATGGTGTGTGCGGAAGAACGTCCGAGAGAGAGTGTCTTTCGCTTCTTTCTTGATTGGTATTTATAGAACAAGAGAAGAGAATTAGGGTTTGTACTTTTTGCAGAGAAGTCCTCTTCTATTGTTATTTCTTTCCTTATCTTCATCAGCCGTTTATTTCTTTCTCTTTTTCTTCTTTCCTTCCTTATCTGCTCACTACGTGCTTCTTGCTTTGATTGTTTGAGAAGTTGTTATTCGCAGAAAACACCTAGGATTGGATAACTTAATTTTGATTCGGGTTTGGATGAGGATGCATCTGCTCTTTATCTTCTGACTCTCCGCGTACCAGTCGACTGGCTTGGGGAGCAGTCGACTGTGCCGAGCCTTGTCAAACTCTCTGTGCAGTCGCCTGGTTGAAGAGTCAGTCGACTGATCTCTGCTGTTCCCTGTATATCATCCTCTCAGTCTGTGTTAGTCTGGAATCTGCTTCGTTTTGCTGCTTTTGGTTGTTTCCTATGGAAAAAGAGAAAAGAAGCATAAATACCACATATAGAGCATTAAAATGTCTAATTGCCTTAAGATTATTGCTCCTAAAAGTGAATAATATTTGGTTCATCAAGATGTAACATCTGTTTCTTTTTATTTCCTTAATTATTTGGTTTAAATTATTTTTAAATATGTTTTTGAGTATAGTTACCCTTATTAATTGATTTTATCTGTATTAGAATGATTAAATTGATATTTGGGGGTAAACGGTAAAAATTGGAAATATAGGAGTTTTGAGATGAGTTTTCTCGGAGGAGACGAATTCGAATTGACCCAAAATTTTTCTGGAGTGTTTCTTGGATATAGGGGGTTTAATAAATGATAAATTTTGGAGTTATTAAATTATAGTCTTAATTAGAATGTATTTTTCTAAAATATTGCGATAGTCGTATATATATATACATATTTATATGTATAGCTATTGTTCATAACTCCTGATTTTGATTAAAATTATGCACAAAAATGCATTTCTAATTTTATTTTATGTTTGGAATGAATTTAAGTATATTATGGAGTGATTTTTACAAGAAAAACCCTAGAAAAGTTAACTAGAAGGGTATATATATAATAGGGGTAGGCATCGGTCGGTATCCGACCTAATATGGACCATCCACCACCGATCCAAAGGAGATCGGTTTTTTTAATTTTCTCATCCGCAACCAATCTAAACCTTAATTGGATCGGTTTCCATCCAAGCCGATTAAGCTCGGTTTGGATTGGATTGGATGGTCGGTTTGGTGTGCTACTTTTAACCTTCAACATCATTCATAATTTTGTTAAAATTTAAAAGATCAACTTTAATCAAACTTAAGAAACAACCTGCTATTTGTTATTCAGAAATGAATTTAAAATGAAGATTCATAAAACTACAAGTTGTTAATGAATTTTGCATTAATTGTTTGAGATGATGACGTTTAAATGAGTGAGATAAACTGCTTTTTCACTTGCATACTTCTGTAATCTTAGTTTATTATCATAAAAGAAACATCAATAACCATAGCTAATTGAATTTCAGGTGCAATAAAAAAAGATTTAGAAAATAATTTCTGCTTGACTTAATTAAAGTAACTACTAAATGTTACATCAACTTTATGATTCTATTAAATTGGTTCACACTGTAAATCAAGCATTTCTCAACAACATAACACATAGGATTATGGAGAATCAAAACATAGGTAGAACAACTGCTCGGTTTGTATTAAAGAAATTAAAAAAGATTGTTTGTATCTTACAAAAAATGAGAAATGACTATTTGTATATTCAAGAAATTAAAGGAGAACTATATTTTTTATGGACTTATGCATAGAGGTATGGTCGGTTCGGTTTCATCGGTTATTTGAAAGCCTCTTCCAACAACCGAACCGGTCCAATTGGTTATTGAAGATCAAAAATCGGGCCAATCCAAACCCCCAATTGGTTCAGTTAAAAACCGGTCGGTTCGGATTGGATTGGTTCGGATTGGTCGGTTCGGATAATAGTTGTCCACCCCTAATATATAATGTTATGGTCAAATAAGGACTTATAAGCAATTTTGCCTCCTTATTTACATTTCCCTACCCTTCTCCCCCTCCCACCTCTGATTTCGGCCAGCAAAAGACCCCCACCACCGACCATAACCTTGGGTTCCAAAACCCTAGTAATTCCAACAAATTTTTGAAGAAAATTTGAGGGTCTTAACTAATTTGGAGGTGCTCTACTCATTTCCGGAGTCCATTTGCAAATATAAGGCTTGGAAGGTAAGAAATTATGAAGTTTATTTTATGTGAATATATGATTTTGAGTTCTAGTGCTAGAAAATGATACAATAGGGCAATTAGGTGAAGTTGGTAATTATAGAGAAGAAAGATTGTTAAGAAATTGATTGGTTTGAAAATTGTAAATTAATTAGTGTGTTGGCTTTAGAATTTGGATAATAAATAGAATAATTGATAAGTATGAGTTATAGAAATTGTCGTGGATCAAAGGGAAACAATTTAGGATGAGTTTAGTGAAAATTTTATGGAGTTAGAACCCCGTTGGAAACTCAAAAATACGGATATACCATATATGCACGCCGGGTGTACGGTGAAATGCTCGAACGAGATTTAGGAGAGAATTTATTAGATTCGAAGGTGTAATTGAGTTTTATTAATATTGTTTAACCCTAATTTGAGAAATTAGGAGGCTTGGACGAAAGCAAGTAGATAATCGGGGATTTCCCTTAAAGGGTTCCTCCGCTCGATGAGTGAAAATTTTTATTGGGACCCGAATTTGAAATCAGTAAATGTAGCTTGTCTACATATGTCATTTGTGACGCGTGGGTGAAGACGGATTCGAATTTGGAGGTTCGTAGGCTGAGTTTTGAGTTTTAAGCTAATCGGTCCTATAATTTTCCAATTAGGTGGAAAAAGTTGAGCTTCGACTGGCTACTGGGTGGAAGTGGGACTTCGTTTGCTCGATCCACCAGGTGAGTATGTTGTATCTATATATATTTTATGTTGTGGCCAAATTTCGCGGCTTTTTGATGTATTTCGTAGAAGTTATGCTAAAAAGTGATATTTAAAGAAAATACGGAATTTTTTTTTTAGATAAAAGTGACCTAGGTCACCGATTTCATTAATGAACAATTAACGAAACTACAAAATATCCATGTTACACATCATAATTTCCTTCGAGCCCTACCGGCCCTCCCCTAAATAATTCGATACAACAACAAGCTGAAAGCTAAAAGATACATGAGACTAGGAATGTACACACATCCCTCAAAATACCCATACAACAAATGACACCCAGTGCCCATCCAAGGAAATACGGATTTTTAAGGGCCCGAAAACGGGTTTAAATTAACTATTTTAAGTATTTAAAACCTATATTGTGGATTAATGTGATGTGTTGAAGTATAAAAACTATATATATTAAACGGTTTATGCATATATTTACCCCGTGCATATTTCGTGCATGTTTTTAGGGTATATAAGCCGATATATGTAATTTGGTATATGTGGAGCCTTGTGTATGAGCTAGCAAGCTATGGATGGATGTTATAAGATGTAATTAGACGAAATTAGTGATTGCGGTTATGTTTTGGAAACCCGTGTATATATAGTGCATGTTTTGTGGCTTACAGACCATTATAGGTGATTTTACTAACATAGAGCATTGTGCATGAGCTAGCATGCTATAATTAGTTGTTATGGAGTTCAATTAGACGAAATAAGTGACTGTGGCCCTATCTCTTGGAAATCCGCAAATGTGATGTATGCTTGTGATATATATGTAGATGATAATGAGATGTGATGTGATATTACCCAGACTATGTGTCTGTGGTGCAGTGGTTATTATCCAGACTATGTGTCTGTGGTGCAGTGGTTATTACCCAGACTATGTCTGTGGTGCAGTGGTTATTACCCAGACTATGTGTCTGTGGTGCAGTGTTCCCTCGCTAGTTCGGCTAGGAGGAAGATGTAGCCTCGGACGTGTTAGACTCTATGTGAGCATTGTTCCGCGTGTTTTACTGGGCTATCGGCTTTCAGTATATTGGGATACTGTGGCTCACTGGTCGACAAACTAATAAAATAAATAAGTATAAATGAGAATGTGAAAGTAAAGAAAGTGAACAGTGAGTTGTGAATGTGAAAGGAAGTGTTTATGAATGAAAAAGTAAAAGAGACCTGTGTTAATATGAATAGCATGAGGTAATTGTGTTATGAGAATGATTATTAAAGTGAAATACAGTATGATTTGAGTTGATACACCTTGGAATTATGTCGAGAAACTACCCGCCCGCTATTTCTGTGGAAATTGTGGGAACTACCTGCCTTGCATAATTCGCAGGGTGAGTTGGCATGATAGCGGTAAAGAATAATGGAAATGAAAAAAAATAAAGTGAAGATGAAAAGTAATTGAAGTAAATTTATAACCAAGCTCTCGGCTTGAGATGTGATGTGATATTACCCAGACTATGTGTTTAGGGTGCGGTGATTATTACCCCAGCTATCGGCTTTGGGGTGTGATATGTTATTGCCCAAATTATGTTTGGGATATGGAGTATAAATTGATGAGAATGAAGTGAAGTTAATGGTAACTTGAGTTATAAGTGAAAATGAAAGTAAGTTAATTATTAATAAGATTAAGTAGTAACTAAAGTGATATAACGGGATGAAAATGAGTTATAAAACATATTTTTGATGCAATAAGAATAAACATTTACATAAGTGATACGGTGATGATATGTTGAAATGCAAGTAAATGAAGTACATGGCTAAACAAAGATGAAGAAAATATGTAGTAGTATCCTGTGAATATGTATATAATGAAGAAATGGTGATTTGATGATAATTGTGGAATGACAATTGTGGAATGGATTGTATGTGAATTAGTACTATGCAAAAGTAAAATGAGGATGTATATATGCAGACAGTGTGATGTATAAAGTGAAATATGTGAAGTTATGGTTATATATACAGTTGAATGCAGCCTGGAAGAGTACTTTGATATGAAAATCGTATTGGTGATGTTTTTATGTTCAGACTCCAGGTTAAATCTTCTTATCTTGATGTTTGTAAGTTTAATTTATTTCTTTATACAATTTAATTATTTATTAGGATAATAATTATACTCACACCAGAAATGGCTAACCTATGTTTTTTTCTGGGGGTTAGGGTGTCCCTCCTTGAGGGTGGACAACCCTAACTCTCCTGCAGGTTGCTAGCAGCATGGTGAGGTAGTTTAGAGCTAGATTTTGTGCTTTCGTTGGAGTCGATCTATTATCTATGTACTTAGTATATGTAGAAAGGAGAACATTCGATGTATTATTTTGTATTATGATAAAAATATACAGATATAGTGTTGTGACGAGGTAAGAAAGCTCGTACCCACCTCGTTGTGGAGTACTGGGTCCTGTGTTTGGTTTTTGGAAAGTTTTTCTACAGCTTTTCTATTACTTTTATAAGTTTTAAAGGAATTTATGGTTTTTAAATTATAATTAATATTCTGTTATGAGTTTGGCCCCCAGAGCATGATATTTATCTTGCCTGTATGATCCTGCTCATTTTGGCCTGGGAAGTCCATGATTATATTGCCTGTGTTGTGAGCTACGGAATTTAGAGCAGAATTCTGTAAGCTTTTTGGGTTTCGGGACAGAAATTTCAGGGGAGATTCTGCCAAAATTTTATTTGAAAAAATACCTATCTTAGTTTATGTTTAAAGTGATATAGAAATTAATAAAATGGAATTTAGATGTTTATTTTTTCAAAAAAAAAATTTAAAAAAAATAAAAATAAATTGGGGTGTTACAATAGAGTGCCCCACTTACGTTTGTCTAGGTCTTACTACATCTTCACTTATGTGCCTAGTTCTTAAATTCAAGACATGAATCAATTTTCACTCCTAGAATTAGTTTTACCTCCTACCGGACTTATTCACAAAATACGAGATAGCTCCATGGCAATATCTCAAAATCATATTTCAAATCTTTTATTTTAATAGTGTCGGTACCCGAGGTTTTATTAACTCTAAATCATAACTTTTCATGTACATGAATTCATGGATATTCATACCCTTCAATAAACATGTCTTAAACTTAGATATTTTCATCTTCAACTTATTCACAAAGAAATCATAGTCTTGTCTAGCATCATTTATGATTCAATTATTCATTTACCATTCTAAGCTAAAATGATATTTCTTTCCATGAAGATTGATTCATCCACTTAAGTCTCATTAGCTCACATAACAATTTATATCTCAACCCACATCAAGTATTTCATTCAAACGAAGTATCAGAAAACTCGAAAAATATCAGTTAGAGCAGTAGCAGTCGACTTCATAGGGCGATCGATCGACTGTCCTGCGTAAAATCCAAACTCAAGAAATCCATTAATTAGAGTAGCGATAGTCGACTGTGTACTGTAGTCAGTCGACCGTCCCGCGTGAAATCCAACTCAAGACAACAAAATTCAGAGCAGTGGCAGTCGATTGTGACAAAGGGTCAGTCGACTGTCCCGCACGAAAAATCCAAATTCTAGAAATCACTGCAGTCAGGTTCGCGACGGTCGACTGTCGAAACTTACCAGTCGACTGTCACACCTACAGACTGCAGTATTTGGGTTTGTGCAAATTATTTCCGAACGGAGTTTACTTGAAAACTGTGATTCCCGAATTTCCAAATTTATATTTTAGACATTGTATTTATAATTCGAATTATCTCATTCTCTTTTATGAACATGAATTTGGTTCTTCTTCGCAAAACTCATTTATCCAATAATCCAATCCTTTTAGAATATTGAAACAAACTTTTCTTTTGATTGAGACGAATTTTAAAACAACAACCAACGAATTTCACATTCATTTTAAAAATATATTTCTATTTTTAAATAGTTCATCTTTCCATTTTACACATAGATTTGTATTTTTCTCAAAACTTGAATTTAAGAATTGTATTCATTAAAAACTAGTTTATGTTCTCGCTTATACAAATTAAAAATTTATAATAATACCAACATGCCTCTCAACCATGAGAATCTCACAAAACCTCTTTTATGCAAGAATTTATATTTTCAAATACAATATGACAATATACATAAGTTAACACATTTTATGGCACTAACTAAATTTGTTTGGCTTTCTTTCTTCTTTCTTAGTCATCATGATTCTAAGGCATGATTTGAATATGACATTCTCCAACAAATTTTCATATACTCAACATGTACAAAAATTTTACAAGCATACTAACATGATTCATAGTATTAGTTCTTTTGTCAAATTTCTTCTTTCTAATTAACATGGTGGCTATTATTCACTTATTCACAACAAGATTATTCTTATTCATGGCATATTGCACTAGCATGGATTTTATCTACATATTTCACATCAACATCAACTTATACTACTCATTTATAGTTTCTTTTAGCATGCATTCTCTACAATTAGAAAGTAAAAAATCACTCACCTCTAAGAAGAATGAAAATATCATAATGAAGAGACTTCTCGTAGCTCCTAACTCCACTAGCACCTCCTTATCCTTCTCCTCCTAGCAAGTCTCCAAGCACAAGGTACTCTCTTTCTCTCTTTCTTTTTCTCTCTAAATTTTGTTAAGTTTTGGTGTGACAAGAGAAGAAAAGTGAGGGTGTATTTATAGGACGAGGGAGGGTTTAACGTGCAAAATTACTCACCTAATAAATTACTCTACTTAATTCTTCAGCTCTTCATTTTCTTAACTCTCAAAACTCCCAACTCTTTACTACTCCACCTCATCAAAACTCAACTCCCATCTCTTCCTCTTCTAAACTCCCCAAATCGAACTCTCCCCATCTTCCAACCAGTCAAGCATGCACAGGAAACCAAAACACCACTTTAATGTGTACAATATATATCACCCTATTTACATAGATATATACATGTATAAAGAACTATAGTATATAGGTATAGTAATGTAGGTACAGTGGATGGGGGACCATGCTGAGTTGGGTTGTACTTTCGGGTGTGGTCAGAGCAAAAGAAAAAAGGAAAGGAATTAGGTGTGCATAAGTGTAAACATAGGCATTATATATATATATACATATATATATATATATATATATATATATATATATATATATATATATACATAATATGTAAATATTAGTTTAATTAAAATTATAATGTTTCATGCACAAATAAAATAAATATACATACTTCAAAATTTTATTTTTTAAAAACGAATACGCTCAAATACGCGCACCGAAACAAACACGTGTGTCGCACGTAAAATATCAAAAATACTAAATTCGACGTTATCAACGGAAAAATGTTAAAGATAATAAAAATACAACATAAGAAAAATATATTTATTAATTTTATATATTTCATGACGTAATTGCTATGTACGTAGAAAACACATGCATTACACGTATAATAATATTTTAATCAAAATAAGGGAAAATAAATTTTCGTTTATAAAAATAGATTTGAATGCCTAAAAATAAATAATTTGAATACATAAAAAATATTGCACGTAGTGGTGGAAACACATAATTGATATGTGTATCAAAAACACGTAAAAAGCACGTAAAACTACCGATATTGAAATATTATATTTTAGTCGACTGAAATCAATATGGAAAATGTATAAATAGTTAGAAACCACAATACGCAATGAAAACACGTTACAAAATACACGTGCGTAACACACAAGGGCAAAATTGTCATTTCCAATTTTGCGGGGTGTTACAGAATACATGATTCATTACTACTCACATAAAAATAAAAAAAATAAAAAAGTAAATCATGTTAAAAAAATAAATCATCTCCGAAAATTTTATCTTTTTTTTCATCTGTTTTTTTTTCATCCCCCCCCCCCGATCATGTTCAAGAGGAACATGATGTTCAAGAGAATACTTCACTCTTGTATATATAGGAGTTGAGGATAAATTTAAAATTGATTTGGCATTGTTCATTGATTTGGCATGTGAATCATTGATACACTTTCCAACAAAAAACGGTTTTGATAGTTTGCATTGATTTTTCATAAACATAATTGATACACATTCCTAAAAGCCAATATTAGCACATAAAAAGCATCAACAGAAGCCAATATCACTGAGACCGTAGTTGGCAACTGTGGCATCGACAATACTAAGGCCGCCGTTGACAACTGCGACATTAGTTATTTTTATTTTATTTTATAAAATAATACGTTTGGCAGTTTGCATAGATTTGACATAAATATCATTGATACACATTCCAACAAGTCAGGTTTGGCAGTTTGCATTGATTTGGCATGGATACACATTCCAAAATAGACCACTTTTGGCATTTTGCATTGATTTGGCATCGATACACATTCCAAAATAGACCACTTCTGACATTTTGCATTGATTTGGCATTGATATACATTCCAATATAGACAACTTTCAACACATTAAAGCATCAACACAAATAGCCAAAATATAACAATTTTTTTACTGAGGTCGCAGTTGGAAACTGCGACTGTGAAACATTAAAGTTTCCAGACAGTAGACAACTATCTGGAAACTTGAAAGTTTCACAATCACAGTTGCCAACTGTGGCCTAGTTTTTATTGAGGCCGCAGTTGGCAACTACGGCTGTGGAAACTTCGAAATGTCCAGAGAGTTGAATCTTTGATCTGTAATGTGCAAGAAATCTAAAATTTCCAAAAAACAAAAAAAACTGAGGCCAGCCTCTGTATTATCAAGGTCGTGAAACCCAACTGCGGCCTTAGTTATATCTCCCTTGGGGTTTTTTGAACCTGAGAAATTTTAAACAAAGTTTTGGAATCTGGATTTTTTTGGTATGTATGTAGTTTGCAGTGGGGAACTGCCACCACATTACCGAAAAGGCCGCAATTCAGTACTGCGAGTGGTCTATTTTGAGAATTAGTTTAGAAAGTGGCCTATTTTCGAAATTAGTTTCAAAAAGTGGTCTATTTTTTGGAAAAAATCGCCCATCCTATCGTATTTTGGACGAAGAGAGTAGCTTATTGCGCTTTGGGCAAAGGGAGAAGCTCCATGAACTAAGGGCGCGTTTGGGAACCAAAAAAACTAGGGAAAGGAATAGAATACTGGGAATAGGTCCATCTCATCCTATTCCACAGCCTGTTTGTTTTGAAAAAGAAAACAAAGGAAACAACTAAATTTCATTCCCTAGAAAAAGATTTCAGCCAATTTATATTCCAGCTCCACCCCCCTCGAAGAGCTGCGTAAAGGAATGGAAAGAGAGCTTAGACCCGCCTCGAAAAATACTAATAATTAAATCAGAACAAAAATAATAAAAAGTGAACTAATACTATCTTACCGATATACTATTCAGCAATCTATTCCATCTTCACAATTGAAGAGTTATTGACTACGAATTCCGTACCACTCACTACACTCTACACTCTGCCCCTCCATAAATCTCACTGCTACTCTCTCTACTGCACAACTTCACTAAAACTGCTCTATCACTCTTACATTACTCTCGTACAATCTCAATACGGACATGAAAATGAACATAAACACAAACTCAATAATTATAATTGATTGTTCTAACTTAACTAAATTAGACTGAATGTTTACTTTAACATTTCAACATTTAAATTAATTTTAGAAATTTTAATTAATTATGTAACATTTGAAGCAGCCATAACCAAAACTCGACAAACTTTTTTGGTATGCTTGCTATTTCTAAGAATGCTAATTCCAATACCAAATTGAATCAATGTTTACCGATGCAAACCATGAGTTAACTACCTCAGTCGAAAATAGGTCTATTACAAAATAAAGCCAGAGAAAGAAAAGAAAAAAGAAGGTCCTACTGGGATTCAACACACTAGTTGAAACACTCAATTGTAGAAACCTGCATTAGCGCTACTGCAGATAAGTAGGTAAATGAGCCATGACAGAGAGAAACAAAGAGAGGGAAAACTCGATCTAGTGAACACAATAGAAAAATAATTCAAATATATTTCTAAATTGTACGATTAGTTTAAATGGTATAATTTAAATTGTACGATTAATCTAAATCTATAATTTTGTATATGAAAATGAACATAAACACGAGCACTGTAATAGATCTAGAAATTATAAGTAATTATGTAACATTTTAAGCAGTCGATAACCAAAACTCGACAAATAAACAAATAAATAAATAAATAAAAGGTCCTACTGGGATTCGAACCCAGGTCGCTGGATTCAAAGTCCAGAGTGCTAATCCATAGTATTCCATTGTTTGCCAAACAAGACTAGAAAATGGAAACAAAAAAAAGTCAATTCCATTCCAGCAATTGCCAAACACGCACAACTTATAAAGTTAATTCATCCATTTCCCTTTATTTCCATTCCTCTCCATTCATTTTCATTCCATTCCTTTCCATTCCCCAACTTAAATGTTTCCAAACAGACCCTAAGGGATGGATCACCAGCACCGTCCCCCTAGATATATTCTATAATGAGGAGATTCAGATTGGACCTACTTTGGACGAGTTCTCCATCCTTGATGGATGCTGGAGGGAAATTTTTTTTTTTCACTTCTTTTCCTGCTTTGGTGTTACTTTCTCTGTTTTGATTAGAATTATTTTCACCTCATAAATGTTTGTTGGGGGTTCTGTTTATTTCTTCTAATGCACTGCTTGTCAAGTTTTTTAGGCTTCGTTTTGTGATTACTCGTTACTGAAACAATATGACTATAATATATCTTTCCTTCATAAAAAATATTAAAATGAAAGAGTCTCAAACATTGTGTCTTAGAGGAAAAGTGAAGTTTAGTCTTTTGGGGTTAATTTGGAGCAATATCATGGTTCGCTACATGTGCTGGACTGTTAGGTTGCTAATGACATATGAATTATGATAGACATAATGATACGTAATGAGTGCAAATAGCTCAAATCAAGCGTCGACCAAGAGTTCAATTACAAAAGCAATAAAATTCATCTACGCACAAGGGCATAGTCATATGAAATGCAGGAGCCTTTACATTTCCTTAATGAGTAATGCTTCAGCCACTACCAATTTCACTACCATTCTCTTTACTACCTGAGCTGGCATATTCCTATTGAAGAGTTCTCCCACCTACTCTATATTCCTCAGCCTATTGGAGTGTGCCACCTAAGGTAGTGAAGAGAAATGTAGTGAAATTGATAGTGGCTCTAGCATTACTCTTCCTTAATAAATGTACGATGCTTCCAATTTTCAGAAAATCATGTGGCGACAATGATTTACGGAGGGGAACCTCCTCCTTTTTCCATATCCATATGATTTCTACGCCGAAGTGGGCAGAGTTTTTTTCCAATATGGCCCAATGGCCCATTAGGTACTATCAAACTCTAGTGTTTGGTTAACTCGACAAACTCTTCAAAGTCTTTTGAATTTTATTCGGTGATATATTTTGTTTTAATTTTTTTCTTCAAAATTAGCCAAATTTTCAAACTATATCTCTAATCTCTAATATCATAATGGGAGAATGACTTAGTGTCATTTGTAAATCTACCAACGCGTATATTGTACGTGCATAACTAATATGAAGGAGGTCTCAGATTCGAGTCTTCACTACGTCAGATTTTTTACTTTATTTTTTGTATATAAATATATTAAATGTACATCACACGTGTAAATTACTATCTATCTATCTATCTATCTATCTATCTATAATATAATATCTAATCTCTGCTATTTTAATGGAAGAGTTGGAGTTGTAAATCTACCTACTTACATACAACATACGTGCAACTCCAACTCTCCCATTATAGTCTTCACATTTACTGTTAAAAATATATAATCATATTTATTAAGACATGCACCGCACCGGTAAATCAGAATTTTTACTTTAATTTTTTAAAAAGATTAATATGGGCATTACACGTGTATATTACTGGTACGGCAAACTTATTGCACGAGTGGACTAAATGTTGCCACGTTAGCAGAAGCCATAGCTGTTAACTGAGATGAGTGAGAAGGCTTTGTAGAGTGAAAATGTAGTGGGCCTAAAGATAGGGAACTGTAAGCCTATAAACAAGTTGGGCTTGTGTTATGATGTTATAAAGTTGAAAATTATATATTTTAATGTTAGTAACAAAAAGTAAGCTGGGCTTGTGTTGTGTGTCATGCTCATGGTTAAGCAGAGATAGCAAATTAGTGAGATATATTCCAATATGGATAATAATTTAGCTAATTGTAATTAGAAAGATAAGCTATAAAGAAAATGAACCACCAAAAGTAATAGAGGGTAACTTGAAGGACATTTTGTAGAACCAAACCCTAACTAACCGATTGTGCACAATTATTTATTTATTTATTTTGACAAGCTTGATTGTGCACAGTTAATTGTTAGTTAGTGATATGGGTCAGATGACGTGGCCCCTCCTGAGCTACAGGATCCCCTCAAGGAGCGTTCACCGCCGGATCATCCGGGTCTGCCACGTCAGCCTGGAAGCCACCCAGCCCTCCGCCACGTCAGCCCTAAACCGCCCTGAGCCCGTGCCACGTCAGCCTTATGCAGCTTGGGCTTCTGCTACTCCAGGCCCACGGACAACCGGGTCCAGACCCGGCCTGGTCCAGACCCGATTGGCTTCTTCTATAAATACCAGACCCTCTACCCCTTCACCAAGTAATCAATCTTTCCTCACTCAAATCCTAGTTACCGTTACTCTCTTTCAGTAGCTGACTAGATCGTCTGAGGATCGGCCACCGGGACCAACCCCGGTGTTTCTAGACCGAGTGCAGGTACACGAGACCTCGGGATCCGAGTCTCCAGACCCGAGCCGAGCCTCCCATCTCCACCTCACTCCCGCCTACTACCGAGCCGTTCCCCCGGCTGAGGGTCGGGGCCACCGTCCGCACCAAATCTTCCGCAAAAATACAAATCGAGGAGAACTCATACCTGATGCAACTACACCCCTAAAAAACAAACCACATCACTTAATACGATCTTTTGAGAAAAAGATAGTTTATACATATAGTTTGTAATAAGAGAAGTTTATAGCTACTGCATTGAAAATTCATATTTGTAGTGTTATTTTCTTAGTCCGGATCTCTTTAGGGCTTATTTGGATAGACACTAATTGAAAAAAAATTGGGCTATTAAAATAAATTTTAAAACGTAAGAAAATTATAAAAGTATCTCAAACTTGTGATATTGTGATTCGTTCATTTTCCTCTACTTTTTCTTCGTTTTTTTTCTCATATCCTTTTGTCTCCTTCTTATTAAAATAAGAAATTTATCTTTCTCGAGGACTTTAATTAATTAATTAATTAATATGATCAAAGCTCCCTCTCAATTCTACCGAAAGTTAGAATGGATCTATCTGTATTGTGACAACGTGATCTTCTACTTCCTACATTATTCTCAAGATGTCTACTGATCACCTCAAAGAGAGAAAAAAGAGTTCATGGAAGCCTCCTTAGTTGACTAGTAGCCAACCAAAGATTTCTAAGATAGATTTGGTAAGTGCTCCCTCTCTATCTTTCTCAGTCTATTCACCTTCATAGATTCCTACACTACTTCACAAGAAGAAGAAAAAGAAGAAAAAAAGTTTATCCTCACGTATCACTTATCAATTCTACTAAGCCGCCTTGCACCCGATCCGATGTCCCACGGAACAGCCTAAGTTCAACAGCACGTACGCCAGGTGACATGCAAGCAGTGTCGAACTCTGCTGGGGGGCCCTGCTCCTGCAGTACATTCCTCACTATGCTGTTTAGGGTTGTGCATTAGGATGGTGAATGGCAGGTCATAGTCACATAGTCACAAATTCGGTGTTTGAAAATAATCGTCGAGATTTAATATTTGGAATTAGACAAATATTTGATAAATTCCACAAAAAATTAGGAATAAAGAAATAGATAATTTAATACTTTTCAGTACCCATCATCTAAGTAAATATATATTTAAATTCATAAATATGAAAAATAGTAACAAATTTAGGGATTAATTTGCAAATCATTCGTGCTTTCGCAAATAATTCGTAAAGTGCGTGATTTAAACGGAAATTGATAATTAAATTGCGAATTGATGTGGGAGATATTATTCACGAATTATTTGGCTTGGTAACCTTCTTTTTGAAATTATTTAGTCAAATGCCCTTGTTTTGAAAATAATTAGTGAAATACCCTAGTTTTTAGTTAGATTTCTATAGTATTGTTCCTATAGTAATTTTTATAGGATGTGTGACCTTTCTACAAAAACTAAAAGTTTTTGGATTTTAGGATAATTTTTATTTTTATTATTAGATTTTAGTTTTTCTTCTTTCTACCTTATAAATTATAAATATGCAGAAAATTTTTAAAATTAAATTTAATTTACTTACTTTGTGCTGGCTCTGATACCAACTTTGGTGTGGTAAAGAGTAAAGTCTAAATGGTCAAAAAAAAGATCAAAGTGTGTAAAATAATATTCTTCGAAATAATGGATATTGTCAATTCTAAAAATGTAATCAGGAATGATGGGAATTTCGTCGTCATCGTCATCAAGTTCTCTTATATATTCTGATTCTGTCTCATATTCTTCACTATCATATGGAGGTTCTTCGAGTTCTTCTATATGTCTATGTTCTCCTCCATTCTGTTCATGTTCTTCTAGAAATTGTCTGTATGCAGTAGTAGGACTCCAAACGTAACTACTAAATATACCATTTTCATAAAATAACAAAGATCTTTCGTGATAAGTTAGATCGTCAATTATTTCAACATTTATATTACTAGTTTCTCCAGGAATTATTTGGTTTATTGTTATAATTATTACTCGTTGAATGCTAAAAAAGAATAATTTGAATTCATAGCAATCATTCATGCTTATTTGTCTATGAGGATAATAAACATCAAAAACTAGCATTCTGTCACTACCTTGATAATTAACCATTAATTCAAAAATTGGTGAGGCAATACCGAAATTATTATCCATTACTTCTTTCGAATAATCAGCAATTATGAAATAAAGAGCAGAGAGAGATTTCTAAGGATACCTAAAAATCAAAACAAAACGGCCCATCATGCTTCCGACATAGTTAAACTCTTTTGATCTATTCTGTACCAGTTACCACCAGTGGATAAAATACCCCCGGTATGCACCCCGATTTCTGTGCTCCTTTTACGTTCTTCCCATCTCAAGATTACTATGCCCTCAATAGGGCTTCATCCAAGAGATACGTCTAGAACAACTAGTAGCACTTCGGTACAGATAACCACAAAAGTCTAACTATAGAAGGTAGCAAATGAGTCTTTTTGCAAGATTATTTAGGCAGAGCCTTACAAAACTCTCTCTAATGAGAAGGGAATTTAGTTGTTCATACCTTATTTTCTACAAAGGCTGATAGATGAACTCATAAAAAGCATTTTATTTCCTTCAAGATTGTTACAAACAGACTCTCTTAAGATTATGAGGAATTTTTCTCTCTCTATCCCAGTCTACCCTCTCCCTTACCCTGCCTTCCCTTTTATAGCCGAAGGGATGGCTTCACACCAGATACAATTATTATTCTCCTACATCACTGCTTACATCACATATACAATTATTGCTTCTCTTACATCAGTGCTTACATCATGGCTAAATAATTGAGATATTTGCTGCTTATGTAGGGAACATCTTCACGTGCTTTCACATCAGGAACAGTTCTTCGTCAGTCTGCTCTTGTCCTTTTCTGCAGTAGTCACATGAATGCTGTGGTTCCATCCTCATCAGTCTACAGTAGTGGATAGCTGTTTCTTCCGTCATTGTCATATCTCCTTTATGTAAGATTCGGTACCAGCTGTCAAAAACTTCTTTCTTTGACTGGGGTTGTTTAATTTTTGCTATGCTGTAGATCATTAATTTTTGTGGGTCAGGGCTGTCATAGATCCATATGTTACCTTCTCTGCTTTGTATGTCCTTTAGTTCACAATACATTGTTCTAAATCCCGTAGCTCTTCTTTTGGGAATCAGTTTTTCAAATTCTTCGGCTTTATATGGTATTATACCGGTTGCTCCAAACAAGATTTGAGTTGTCATCCCTATTTTTATAATATGTTCAGCTGGTAGTTCTTCATTATCTTCAAGGAATTCTGGAATTGCTGAAAATATTCGAACATATATCTTGGATGCCTCCGTAAGACCAAAATAGCTTCTAGCAGCTTTATATACTTCCTTTGGCAACTGACCAAGTTCTTCACATCTCGAGATGGATAAATGCAGTGGATAAGTCCTCTTTCGAACAATACTCTTACGGTTTTCGGATTAGCTCCTGGTAGTATGATCGTTTTGTTCATATGTTGCTGAGAAATAGTTTTGATAAATTGGTTGACCTGAGTGGTCTAGCATAATTTCTCAATATATTGTAAAAATAAATCCTTCTTGGAGTATTTTGGAGGTTCTGAGAGTAAACTCTCTTTGTAGGTAGTGGGCTGTATGGATGTGGAGTTTTCTTCTTGTGTGGCTATTTTTGTGATCCCACTTGTATTTTGTGGGATAGTAGGTTCACTCCCTTCGCTCATTTTTTCAATACGATCAGAATTTATATGTTGGTAAAATATACTTTGAAGACCACATATTTGCAGCTGTATTTGGTTAAATGCTCCTTTTAATTGCTCCACTGTCTCCTTTAGGTAGACTATATCGTGTTCTATTTGCTGCACTCTGGCTTCCATTCTGCAACAAGCAAAATAGTTAATTTCTTGATAAAAAATCGGCTAAAATATTAAGTTTTCCTTTTATGTTTTCTATCACAAAATCGTAATGTGCTAACTCCATCTGCCATCTTATCAATCTTTTATTTGCTATGGTTGGGTCTATTATTTTATTGATCCAACTTTTTGCTTGGGTATTATCTGTTCTTACCGTAAATTTTGTATGTATTATGAATAGTTCAAACTTTTTTATAGCTTTTAAGATCGCTAGTAGTTCTTTCTCGTTTATGTGGTAATTTTGTTGGGTTTGTGTAAAAGAACCACTAGTATATCTAGCTAATTTTTCTTCACTTTCTCCTATTTCAATAAATTTTAATACTGCTCCCCAATTAGTTTCACATGCATCAGTTTCTATTATCCAAGAACATTCTTTAACTGGTAGTCTTAGCTTTGGTAGCTGTGAAGTTTGTTGTTTTAATAATTTAAGTTTCTCTTCATCCTCCGGGGTCCATTCCCATTTCTTAGACTTTTTAAGTTTTTGTTACAACCAATTTGTTTTTGCTGATAAATTTGGTATGTAACCTCTTGTTTGGTTTAGTAATCCTATTATGGCTTGTACTTCTCTTTTTTCTTTTAAGACATTAGAAAAAGTCTTTATTTTTTCTGCTATATGTGGTTGTAACTCTATTCCTTCATGCGATAATTTTGTTCCTAAGAATTCTATCTCAGTTCTGAATAATTCCATCTTCTTTTTTGATAGTATAATGCCTGTTTCTTTCACTATTTCTATAAATTTTAGTAGATGTTCTTTATGTTGTTCTTCGTCTTCTGACCCTATTAGAATATCATCTACATATACTAATATAAAATTGTTGTATTTTTCAAAAATTTTGTCCATATATTCTTGAAATATTCCTGGGCTATTTTTGTATCCGAATGGTAATACATTCCATTCATAAAATCCTTGAGGTGTGCTAAATGCCGTTAAAGGTTTTGAATCTTCTGTTAATTTTACATGATAAAATCCTGATTTGCAGTCAAATTTCGATTATATTTTTCTTGTTCTTACTGTGTTAAGTAAGATTTGCATATCTGGTAGTGGGTATCCAAATCTCTTAGTATTTTTATTTAATTCTTTGTAATTTACTACCATTCGAGATTTACCTCTTTTTTCTTCTGAATGCTTTTTTACTATGAATGCTGGTGATGAATGAGGACTTTGTGATTTCCTTATATAATTATTTTCTACTAATTCTTTTATGTGTATTTTGAATTCTTCTAGGTCTGTTGGAGTATGTCTTATTGGTCTAATTTTAATTATTTTGTTCTTATCTATTAACTCTATATGCGCCGTGGGTTTACTTAAGTTCCATTTTGCTAAGGGGTCTTCTCCGCACAGATCCTCTAATTGTTTTTGTAAAATTTCTTTTGTAGTAGTTATTTGAACTTGTTGTATTCTAGTTTTGTTTGGTAAGTATTGATATTCACCACGCTGGGTTGAAGAAACTCTGATGTGTGGTAGGTCAGTTCTGGAATATGGTTGTGTTATTCTAATTGCTATTGCTTGGTGTCCGCAAGGTGTTGTGAATACAACTGATCTATGTGATATAGTTATGGGATAATATTGTTGGAAGAAGTCATTTCCTAAGAGTACGTCATTATTCATATCGTTAAATTGGTATACTATGGGTATTTTTAGTATGTAATTTCCTATTTGTACACTAACGTTTTGTTGGTATTTGTCCAGTATGATTGTTTGTCCGGTCAATCCAGATATGGCTTTTTTATTAAACCCATCTTGTTTCCATTTTGGTAGTATATTCTCACGGCATAAACTAGTACCTGCTCCGGTGTCTATTAAACTATGATAGTTTCTTGATTTGTATCCGTCGTAAACAAATTCTGTTAGGATGTATAATGTGTTTTTTGTTGCTCTTAATGGATTCATTTGTCCAATATCCTATTTATTACCATACTTTCATTGTTTACTGTTATTGTAAGTTTTTCTTCTTGAATCGAGTAAGGTTGTACTGATGTAAGGAAGTCAGTTCCTAATAACATATCATTAACATGTTGTTCTGGGTCTACATGTAAATGTAAAAACATTTCCTTTTTACCATTTATCCTTAGTGGTAGTATGATTTTATGTACGATTGGATGTCTATTATTGTAATAATCTAAGTAATAATATGGGTTATCTAATGTTATCAATTCAGTGGTTTTTATATTTATTTTTTTAATATGTGAATTAGTAGCTCCTGTGTCGACTAAGGCTATTTGTTTATTCCATTTTCCGTTGTCATAATATTCTATTTCTATTTTAAATTGGTTATTATTTTGGTGTTCTAATGTATTTATTATTGGTATTATTTCTAATGCTTGTTGTTTATTTCTTATTGATAGTGACCTTTTTCCGAACATTATTTGTGGTGCTTTTTCTTTTCCTTTTTCTTTTGCTTTATTAAAGTCGAATTCTATATAATTTGGTATGGTCATTTCAGGATTTTCTCTAGCTGGTTTGTATCTTATGATTTCGCTGAATAGAGGCTCTATTTTAAAATTGTCCGTATTTCTATTCTTTACTTCGTGCTTACTAGTGAAAGCGTAAATATTTCTTATTTGTATGCTCATAACTTTGCTTTTTTCTATCATTTCTATACCTGATAACTTATGATACATGACTAGGCTTTTATCTTTATTTTTTTCTGTCATGCTTATAGAGAAATTAGGTTTTATTGTGAACTTTATCTTTTGGTACATTAGGTTTCCTTGCACTATTCCTATTAAGGCGTCTTGTGTACTTGATATTATCCTATCATCCATTAGATATATTTGGAGGGGCGTATTTATTCCTTCTTTAAAATAAGCTTTTATTATTATTTGTACAGCTTCTAAATGTATGTATCTTAATATTTTTCTGGTTTGTTCGTTTATCTTTTCCATTTCTTGTCTTATTATTCTTTCTGTTATTAATGGGATTATGGTTTTGCCTTGTGCTTGTTCAATGTCTATAGGTTGTTCATTATTCCTAGCTTTTACTATAGTGCTTTTCTTTCTTTCGAATATTGGTAGTTTAAAGATTTCTTTTGGATTTACATCTAATTTGGTCTCTCTTATTTTATCGTATTTTTGTATGTCAAAGCACATTCTTTCTCTTAATTCTTCATTGTTTTCTTCTCTTTCTGAGGGTTCTCCTATTTCTGTTAGATCCGTTAACATGTATATTTCACATTCTTCTGTTTCACCTTCACTACTTCCACTATCTTCTTCCATTACCATTATTTCTTCATCTTCACTTATATCTGACCATTCTTCATCATATTCTATGGGTTCGTAATTTATGCTATTCATCTCTTCAATTTCTTCTACGTATTTTACATTTTCTTTTTTCATTCGTTTAGGACAATTTGGTGATATATGTCCTACCTCCCCACATATGTAACAATTACATTTTTTTGGATTTTTTGTATATTGCCTATTTTTATTTTTATTCATTTTTCTAAAGTATTTTTTAAAAGGTTTTCTATATCTCTTAAAAGTTTTCCTATATTTTGGTTGATATTTTTGGAATTTGTGATTATTCCTCTTTGTGTATTTATAGTTATTATATCTATAGTTATTATTGCATCCCCAATGATTTGGTCTTGCATCTTCACAGCAAATTCTTTGTTTATACGTTCTATAATATTTCATTGTTGCTCTAGCATCTTGGCATACTTTGTCTCTATAGTCTTTTACAAATTGCGTTCTATACCCTAAAGTGTCTACTTCAGGATTCACTTTCTCATTTACGTATGCACTATATATGTTTATGCTCCATGGATCAGGTAATTTTAGAAAGAATGAGTCTAAAATTGGACTCCGTTCTTCTTTTGTGTAATAACTATCTTGATAATATTCTCGGAATTCACAAGCATAGTTGTCAAAATGGCACATATCGCATATTTCTAAGTTACTTAGTCTCCATCTTGCTTGATTCTTTTTATATATAGTGTGTTTTTCTCCTTTATCGTATACGCTGAATTCGGTTCTTATTGCTTTTTCGTAATTTGTAATTATTTCTTTTAAACCTAAAGTCCGTTGTGCTGAACTTTCTTCAGTTCCATTATCATCAATTGGTCTTGATTTTCTTATAGTATTTCTTTCTTTTTCTTCTAGTCCATTCCACCATTTTGCTACTACTCCCATAAAGGTAGCTTCTATGAATTTTTCAAATGCATCTCCGTTAAGGTTTTGTCTAAATCCTACTATTAGTGACGCTTTTACCCATTCTTCAATTGTTCTATCTACATCCTTTACGCAATCTAGGTCTAGCCATTCTCCATTTCCTGCTATTCCTTTTTCGAAATGTTCTGTTGGTTCATATTTTGGAGTTTCTTTTTCTTTACCTTTTCCTAGTTGCGTTCTTCTTTTTGTATTTTGCCATTTCCATGGTAATTGATATGATTTTTTGTGAGGTGGTGGTCTTAAGATTTCATACATGTTACTTGGAATTTCTGAAGGTTTTTCAATAATTTTATCTTGGTCCATTTTTACTTCTTCGTGTGCTATATCTAGATTTTTCAATGCTTCTTGCACTTCTTCTGAATTAGGATTTGCCATTAAATCTTCTATTTCTAGAATATTTATATTAAGTTTCGTTATGGCTTCTAGTTCTTGTATACCTTCTTCTGTTATGCCCAGTTCTTCTTCTGGGTATTCTGTCATATATCTTCCTAATTCTTTTATATTTTTATTTATGATTCTTAAATCTTTTCTTATATCAATGAACATTTCAGGACCGGTGTAAACTTCTTCCAAGTCTTGTATGTTTAAATAAATTTTTGGCTCCATATCCTACTATTTTGTCTGCTAGTAGGTGTTGGTAATACCAACTTGCTTCTTCGTTTCTGTAATCTAATACTCTGTATGCTATTTGTTTTTGTATTTCTTTAGGTAGTTGATTAGTTACTTTTGTTGTTAATAATAAGTATTCTGATATTTCTTTACTGGCAATATGCTTACTTTCTACTAATCTTTTGTCAACGTATCTAATCTTGAATTTTGAAAGATTTTTTAATTTTAGTTTCTCTATTTTCTGTGAATTATCCAGCTTTTTTATGGTTAAGGTGTTTTATAGTATATATTTTCTAGAGTGAGGTTATATCTAAAATTTTGCTTTTTGGTTATTTAATTAAAAGGGGTAGTTGGCTAAATATTTTTGAAAGAAGGGTATTTGGCTAAATATTTTTGAAAAGTGGGGTATTTACCCACTATGCTCTTCACTTCACATAGGTGAACTTTGTTACTATGTGAGCTGTCACAGGTCACTCAGGTATGGATAGGCCAATGACCAACTGGATCCGACCCGGACTGTTGCCTGTTGGTCCTTCAATGTTCCTATCAAGTTCAACTGCTTTAGAACGAAGGTCTACATTTTTGTGGGCCTAAGACAACCACCTTTATCGTAGAAAGCATGATCGTAAGTTCATCTCACTACTTCTCAAGTTTGTTACTAGTTCCTTTCGCTCAAAAGCTAGGAATATAATCCCATACAGTGAAAGTTTGAACTTGTGCTATGAGCATGCATCCTTATTCCTCTCTTTAGTCTTTACTTTGACTTACGGAAGTGGCCAGATAAATTTTTTTAATTTTTTGGCAAAAGGTGATTATGATATGATTCTTATCATGTACTTTGAGTAAGTGATTTTAATTCTCGACAAATCAACAAAATTGGTAGGCTGGAAAACTCATGATCAATGGATTACATGTGATGATGGTAAAAATCACAGCAGATCAGAGTCGTACGGTTCCTGCACAAATCTGAAAGCATCTATATGCAGATTAGCCATCACAGACCTCTTTTACACGTCTGGCCCACTCCAAGACATGAGCTTTTTCCAAGCTCATAGAAAATGACAGGCTAGACCTAATAGGAGAGACACCTAGCACATGCAGGATATGAGTCAAATCTCTTATCCCCTAATAAGGATATCTTATCTCTTGAGGGGGAGAGACTTGAAAGAGATAAGGAAGTTAAATCGATCCAACGTACACAAATCAATATCTTGAAATGTCTCTCGGGCCTATAAATACCCCTCCCCTTCTACAGTTAGAAGGTAATCAATAATTTGTCAGTTTTCACTCTCATACTCTCTCTCTCTCTCTTTCTGGTTCTGACTTGAGCGTCGCAGGGTCTGTCGCCGGGGCCACCCCCGGTGTTTCAGGCTTTTTGCAGGTTCAACGGCCGCATCAGCAATCATCGAATTCAGATCACGGTGGTCAATCAACGATCCAGATTCAATCCTATGAGCTCTAACCGCATTTTACGGCCAAGGTCAAAGGTGAGATTTTTAGTAGTTTCCATCAATTACTCCTTATATGTTTGCTCCCACACCAAAATAAGTAGCAACAAATTGACACAGTCTGTGGAAAACTACACAAGTCAGACTTGCCGCCATGCGACCAAGACTAAGAGGCAGAGGGGCGGCCTCAAGCCGTCGCTCCAACTTTCTTCGTCAACCAGCTCCTCCTATGGAAGATCTGATTCTTGTCAACAGTCACCCCATCAGCCTAGTCAAGCTCTTTCCAATGGAGAGGCACTGGGGGGGGGGGGGGGGGGGGGGGGGGGGGCTCCCGACAAAACCGTCATGAACAACATCCTCAGTACGACAACGTCTCAGTCCATAATGCTTCAACTGATTCAATGGCCTCGCGAGGCCCCCGGGGGTCTAGAGATCTCTGCCAGATCATCAATGTCAGGCAACAAGGAACTGATTTACGAATCCACTTGGACGAGAGACGCACCCGAACTGAGGCCTCCCACTCGGGACATCAAGCAAACCGGAGAACCTATATTCCTAGACAAAGATCAAGGCAATCCTTCTCTCACAGGGGGTGCACCACAATAAGGAGTCCAACTCATGAGAGTTGAAAGCTTCTTGTGCGGAACAAATGGAAAAATGCCCAGTCAATAGGGCCGAATTGGATAAGTTCAAGCCCGACATCCTCGAAGCTATCCAAGGAAGTTAAGATCTGGGACAGCCCCATAACGAAAGATCTGCCGAATCAACTGGATCTCAGGGGAAGGAAGACCAAGTCCTTCGCCATATCCAAGAAGTAGAAAATCATTTAGATCAAATGAAGCATGAGAGAAACCGCTCCAACAGGGCCTACCGCCCTAGTCAACCTCCCTTCAGCAAAACCATCATCGTGCACCCGTTCCAAGGGACTTCAAAGCTCCTCAATTTGAACCTTACAATGGAGAATCAGATCCGGCAGACCATATCGAGAGCTTCAAAACACTCATGTTGGTATATAACACCACTGAGGTGCTCATGTGTCGAACATTTTCCACAATACTGAAAGGATCAGCAAGGGAATGGTACTCACGCCGAACTTTAGCATCAATATTCTCCTTCGATCAGCTCGAAGAGCTCTTCATTGCGCACTTCGTTACTAGCCGCAAGGTTGAAAAAACAAGTGTTTCTCCATTAGAACTGAAGCAAAGAGGAGAACTGTTGAAAGACTTTGTCAAACGTTTTACAACTGAAGCAAGGTCAATTTCCACTTCGTTACTAGCCGCAAGGTTGAAAAAACAAGTGTTTCCCTATTAGAACTGAAGCAAAGAGGAGAACTGCTGAAAGACTTTGTCAAACGTTTTACAACTGAATCAAGGTCAATTTTCTCCTTGAACACTTCTGTGGCAGCTGCAGCTTTTTGCCACAACGTCACTAACAAAGACCTGAAAGCCTCCCTTGCAAAAAATCACCTTAAAGTTTCAGTGAGCTCCTAGAAAGAAGTGACAAGTATATCAGGGTCGAGGAAGCACTTTATGCTCAAGGCAAGAACGATTCATCTTCCGAGAACAATTGGAAGAATACAAGCGAGGAAGAACCCAGGAAGTTTCAGAAAAGCGGCGCAGGTCAGCGCCGTCCACCTCCACTACCAGGCTTCGAAAAGTTCACTCATCTCAATGCAAGCATATCAGCCATCCTCATGGAAGTTAAGAAGGACGGAATAATCACCCCCCCCCCCCCCCCCAAAGATGTCAATGTCCAGCAGAATAAGAGACAAAAATAAGTGGTGCACATTTAACAGAGATCATGGACACACTACTGACAAATATCGAATCCTTAAAGAATGACTAGAAGCCCTGATTCGTAGGGGCTATCTCTCCAACTTCGTTCAAAAAGACAACGACGTCGAAAACCCTCTGTCCCGGGGGCTAATAAGCGTCAAGAGAGGTCATACAAATTGCAAGACTCTAAACACATTGCCATCCTCCACTCCATTCATGGAGGCCTGATGAGGGGAGATTCCAACTCCTCTCACAAAGCTTTTGTCAGGAAAGTCAACTCCATAGATAACATTCTGCCTGCCAAACGCACCGGGGTTCTGATATCTTTCTCCGAGAAGGACTTACAAGGCATCCGAATAGTTCGTTGCGATGCATTGGTCATAACCCTTTGCATGGTGAATAATGAGGTACGCCGCATCCTGGTGGACAATGGCAGCTCAGTAAACATGTAACCCCTATATTTCATTTTATGTATTTTGGAGTGTATTTTTTATTTTTGTGTATTTTTATATCTCTTGTATTTTTTGGAACCATATATTGGATTTATTCTCAATATATATTCGTTTTCTTTTCATTTGAGCTCCTTGTGTCGTTTGTTCGTCGTTTGTTCGTTTTCACCATTTTTTGGTTCTTTTTCTCATTTTTTTGGCCTTGTTCATTTTTATTTTTTTTCATTTTGGTGATGTGATGGATTTTTGGTGGTGATTTATCCAAATTATTATTTTTGACCCTTAAGGAGATTTTTAGGAGCCATAGAATTCACTATAAATTGTATCCCCATTTGAAACCTACCCAATACCCATTACCATTTTGTATACCTATTACTATCTTATTATACCCACAACCCATTAACCCACAATTATCTCCTATATAAATATCATAATACTCCAAAACCCTAACCCTAATCTCAAATTAATCTTCTCCCTCTCACAAGTAATCCCGCCCCCCCCCCCCCCCTTTTCTTTTGTTCCCTACAACCGACCTGCATATTCCCCCCATCACCGAGCCTCCCTCTAGCCTCCAAGACCACCATCCTACACCACCTCGATCTCCTACACCTCCATACAAAACCCTACAAACTCCCACCTCCTTCCCTTGGACTGCCGATCACCACAAAGACCACCATCCACCTAAAAAATCATCACAAAACCCTTCTCTTTGTGTTCCTTGAAGTGGGTATTCTCCCCTTCGCTCGTCGCATCAAGGAGATCGTTCGTGAGGGCGTTTTTGTTCGTGGGTTCGCTTGGATTCGCGCTTGGAAGGATTTTGCTCGTGGGTTGTGTTGCTAGGACTATTTTTCTTCGCGTTCATCTTCATAAAGAGGCAAGTAACTTGTACAAAATTTTATTAGGTTGATACAAGTCAAAAAGTTCACACCTAGAGTAGTTGGGTCTGGAGACAACCAAAAATTGTATTTTTCTTGATGAGTTTTATCTCTATTGTGATAATTTGGCCATAGATGACTTATGACAACAAGCTTGGTAGGATAATGATCTAGGATTTACCCAAAACTTGATTTTGATGCATGTATGTGGATGTTTGCATGAATTGTGTTTGATTGAATGCCCATGAGAAAATAATAGGTGTAGACATGTTAATAACCCTAAAACATGATGTTTAGATGTTGGTAGGTTGTATTTCAAGTTTGGTTGTGTCTGGTTCAATATTCATGAAGTTATGATGTTCTTGATTAGAGGTGTGAAATCTGTATTTGCGGCTTGTTTTGTTTTGTTTGCTATTCTCGTCCATGCTACAGTCCGAATCTTAACTTTGAAATAAAAGATGGATTTTAGATAATTTTGTCTACTTTCAAAAACCACTGGTTTTACTTGATTTGGATTTCGTATGACTGAGTTATGATGGTTTTGGTACAGATGTGTCGAACAATTCCAGATTATGTTTTGAGTCAATTTTGTTAACAAATTATTTTCAAGAACTATTCTATACATAATATCTTGGTATAATATTTTGCTCAGTATTTCCATATGGTATTAGGGACTACCCATATTTTTTATGAATTTTAAAGATAAGTTTTGTGTGGTATTTCATGTTCTTTTTTAAAATTCATTTATGCTGTAAATTGCGCGCTGTTCAGTAAAGAACTCTGTTTTCACTCTAATTCTTTATACTTTATGAAAATTCTTTGTGAAATATAAAAGTTAGTAAAATCTATCTATTTTCATGTCGTTTTGGCAGAATTGGATTTCGATTCACTGATTGCGAGATATCCTAGTTTTCGTACAGCAGTATTGAGAATTCCAGATTCGTCAAAACTATGTTTTCGTGTTGGTTCTTATTTTTTATGGCTTATCTATACTTGCTGGAATATTATGAAACTTGTTATTTTGAGTCTATACGTATAGGGAAATACCCAAGATTTTTCATGGAATTATTTGATATTTTTTCACGCTGTTTTTATGCTTTTGAAGTTGTTCCCCTGTTTTGTGACTGAACCTAAAATCTGTGTTCAATTCAGTTTTGAGCTGAGATGTTGTGAACTAGTATGTGACTTTATTATACTCGTTGGATGCGTGTGGATGTCTAGTTTCCAGATTCTGTGACGGATCATGATTTGCATGCCTATAGATCTTAGAATCCCTGTTTTAGTACTGATTGGTCTTGCTGTCCTAATTATGAACATAGACTATTTTGCTCGTATATGTGAATGTATATCATCCGTGCTTGTATATTTGTTTTCCTGAACATAAAACTGATTATGCCATGTTAGATTGACACTATTTAGTACACATTCATGTCGTTTGATAACCATAATAAAAGTAACCAAACCGGGGTTAAGGAAAAGATCTAATAGTGGATAATTCAGAAACGTGTACTTAAGAAAGGAGGTCCGTATTTCCCATTTTGATGCATGTTGATACATGTACCTGTTACTGTTGATGCATGATACCTATTGGTTCGTGTACCTGTTACCTGTTGATGCACGTACCTGTTGGTCGTGTACCTATTACATGTTGATGCACGTACCTGTTAGTTGTGTACCTATTGATTCATGAACCCGTTGATGCATGAATCGGATGATTCATGTATCTGTTTTGATTCATGAACCTGTTTTCTGTTTCCTGTACCCGAGTATACTGCCCTCTATGGTCCACTATGAAATCTAAAGCGAAATTGTTGTGTTGTAGCAACCATATGGTGTGGGCGGCATGTCGTGCTACCTAGATAATAATCACACAAGACTTGAACTTAATACTCGAACATGATACTTGAAAAGATACTTGAACATGATACTTGCTTGCATGATACATGAGACTTGATACTTGAGATTTGATATTTGGTACATGATACATGATTACCTATTTACCAGTTGATCTGTTTACTTGACACTTGACACATGTTACCTGTACCTGTTAGTATATCATGATTATACCATGCTAGGTTTGTGGCTTAGATTCACCTATTTTCATGTGCTTGTATCCTACTCTATTTGTGACCTGTGACTTGCAATTGACAGGTACTTGTGTTTTCTCTTTTTCTCTTTCCTACATTCGTTGAATTGCAGATTTTGGAGAACAGATTCCAGACGGTATTGGTGACATGAAGTATTAATGCTGGATCTTGTTATTATTATTTCTTGTAGTTTGCTTGAACATAACTGTATTTATGTACTTGAATTTATTCTTGTATTTAGGCAATGTGACCCAGAATTATTTGTATATTTCAGATCATGACTATTTGAGATTAATATATTTTATTTCAAGTATTCTTGTTGGTATTTGGTTCATATGTGCATGTGGTTGACTTTTCTGGTTTTTGACTCTGATTATATTGTGATATGTTGTAAAGAATTCATGAAACAGCTTATGGATGATGAAAATCATTCGCTGGGCTTTTGTTACGTACTCATATTCCGTATTTTTGGGAAGCGGGGCATGACAAAACATCCTCTTCATGGCCACATTTGAGGCTCTCAAGATCTCCCAAGACCGACTCAAGCCAGCCGATTATACACTTCACAGATTCTCCGGTGTGCCCGTTCAAGTAGAAGGAGTCGTCACACTGTATGTGACTGCAGGGAAAGCCCCCGCTATTCTAACGGAAGACCTAGACTTTATAGTAGTCGATGTCAAAGCCGCATACAATTCTATAGTCAGTTGTCCCGGCCTAGCGGCCTTCCATGCAGTTGCCTCCACCTTCCACATGAAAATGAAGTTTCCAACAAAAGCTAGCATAGGCCAAGTTGTAGGAATCCAACAGGCAGTACGAATGCTACACCGCTACAATGGGGGGCTTGGTTCTCGCCCTCGATGCCATAGAGCTACCGCCAGAAAGCAGTCACGATAATTCAAAAACTGTAAACGAGCTTGAAGCCACTGCCATAAACATCTCTACCAAGAACTTCCAAACCTGCCAAATCATCTTTCACCAGGTCTAAACTAGTTCTCATCATAACACAGTTATAAACCTTAATCCTTCACCCGACGCCACTCCGCTCATTCAACGAAAACAAATAATCTTGCCAAAAAACATTGGTACATCAGAGGATTTCCCTTTATCGGTGCAAAACAATGGGGGGTTCCCTCCGAAACAGGCAAGTCCAGGCATGGTCTACCAAGTTGTTTGCCTAAAGGCTCATCAACTTGAATATCCGGGGGGCAAGGAGATATCAGCAGAACTTTGAAAGTAGAACACCTCGTGAAGGTGAACGAGGGCGTATCAAATGTCCTCTCTTAATAGTAGTAGCAAATTTTCTCAATTTGTAATAACGGCCAGCCACTAGAGCAGTCGCTTAGTTTTATTTTCCAGCAAATATCCTTAATTTGTAATAATGGTTAGTCACTGGAGCAGCCGCTTAGTTTTATTTTCCAATAAAATGAAGCATGAATTTTTGCAAAATTCTTGTACAACTCTACGGATGCATACAATGAGTTGAGTGCCAAACATGTACACAAAAA
Source organism: Hemerocallis citrina (assembly GCA_017893485.1). Classification (NCBI taxonomy): domain Eukaryota; kingdom Viridiplantae; phylum Streptophyta; class Magnoliopsida; order Asparagales; family Asphodelaceae; genus Hemerocallis; species Hemerocallis citrina. The sequence continues at coordinate 34,947,620 of CM030358.1, forward strand.
CGGCACCATAAACTCGTTAAAAGCTTCTTACAAGACGGTTTCGGAGTCCATACCCATGGTTCGAAGTTACTCCAGCAATTTGCAATGAAGCAAGTTCAGAGTGTGTTTCGCAATTCGAGCTACTCCTGCAACCTGTTAATTCTTTAAAGCAAACAACGAGCTAAAATCCTAACTTACACCTATAGCGGTGCTAAACACTCGTTACAATCTTTCTACACAACGAGTTCGGAATCTAGATCCATGGTTCAGAGTTACTCTTACAACCTACAATTACACACGTTCAGAGTTCAACTCGTCAGTCGATCTGTTCCTGAAACTAGTTAAAATTCCTTGAGGACTTACACAATGAGTTGAGCGCCAAACTTATACACATAAGAGGCACCAAAAACTCGTTACAAGTCTTCCCATAAGACGGGTTCGAAGAGACTCTAACAATTTGCAATAAAGCAAGTTCACAGTGCGCTTCGTCGTTCGATATGCTCTTGCAATCCGTTAGCGCCTCTATAACCGGTTCGGAGTCCATACCTATGGCTCAAAAGAGACTCTGTCAATTTGTAAAGAAATAAGTTTAGAGTGCGCTTTGTCATTCGATCTGCTCCTGTAACCAGTTAATACTTAAACTAAAATGTTCGGACTCCATACCCATGGCTCAGAGTTACTCTCGCAACCTACAACTACACACGTTCAGAGTTCAAATCGCCATTCAATCTATTCCTGCAACTAGTTAAATTCCCTCAACGACATATTAAGAAGTCCAAAATCATGGATCGCAGTTACTCTAGAAACACTTGTAAAAAGCAACAGTTAGAGTTCAACCCTCCACTCGATGTGGCTCTCAAAATTTATTAGAGGACCCATACAGCAAGTTTGGAAAACAACTCTCCTTCAGAGTTTTCCTAACAACTAGCTGAGTTCAAGATGGAGCAATGCCTAACTCCGTCATACACCGTTGGCAGTTCGTTAGCTATACACAACAGACTTAAGACCCTGTTATTTAGCTACAAAGAGCTCAGTCGATGGTACATCAACCATGAAAGCAAAGATCAATCATATGGAAAGATTTCATCAAGAATCACAGAGCTATCGCAAACCCATATGTTCAGATCCAGTAGCACTACAGACATCTACAAATACAAAATGGCAAGTCTAGAGTTTAACTCTCTCCAAGAACAGCTCATACGACTAGCCCACCCCCAAGACGATGAACCACAGGACAAGACACCGGCACGTAGGAGATTTCTTATTTCACGAACTACAAGTCTCATTACAACAACAGAATTACAATGAGTCTACGCTTCATGGCTAAGAATCCCTACCGAAAGTCCTACGAATACTGTACAACAAACTGTCATGTAAGTTGTTCTTCTAGCTACACACTGGAGAAATTCTCTACCTAAGAAAACTAACCTCATCACCGGCCTCCTACCAGCTAACAGCTCTATAGGGCCGCCTCAACTCTTGCTGATTAAATTCAAGAAAAATCTCTCTTAGGCAGAAAAGCTCCAGGTTTATCCGACCACCTTTACTTGAGCAAGCTCTAACTCCGTCTTGCTTAAAGCACCGTGCGAACGGGAGAGTCCCAACTCTGTCAAGCATAGCGTATCACGAAGGAGAGCAAGCTCTATGTCCCAAGGACCTTGTTCGATGTACACAGCTACTTTCCAGCAAATACAAGAATGAATCACTTCAACGCTGAACCAGCACAAGTGACTTCAATTCAACATTAATAAGGTTCAGAATACCCACAAATCATTCGCTCGAAAAATGAGTGGCATTACGCACACCACTTGAGTTCCTCCGGCCAACTACTCGTCAACATCGAGCAACGGGTCCAACGCCCTGATCTTCACTCAGGCTCCATGAATAACTCGTCGGATCCAAAGAACGAGTTCAACGCTCTGCTCTCCACATAAACTCCAAACAACAAGGTCAATGTTCTGCTCACTACTTGAGCTCCATCTACAAATCGTCAATCCCGAACAACGAGTTCAATACCTTGCTCTTCTCTCAGGCTTTGTCAACCACTCGTTGGCTCCAAACAACGCTTTGAATGCCTTGGACTTCGCTCAAGCTCCTTCAACAACTCGTTGGCCCCATACGACGAGTTCAACGCTTTGGTATTCGCTTGAGCTCCATCAACAACTCGTTGATTCCGAACAACGAGTTCAATGCTCTGCTATCAAAACGAGCTCTATCAACAACTCGTTGGGTCCAAGCAATGAGTTATATGCTCTGATTGCCACTTGAGCTCTGTCAACTACGCATTAGCTCTACACAACGAATTCGATGCCTTAGTCTTCGCTCAAGTTCTCCCAAACAACTCGTTGGCTCTAAACAACGAGTTCAATGCCTTGCTTTTCGCACGAGCTCAATCAATAACTCGTTGACCCTAAAGATCGAGTTCAACATCTTGGACTTAGTTCAATGCTCTGCTAATCCGCTTGAGCTCCACAAACGACTTGTTGACTCCAAACAACGAGTTCAATGCCTTAGTCTTCGCTCAAGTTCCACCAAACAACTCGTTGGTCCCAAACAACGAGTTTAATACTCTGATTGCCACTTGAGCCCCATCAACAGCTCGATGAATCTGAACAATGAGTTCAACGCTCCGCTCACTGCGCGAGCTCCATCAACAACTAGTTGGTTCCAAACAACGAGTTCAATGCTCTGATTGCCACTTGAGCTCCATCAACAGCTCGTTGACTCCGAACAACGAGTTCAATGCTTGTCTCACTACTCGAGCTCCATCAAAAACTCGTTGGCTCCAAACAACGAGTTCAACGCCCTGCTTTTTGCTCAAGCTCCATCAAACAACTCGTTGGCTCCAAATAACGAGTACATCATCACACTCCTTGCTCGAATCCTTCCAACGACCAAAATGACAAACTCTACCTTAACTCGATCAAGGAGTAACCTCTATAAACTTGCTAGGATCAAATAGTAAGCTCCAACTCAGCTCCACTATGAGTTTCCTCTCCAAACTCGTTGTGATCAAATGGCAGTCTCTACATCAACTCTATCTCAGAGTTGTCTCTAAACTCGCCGGAATAAAATGATAGTTTCTACATCAACTCTATCTCAGAGTTGCCTCAAAACTCGTCGGGCGCAAACGGCTGGTTCAAACGTCTAACCTCGTCACGAAGTTTTCTCTCAACAAAACTTGCTGGGTGCAAACAGCAAGTTCAACATCCAACTCCATCACAGAATTCTCTACAAACTTGCCAGGATCAAATGACAAGCTCAATGTTCAACTCCGTCATAGAGTTCTCTCTAAGTTTGTTGGGAAGAAACAACAAGTTCAACGCACAACTCCATCACGGAGTAGACTCTATGAACTCGCAGGGGTCAAACAACAGTTTCTTAATCAACTCTATCTCAGAGTTGCCTGAAAACTCGTCGGGCGCAAATGGAAGGTTCAACCGTTCAACTCTATCACACAGTTGCCTCTACAAACTCATCGGGCACAAATGGTAGGTTTAAATGTTCAACTCTGTCACGGAGTTGGGGAAAAACAACGAGTTCAACGACCAGCTCAACTACGAGTTTTCTTTCTAAACTCACCAGGGTCAAATGACAGTTTCTAAATCAAAACGATCAAGAAGTAACCTCTATAAACTTGCTGGAGCCAAACAGTCAGTTCAAGCTCAAGTTTTTCATAGCTCTCCTTAAAAATTAGCCGGGATCAAAAGAAAGTTTCTACATCAACTCTATCTCAGAGTGGTCTCCACAAACTCGCCGGGATCAAACAGCGAGCTCTACACCAACTCAGTCAAAGAGTTGTCTCTACAAACTTATTGGGAGAAGACAAAAAGTTCAACGCTCAATTTCGTTGTAGAGCTTTCTCTACAAAATTACTGGGATCAAATAGCAAGTCTGCAACAGCTCTCCTAGGATAGCTATATATGTACAAGATCACCCAATCGAGGGTGAAGGAGTAAAAAGCTGGGTACACACACACATACACACACACACACACACACACACAGAGACATATATATATATAGGGAGTCCTTTGGTTGAGAACTAATTTGGTAAGAACTCCGTGAGAACTCACGGAGTAGACCCCCCATGAAAAATCCGAACCGGCCATCTCTCTCTACACACCTTAGATAGGATAACATAAAGAAATCAAGTAATTTGAAATTCATTTTTCCATCCATCAAATGGAGTAGAATTTGTAGCTAAGCCTCATACCGGCATTGAAAAGAAATGAATTGAAATGAAATTTGAAATGAAAGGACCAAGATTTGGGTCATGTTGAATAAATGGTTAAGACCGGTATAGTGGAAAGGCTAACTCTAGAGAATTAATTTTGTTCATGATTCTAACAACTAAGGACTAGATACATAATAAAGATGTGACGAAAGTAAGAGAAAAATACTGAGTATGAGGGCCATTGGATTGGCAACGTGAGAGTGTTCATAGGATGTCCCATGATGTGTCATGATAGGACGTGGATACTGCTCCAGAGTACTGTCCCGGTGGCGACGCTCGTAGGGTGTTTGGTAACTGCAGGTGGTATCATATCTATGGTAGGAGCTAAATTACCACAGGATGCCTGCATGATGAGTCATGTGTCAGTGCATTGGGATTCCCTCCAAGGCGACTAGACATGAGTTCGTAGATCATAGAACATCTAGGATACTTACCATAGTTATAGTAGTAGGTTAAGTCTTGGCGAGGGATTGAACCCTATAAGATGAAGTACGATTAAGGGCTTGCCCTCGGAGCTATGTAGTATGGAATGCATAAAATCCGAACATGTGCGCATTAGTGTCATATAACATAACAACTTTATTAAGGACTAAGTGCACAGCACAACACGACATCAATAGGATAGTCCCTTTAGCTTTGTTTGTGAACAAGTTTGTGGTTTGCTAAGTATTGAGAATCGTTATATTGTTTCTGGCATAGAGAGGATGGCCGTGTATAATATTTCGTCAGTGAATGAACTGACACGCCCACAGTTTTACATGCAGGGTAAAGATGCTTGACAAATTGAAGTATACATGCTGCTCAAGAATTGATTCAATTGTTGTTTTATGTAATTACTGTAAAATTGCTTCCGCTATAATAATGTAAATGTGTAATGTAACTCTGATGTAAGAAATATTTTTATTTCCTTGTAAAATTGTACGAAAGAAGTGTAAAGACCCTGTGGAACTTCAAATTCAGTTGTATTTTAGAATTCGGGGTGTTACATCTTTTCTGTCTCCAACAACACTTTCTTGATGCTCTTCTTCTTGAGATGGAAATGTAGCTTGATATTGGCGTTGTTGCCCCGGGCCAGATAGCCTACCCCTCACGATCTTACGTCACTGTTTACGTACGGATTTATCCAAATAACGTTTCAAAGCTTCACACTCTCCCAAAATATCTAAATTACTACGACATGAAGAGAGCATCTTCTGATTGAATTTCTTCATAGGTTGGGCAACATTACTTTGGAGTACCTGCGTGCATTCTTTTGCCATGTCCCATGTATTATCAAACAAAAACAAAAACAAAAAATATATTAAACACATTTGGATTTGTAAACAATTTAATCACTTTAAAAATAAGAAAATTTCAATAAAATTTAAACATTATACTCACCAATGTACGTATAGATGATGCCTTCGGTTGGAACATGGGTTGTGAACTAGAATACGCGGGTGGTGGTTCAATCTCTTTCTCCTCAATTGGTAGTTGAATACCAACAGGTAGTTTTGTATTGGGAGAGATGTACAAATATGTAATATATCTGTAGCATTCCATGTACTTCGTTTGCTGCGTGCCATCGTACGGTGGAACATCAACAATTACGAGTTCAAACCCTCGCTCATTCCATTCTGCAACATGAACATGGTGGAAATCTGCCCAATCATGGGTAGGTATACGACCGGTACCCCTCACAGCGTGTAACTCAAAGTTGTATAGGTATGCGCATATTTTGGGTAGATTTTGTTAAAGACCGAATTGCCGAAGGACTCTGTCCGGCCGCAGATGCTCCACTATACCAAAGTTGATGAGTGGAGCCGTCATCATCCACAAATACGACCCGGTCGTGCACACCGGTGGTAGTCGTCCCACCCGCTCGGGTGTATACGGCACCCAAATCACGAACTCTTCTCGTAGTTGGTTAAGCTCATCTCTGTAGTAAGTTAGTACACCTTTTAGGTTGTTTCTATGACTCTGTATACCTGCCCAATATACACCTAAGGGTGCTAACATATCAAAATTTGGTGCTTCTGCCATCCAACCGTCCGCCGGTCTCGTAATTCGGGGAAGACCCAAATGTAGACGCTCTCATGACCAAATCTGTAACAAGACCATTGGACCGGTCATCTCGGTTCCATCTAACGCAACCGAACACAACGTCATGTACAACGTTGCTAACGCGTAACTTCTCCAGCTGTACCGGCCAGCTAAGCCTAGGTCGGCGAGCAATCGTAGATACATAAGCAGTACGGTATCTCCGGATGAGTTAGGCAAGAGAATCCCTCCAAGAACCGTTAAAATGTACGCTTTTGTGTAGTATTGTACATCATGGTCGGTTGATGCATCGTTCAACCTCCCTTCAAAATTTTCCTTCAACAAAAATAGTCGGATTGATTGTCCGACAAAAATAGCACCATCTTCCGTGTCCACCTCATCAAACTCTATACCGAGGAGTTCATTACACAACTCTATCTTATCAAAGTTTATATTACCAGTCATGGCCATCCCATATAATTGAAGACCGGAGATCATCACTATATTCTGTAGCATCACCGTCATCTCTCCCACCGGTAGATGGAAGGTGTGCGACTCTGGCCTCCATCGCTTGACTAGTGCTGCAAGAAGTGCTCGGTTGAGTTTCACCTGACCCGTCATACTGATTTCGTAGAAACCGGCCGGAACTAAGTAATCGACGATATGTGGGTGCATCGTCATAGTCTCGTGAGTGCGAAAATTACACCTCTGCATCGTCCCACCCCACACAGCCTCGAATCTATAGTGGTTTTGCAAGGTGAGTTTACCTTCATATATTGGTCCTGGATCTCGTTTTGCTGCCGAATAGGATGCACCAACCTACGCCAACACATTGTAAAATTATTATTAGTATAGTAACAATACCACTATATACAAAATTCATAATACAAATTAATAGTTCTCTTACTTCTGTGGAATGTTCGTCCCGACCACTAACAGTTGACCTTTCGATTCCTCTCGTTCTAACCATTTCTCTGTAAGAAAGTTCGTATATATAAAATAATTTTTTCACAAAAAAATTTGCATATATATATATAGATATGAAACAAAATACGTGAGACAACCTCAAAAACAACTTTTAAAAAATACCAAACTTTGCGATTGGGTCTAAATTGCCGCACACAAGCCACCGCAACTTGTAGAAGCGAGTTTGGACTAATGGTCTTCAAGATACAGCCGTGTATTGCTTTCACTCTTAAAAAAAAGCAAAATGCGATCTACGGACGCATATATCAAACCGTGGGTGAGAACTCGCAACTACAAGTTGCTTTGGCTTGTGAGTGGCGAAAACGGCCAACCTGTAAAAAAATCGTTATTTTTGAGCCATTTCTCTATTGAAAACTCGTTAAATACATAACAAAATTTATGAGAAAACAACACAAATGACGGTAAAAAAAACTAAACTTTACGATTGGGTCGGGCTCTCTGCACACAAGGCAAAACAACTTGTACATGCGAGTTTCGACCGATGGTTTGAAAGATACGGCCGTATATCGCTTTCACTCTTGAAAAAGAGCGAAAAGTGATACATTAACGTATCTCGCAAACCGTGGGTCGAAACTCGCAACTATAAGTTGCTTTAGGTTGTGAATGGTTAGCCCGACCTACTCCTACAGTTTCATATTTTTTGGATTTCGTTTGAGCAATTTTCTAGTGAGATCGTACTAAAAAGTTTCGAGGTATATAAAAGTTCTTTCATATACAATACAACACAAACGAGATGCAAAAATTTCGAAATTTGGCCGTTACGTCTGGCACACCAAACACAAGCCAACGCAACTTGCAGATGTGAGTTCCAACTCTCGGTTTGTAATATACGACTGTGTATCGCTTTGTATCCATTTTATTGAATAAATGTGATTAACGGACGTATCTTGCAAACTGTAAGACGAAAATCGCCACTGCAAATTGCGTTGCCTTCTGCGTGATTAGACCGAACAAGTCGTAAAATTTTGGAATTTTTGGATCTCGTTTGTTTGCTTTTCCTGTATTGTACAACTACAACTAACACTACATCTACAAAAATGTCGACAAAATATATACAACATACATGATACAAAAATTGTACACTATCTAAATTGAAGACTACTACGCATAGTATAAAAAATTAAACTCACAAATTGAAAAAATATTCAATAAATTAACATAGTTCATTATACTAAATTGTGAAAAAGTGACTACCTAGTCCAGAGAGAGAGATAGAGAGTTGTTGAAGATGTGAGGAGCCGCTGCTGTAGACGAACAAGTTTTAGAGTCTAGGGTTTCGAAGAATTTGTGCTAGGGTTCGGGTAAGTTGGGGAGATTTCAGATTAGGTTAGGGTTTGGGGTATTCGGGAGAGGGAGAGATAGATAGAGATAGATAGAGATAGATAGAGATAGATCGAGAAGAGGGGGAGATCGAGAAGAGTTCCAGATCGAGAGAGAGGATGTTGGAGTAGAGCTAGGGTTTAGGGAATGGGTTTCGGGAGCTCCATATATATATATAGAGAGAGAGAGGGTGAGTGGTCGAAGAATGAAGGAGATGGCGATCTAAGTATGTACAAGTGTTTGAAAAAATATTTGCACATACCTAGGCCATTGTTTAGGTTGAATTTTTTTATCAAAAAAAAACTAGCTAGGCTGTTGTTCCCAACAACGGCCAAAGTATAACTTTTTGCAAAAAAAACTTCACGCCAAAAAAATGCTAAGTCTGAAGCATTTTTTGGCGTGAAGTACCAAAAATGCCCATCCGCTCTTAGGGGCTCTTAGTGGGAGATCTGAGTGGGCTTTGATCTGAGCTGTTGAACACGATCAAGAAAGACCCAACGGCTCAGATCGCTGTTTTCCTATCCGGTGAAAACAAACCCGTTTTTAACCGAGCATTTCTCATATATATAGCATTTCTCATATATATATATATATATATATATATATATATATATATATATGCAAATCCAAAAAAGCTTCAAAAAACCCCCAATAAGTGCTCACGGCTCAATGGAAGGGAAGAAAAAGAAAATGGGTTTGAGTCGGGATCGGATTCGCAAACCAAAACCCAAACAAAGTCAAAGAAATGATATAATGGGTTGTGGGTATGGATCCAAACCCAAAACCCGCAACCCTCCTCCTACTCTCTTTCTTCTTCCTCTTCCGAAAAAATTTTTTCCTGCCAAAAAGAAAAATCCGAGCTCGAGCCCTTCTCCTCCTCGCTCCAACTTCGACCTCGAATCTCTAACCTCGTCTAAACACTCCGACTCCAAGCTCCGCAACTCCAAGACCTCGAGCTCTTGCTTCGTCAAAGACTGCCAAAACTCTCGGCCAACAAATTCGCCAACCACCCGTGGTCTCCATCTCCATGGCTTGGTAAATTCCCTAAAAAAACTGAGTCCATAGCTCAGTGAAGCGCCCCATAGCACGGCGAAGCTTCGAAATCCCCATTGCTCATCCAAAGGTGAAGCTCAATAGCTTGGTGAGTGAGATAGGTCGGCGAAGTCGAAGAACCAAAGCTCGATGAAATTTGAGAGCTCCATAGCTTGACAAGGCTCCAAACCATCATAGCTCAACCAAGAGGAGGTAGCTCGATGCTCCCATGGGTTGATGAGGGTGAGAAAGCTCGACGGAGAACAGAGTCGAAGCTCGGACAGAAAATAGAGCATTGAAACCTAGAGCGATGCTCAAATCCATAGCTCGACCAAAATAACTCGATGACGACCTCTCACCATTGCTTGACGGCTGCTCTATAGCTCCGTAGCACGATGAGATCCTCAAAAATAAAAAAAAATGGCTGTAGCTCGACCAAATGGTCGGCCGAGCTAAAGGGTCGCTAACAGTCATTATCGACCATTGGATTTCTCTAGAAGTCGAGCTCAATCATGAAGAATGGCTCAGATGCGTCCACGTCACCCGCCTTTGTCCCCAACGCTCCCCTCGCTCCTCGACCGTCTGATCTCACTCAGCAGACGAGCCGGGGCATGATGGACGCCCATGATTCGTCCATGTCGCCCTCTATCACAGCAGAGGAATCTCCACCATCAGATCTCCCTCAAGCGCGTGATCACCATGATCAGCAATCCAGATCACGTCAAGATTCAGGCCGAAGTCGGTATTTTTACAAAAAAACCCCAAACTCATTTTAATTAGAAAAAGTAATTCAAAATTTCAAAAATAATTATTTAAATTCATAAAATTATTTTAAAACTCCGACAAGATAATTAAAATTGACTTTATTAATTATAAAATTCGAAAAAGTGATTTTAAAATTGGAAAAAAGTTCAAAAAATTCCAGAAAATTTGGAAAAATCCGAAGAACTTTGGAAAAAATCCAGGAAAATATTCACTACCTTCACAAGATACAGACCAGTTCCAGATATCTCCAAACACTCTAACTGCTAAGATTATTAGGGATGCTTTCGGATAAGGATATATCCGATTCGATCCGCATCCGAATCCGATTTTTTTGCGGATACGGATATGAAAAATCCGTATCCGGGCGGATACGGATACGGATTCGGATATCCAAATCCTAAAAAATTCGGATTCGGATACGGATACGGATATTAATAAAAAAGCGGATTCGGATACGGATATCCGCTTAATTTAATATCTATTTATTTATTATATATATTTAATAGTTATATAGTAAAAGTGTAAAACCCTAATCAGCTACAGCCTACATCCCGTATTCAACTCCACATCAAAAATCGACTCCAACTCCACATCGCAAATCAAAAATCAAAAATCCCAAATCAAAAATCCCAAATCAACTCCCAAATCAACTCCAAAATCGAATCCAAAATCCTCTTCTCTCCCGTCTTCCTCTTCTCCGGTTCTCCCCAATTCCCAGTCCCCATCCCCAACTCCACCGCGTTCCACCGTCCACATCGACCTCGCGTTCCACCGTCTTCCTCTTCTCCCCCATCCGGACCCGTCTCCATCGCGTCCGCTCGCCAGCCCCGTCGCGAGATCGAGAGATCGAAGCCCCATCGCGAGCCCCGTCGCCAGCGCCCCGTCCACAGTCGCCAGCGCCCCGTCGCCAGCCACGCCCCCGCCTCTTCTCCCCTTCCTCTCCCGCAGCCAGAGTCCTGTCGTGCAGTCGACGGCAGCCAGAGTCTTCTCCCCTTCCTCTCCCGCAGCCAGAGTCTTCTCCCGCAGTCGACGGCAGCCGTCATCCCCGTCCTGTCGTGCATCCCCTGTCCGCCGTCGGAGTCGCACTTTGTTGAAGAGACGGTATAAATCTCTTTCTCACTCTATTTTTGAATATATTATTCACTGTATTTTGGTAGTTTTAACTTTTAAGTTACTGCATATTCATATAGGATAGGTGCAAAGTGATTAATTATATATTATATGTTAATGTTTTTTTCATAGGTTCAAAATAGTCTTCATGTCTTCTCCTAATGAACAATCTATCACTCAACCCATTAATACCGAATCATCAAGTAACTCAAATGCTCAAATACGAAAACCACCAAGAAGTAGATCGGATGTGTGGAAAGATTTTGTAAAATATGACGAGGATGTAAAAGAAATGGTGGATGGGAAAGAGATAGTGACAAAACGCAAAAAAGCCGAGTGCATGCATTGTCATTTCAAAACTAATGCGGATAGTAGACTTGGAACTACACACCTAAGGAACCATATAACAACATGTTCAAAGAAACCGAGAGCCGATATACGCCAAATGTTGATACGAGCATCCTCCAAGAAAGATGATGGAACTTGTAGCCTAGAAAATTTTCAATTTGACAATGAGAAAAGTCGCTATAAACTTGCACAAGCAATTATAGCTCATGAATACCCATTCAATATAGTGACACATAGAAGGTTTTTGGATTATTTGCATTCTCTTCGTCCCGAACACATAGTTCCTTCTCGCAATACAATCACGGAATTGTGTATGAATGTCTATGTTGATTACAAGAAGAAGCTGTTGGACACATTTTCCTCGCATACAAGTAGGATAAGTTTCACAATGGATAAGTGGACCGCATCTTCACAACAAAAGTCATACTTGTGTGTTACTTCTCATTTCATTGATGCTAATTGGAATTTGCAACGGAGGGTTGTCGGTTTTATTAAAGTTAGAGGGGGTACGGGAGTTATTATTTGTGATGTTTTTATGTCGTGCATGCTTCAATGGAATATAGATAGTAAGATCTTTACCGTTACCGTTGATAATGACACGGCTAATGATGTTGCTATCTCTTTGGCAAAGGATCGTATTTTAGATACGCTTCCGTGCAAGGGTTCTTTTTTTCATGTGAGATGTGCCGCACATATTATTAATCTTGTTGTCCAAGATGGTTTGAAGCAAATCTCCGAAGCTATTCATAATGTGAGGAAAAGTATTAAATATATTACAATGTCACCACAAGTGCAAGAAAGTTTCTATGATATTGCTAAACAACTTGGTGTGAATGGAAGACATGTTTTCCTTGATGTTTGCACAAGATGGAATTCCACTTATGATATGTTAAGTGTTGCACTAGAATATAAGCAAGTCTTTAGTAAATTCCGTCTCAAAGACAACAAATACAATTCTTGCCCATCGGGAGATGAATGGAATCATATTGATACCTTGAGTAATTGCTTGAAGCATTTTAATGATCTCACCAAGCTTATTTCCGGTTCCGATTATTGTACTGCTAATCTTCTTTTCGAGGAATTTTGTGAAGTTTTATTACTTCTAAATGAATGGGAGAGAAGTTCAGATACTACAATTGTGAGAATGGCAACTGCGATGAAGAAGAAGTTTATGAAGTATTGGTTGAAAGCTAACAAGCTTTTTACCGTTGCAACTTTTTTGGACCCAAGATATAAATTAGTTGCCATTAAGTTGTATTATGAAGAGATATATGGTTTTGATGGTGCAAGACGGTTAGAAAATATTGTAAAGTTAATCAAGGAACTTCATGGTGAATATTCGCAAAATTCTCATGAGAAAAGTCAATCTATACCACAAGGAGTTGGCTCAAGCAATTATTCACGAAGAGTTGAAAGTGTTGGTGAAAAGAGAAAGAGTAGATTTAATCAATATATTCAGAGTTGTCAAAGCTTGCCTACGAAGACGGATTTAGACATATATATGGAGGAGGGTGTTCTTATGTGGGATGATTCTACAATGGAAAATTTTGATATATTAGCTTGGTGGAGAGGGAATATCGGAAAGTATCCTATACTTGGAAGGATTGCAAAAGATGTTTTTGCTGTTCCGGTTTCCACAGTAGCTTCTGAATCCACCTTTAGCACTAGTGGTCGTGTGATCCGTTGTCATAGAAGTCGAATGAAGAAGGAAACAATTGAAGCCTTGATATTAACTCAAGATTGGCTACGAGCAGAGGATGGAGGTATTTGCAATACTCGCCCTCTTTTCGCCATCTTTTTTGCATATATTTATTAATCAGTATCTAATTATCTCTATTGTGTGTTAATTTGTAGCATCCAAAGTAGAACTATTTTCTAATGATTTGGTCAATGAAGATGCTAGAACGGAGGATGAATATGTGACTCTTATGCCAACAATTCTAGGTATGATGAGATTCAAATAACGTTACACACTTACACCACTTGCACGAATTTTTGATTATTTCCACAAATATAATTTTATTAATTTTTTTTTATTAAGGTGACGATGAGGTGGATGAATATATCTTCGAACAATTGGATGATGATTATTGATCTTTTCATTCTGGGTTGATGGAAGCCCGCTTTCTTTTGAAGACTTGGTTGATCATCATATGGTTTATTTATAGATGTAATGTGAGGTGACAGCATGGAGGGCCATTTGTTTGACCTTTCTTTTTGTTATTTTGGATGGATTTTTGATTTGTTTGACCTTTCATTTGTTATTTTGGATGTAATGTGAGGTGACAGCATGGAGGGCCATTTGGTTGATCATCATATGGTTTAATTTTTGATTTTTGATTTTGATTAATTTGAGTTTTTTGAGATAAATTTTATTCTTCTTGTTGTTTTTGTTATTGTTGTTATTGTTTTTGTTGTTAGTACTTTTTGTATATATGTATTTCAGTGCCGAACAGATAAGATTGTCTTCAAGCTCTTCGGTAAAGGTCCTAGTGATTTTCCTCTTGTTTTACGATCCCAGGTAATTGACATTTTTTTATTTTTGTGAATTTGTATGCTTGGGTTCTTTTTTTCCCTCTCTGCATTTATTAACTTAATTATCATTATTTTTTAATTTGCGATTTCAGATCCTTGACTGGTTGTCTCACAGCCCAACAGATGTTGAGAGCTATATTAGGCCTGGCTGTATTATTCTAACTATTTATCTTCGCTTAGCTGAGTCCGCATGGGAAGAGGTATATATCTATATCTAACTATTTCATTTTCCTTCATCCAATGATCCTTGTTTCATGCTGCTCGTTTCTAATTTATAGTCTCCTTATACTTACAGCTTTCTAGAGACCTAATCTCCAGCCTGAATAGGCTGTTGGACAATGTTGGTGATAGTTTCTGGAGGACAGGATGGGTATATGCTAGAGTACAGCATGAAATAGCCTTTATTTATAATGGTATGCGTATTTGTTTCTACTAGTTTCAATGACTTTATATTTATAATAGCTCTGGGTTATCTTTGAGTTATCTTTGATATCTATTGAACTTGATAGGAATTTACTTATGAAAATTCGGGTTTCGTAATAAAGTGTGTTTACAGTCCCATTGTAATGATTCTTCCTCTCTTTTCACTGGTTCCAGGCTGGTTACTTGCATCTTGTGAAACCATACATGGTTGCAGTACAGAGCAACAACGTATCTGCTGTAAATGAAGCTCTGAATGAAATCTATGTTGAAGAAGAAGATTATGAAAGGCTAAGGGAGTCAATTGACTTGCATGACAACTTTGATCAAATAGGTCTTGCTCAGAAGGTAACTTTATTTATTTATGTAGGTGACTGTTTAAATGAAAGATTGTGTAAATGTAGGGAGGAAGATCTGACTTATTTTGATTATGAACAGATTGAAAAGCATGAGCTTCTTGAGATGAGACGGGTTGCTGCATATATTTATAAGAAGGCAGGGAGATGGAAACAATCCATTGCCTTGTCTAAGAAGGATAAAATGTACAAGGATGCTATGGAGACATGTTCTCAATCTGGTGAACGTGAGCTCTGTGAAGAGTTGCTTGTATATTTCATTGAGCAGGTAATCCCTCGTTTAACTTGTCTTAATTTTTTTTGTTATTATGAACTTTCTTTTTTCCAATCCAGCTTTGCTCCATTTTGCTGTGCGTATAACTAACTGTGTTTACCTGATGGATGGGATTTTGTCATCAAATTGGAAGGCAGCAGAATTGTCTCTTATGTCAGTGAAATTGATATTATTAAACAATTGATGACAATTTATTAGTAGTTGTTGCAGTGGCTGTTCGCCTATTCCCAAAAACTGAAGGGATTGCACTGTCTTTGACTATTTCAAGTGCTTATAAGTTTTTTCTTTAATTTCCATGTGCATTGGTTTTTACTAGAAAGATTTTTGGTTACAAGAATCCCTTTCCTGCAGCTAAGTTAATAGTTATTGCCTCTAGCCTAAATACCCTTAGCTTGTGGAACACTCAACACGCTGACATACATTATATGAGAACACATAATTTGACATATAGATTTTGCAGTTAAACTTCTAAATGATTTATTGGTGACCTAAGTATCCTTTTTGAGGTTTATAATAATTAAATACCGGAAGATTTGTTGGTTTGTAAATGATTAGTAGAGACCTTGCTGTCAGCAAGAACCATGTTATGTGCTTGTTTGTGCGTTGAACAAGAAACATTAGTTTCGCTCTCCTTTTTTCATCTGCTCCTTGATGTAATATACTTTTGTGCCCTGTTAATTTCTGGATGTGTTATGAGTGTGGCTTTAAAACCACTTGCACACTTTTATTTTGTAATTTTGGCTCAGGTCTTTTGACCTCATCCCTTTCATCAAAGAGAGAAAAAACATAAAAAATGCATCCTACTCCATTTTGTAATTTTGGCTCAGGTCTTTTGACCTCATCCCACTGTTTTATTCTGGTTCATCTTGCATGCTGTCTGATACTTTGTTCATGTTTTTGTTGAATTTGCAGGGAAAGAAAGAATGCTTTGCTTCATGTCTCTTCATATGGTTTAATTTGAAGAAGAAATTATGCATGGCTCTAGCTCCAATAAGGACACTGAACACCCATTTAGTTCCAGTTGAGGTATGGCTGAGTTTAACTTGATTCTATGCATCATTTTACTGTGGATTATCTTGAGGTTCCATTTGGCAGTGATCAACAGAACTATTATCATGCTTCATAGATTCCCTGTGCAGTTGGCCAAACATAAAATTTTAGCATGCTTGAGTCAAAAGAACAACAGGTCATGTAAAAACTAATATATGAAATGCAGTGCATTGATTACTCATTTCATATGTCGTTTTAAATTTACTCGCATGTTCATTGCTGTTAACCAATGTATCACTATTGATGGTTATTAACATTTAACAGCATAGCATATAGAATATATATGTCTTATGCTGACATATATTAATATATATGTCAAATAGCAAAAACTTTATATTTGATATCCGAATTTGTATTCGTTATCCGGTATACCGTATCCGATTCGCATCCGTATCCGAAAATTGCGGATACGGATATGATTTTTATTTTCCGAGTCATATCCGTATCCGTATCCGAATCCGTATTTGGAATGCGGATACGGATATTGGTATAGCCAGTATCCGATCCGTATCCGATCCGAAAGCATCCCTAAAGATTATACGCAAGATTCCAAAAATAAGATGTACTACTCCCCGAAAGCCAAGAAAATTACCTACTGAGAGTGTGGGGCTTATAATGATGGTAAAAGTTGCAGGTGATCAGAGCCGTACGATTCATGCACAGATCTCAAAGCATCTACAGGTAGATTAGCCATCACATGCATCTTTTACAGGTCTGGGCCCATTCAAGACACAGGCTTCTTCCAAGCCCATAGAAAGTGACAGACTAGGCCCACTAGGAGAGATACCCAGCCTATGCAGAGTAGGAGTCAAATCTCTTATCCCCTAATAAGGATATCTTATATCTTGAGGGGAGATAAGGAAGTTAAATCGATCCAATGGACACAAATCAATCTCACCATTTTTATTTAAAGGAAAAAATAGAATGCTTCAAATCTCAAGAGCTTGAAGGATACAAGAAACTATATCGCTAAGCAAGAGTACAAGACATTGTGAATGGAAAAGGATTGTCTTGAACCCTCTATATGGGCTCATTCATAGGCGAGCTCAGACCTTTTTTTTGACTGGTAACTCAGACCTTAAAGCTGGTGATATATAGTTCATCTGTCTAGTACTGACATGGTATGTTCACTACTATAGCTAAAAGCAGACTCGTTCAAATTACATGGCTCTCTATATAGAGTTTCTTATACCTGTATGTAAAAATGTCTAGAATACCCCGTATAACGCAAATTAGCCTAAGAGTACGTAAGTGAAGTAAGGTTTAAGATGGAGAAGAAATATGTGCAACCTTGTTTAACATATAAATGTTAATAGTGTAAACTGGTGAGGACTCAAACACTAGCGAGTAGAGTAGTACCATACTACCATGACAACAAAAATGACACAACTTTTGATGTTTGCTTTTTTTTCTTAGTCCTTTTGTCATGTCTCCTCTTTTGTCTTTCGCTTTTGTTGTTGTACTTTTGATTCGTAGGTTTGTATTTTAAGATGCTACTTGTACTGCTTTGTTTTCTTAATTATTATTAATGAAACGATGACTGCAGTCATCTTTTATCAAAAAAAAAAAAAAAAAACCAAGAAAGAAGGTCGAGTATAGTATTGTGGAGTTAGCCATCTTTCAGGTCAATGGCTCACCCTCCAGGATTTTGTTGGAGGGGTCGCTTGCTGTCTGTATTGGTTATGTGGTTTTATATTTTTTGTCTGTTGTCACATCTTTCCGTGTATAATTGGAGGTTCTATGTTCTATTTCATGTATTGTAGGTTGTATTTTTTGCCTAATACTTTGGGTTTGTTTTATTAATTTCTTATTAATGGAACACGATGACTAAATTTCTAAATTTCCCTAAAGATTGAAAAAAAATAAAATAAAATAAAAAAGAGAAAAAAAAGGAAAGATGAAGGGGCTAGGAATGGGCATTAAGGTTAGAAAAAAATTTCTACTAAACAACTTCTTTGCCAAACTCTCTGTCTCCATAGTTGTTATTCCAAACAACGGCATCAAATAAC
The DNA here is from genome assembly GCA_017893485.1 of Hemerocallis citrina. NCBI lineage: Eukaryota > Viridiplantae > Streptophyta > Magnoliopsida > Asparagales > Asphodelaceae > Hemerocallis > Hemerocallis citrina. Next base: position 34,966,060 of record CM030358.1, read on the forward strand.
TGTTGTCGTTATTTTCAAGAGCGGCAACAGTTCAAATTTTTACTTTTTATAACTATGTATTGTGTGCAGCTGTTGTCGCTGTATTTGATAACAACAACAGTTATCTCATGCCGTTGTTCCAAACAACGACTGTGGAGGCAGAGAAGTTGTTTGGAAGAAAATTTTTCTAACCTTAATGTCGTTGTTCCAAAGAATGACATGAGAGAACTATTACCGTTCTCAGAAACAACAATAACAGTTGGAAGAGATAAATTTTTATAAGTAATAATTTGAACTATTGCCACTGTTCCAAATAACGACATCAGTTATTTTCATGTCATTATTGCCAATAACGACTGGGGAGACAAAGAGCTTTATGTCATAATTTGTATAAGTAATCTCTCTGTAATCTTTGAATTTCTTGGGGGGATAAGATGTATTGGTTATCTCTGCATATTATTGTGTTCTTGTGAGATCTTGCGATTATCGTGGTGGCTTGTTCTTGGTTCATTTAGTCCTTGGGAATTTTTTATTGCTTGTGGTGTGTGAGATCCGCTATTAGCACTACGAGTTGTGGTAGGTTCTTCAGCAAGTGGTATCAGAGCACTGAGTTCTAGATAGCTAATAGCAAGTCGAAGATCGAGAGGTTCGATGGGAGTGACTTCACAATGTGGAAGATTCAGATGATAGCGTATCTTCATTAGAAAGATTTACATGGTCCGTTGTTTGAAGAGAAGCCGGAAGGTGTAGACAAGGATGCAAAGGTCTTGACGAATTGGAATCATTTGGATTAGAAGGTGTTATAACAGATTCAGTTGGGACTGAGTAGGAGGGCGTTATTTCATATATCGAAAGTAAAGACCACAAAGGAGGCTATGGATATTCTCACGGATATGTATGAGAAACCGTCGGCATCTAATCAAATTCTTCATCTGAAGAAATTGGTTAATATGAAATTTAGGGAAGGGGGTTCAGTAGCAGAACATGTGAAAAATTACTGTATGGTTTAGAACCAGATGGAAGTTGCATGATTGAAGTTTTCAGAGAGGGAAAAGTCATTTTTACTTATATCTACTTTGCCCGATAGTTAAAGTATAGTGGAATAGACTATTTCATGCACTATGACAGATTCGACAATTCTACAAGTGTGGTGAGTAGTATTCTGAGCGAGGAGGTGAGAAGGGTGAGAAACGGATGATTTCCATCATCTTCTAGAGATTCTGCAATGTTAGTTGAGAATAAATGTGGGAGATCTAGGAGCAGTCGAAGAAGAAATGATCAGAGTATTTCATTTGAGAGTGGGTCTGATGACAGCAATGGAGGACATGGACCTGAGTGTTGGTATTGTCACAAGAGGGGTCACATAATGTGCAGTTGTAAGGCCTATATGAAGAGGAAGCAGGAGAAACCGAAGGAAGTCAAACCAATAGAAGCCACTGTGGTATCTAATCAAATTGAAGAGTTTTGCTTATCATCCACGGAGGAGTTGGGCACACGAGATTGGTGTATTGATTCGGGAGCTTCTTTTCATTACACTTCGAGGAGAAAGGTGTTTGATGACTACAGGGAGGGTTCTTTTTGAGATATGATTGTGGGGAATGATTAGAGGTCTCATGTACGAGTGGTTGGTACTGTTCGCGTGAAAGTCAATAATGATCAGAGTATTGTCTTGCGGGAGACAAGGCATGTTCCAAACTTGAAGAAATTTTTTATCTCAATTGGAAGGCTAGACAAAGAGGGTTTGTCTACTATAGTTGGTAGTGGGGAATGGCGTATAGCTGCAGGTTCAAGGGTGCTTGCGAAAGAGAAGCGTGAGGGAACGATGTATTTACTCAGAGACGTGAGGGGCATTTCTCCTATAGTTGACTCTCAGCCAAAATCGAATAATAGGTTGTATGGGGTGCAACTGAGTTCTTTCAGTTGTGGATGAGAGGTTACTAATTTAGTGGGAGCTGCATGCCATGAGAGTGATCCTAGAGAGCAAGACGTTGCTGCAGTGAGGGTAGTTTGCAATATGGCAGACGAAGCTTCAATTCTATTTTTGTGAGGTCGAGAACATTGTTATCGATATGCGTGGTGATGTCGATGAGAGTAACCGAATGATATTGTAGGGGTTGAACAGACTGTAGATTTTATAGAGGTGTCGTCCACGAAAATATCTAGTGCAGAGAGTGCATTGAGAGGCTTTGAACCATGTCCGGTGTTAATGAAGATTCTGCGAGTTAGGGAGTGTTGTAACACGGAATCCGTCACTGGGGGCTATTTTTCTAGTATTCATGCTCTATTCGATTGGTGGAGTACTTCCTTCATGAGGTGAGAATGGGTAGTTGGTGTACTCCACGTGGTGGAGCGGCGGAGGTGCTCTTCATGAGAGTTGCGAGTACTTGGGTCCTCCATGAAAGTAGGACATTAACATAGATAATGCGATGTAAATATTACAATAACTTTGAAGTCATGTGTATTTGGTTCAAGTGGGAGATTGTTAGGATTGTGACCTCAAATATACATAGGCACTGAGTTTTTGAAGTTGGAGAAGAAGATGAGAAGACGAAGACAGTAAGAGAAGGCAACAACAGCTCGAAGAAGTGCAGCTGGAGGAGTTACGGTCGACTGTCCTAGGGTGCGGTCGATCGACCACCCGACCGACCAAGGCTGCTAGGTACTTTCGAGTGTACAAGATTCAATTGAGAAGGGGACGGTCGACCATGCAGTCGACCGGTCATGCTTCAAGTGTAGACATGACATGTTGCGGCCGACCGACCCAAAATGCGGTCAACCAACATCGGCGTTGTGTGTTATTTGGGTTGATGGGTTTTGGGTCCAATAAGCTATATTTGTGTTTATCTTTTAGGGTTTACTGAGGGCTATATAAGTGACTGTAAACTCTAGGATTTGTACAACTAATTATAGAGAATTGGTGAGTCGTTATCATTGTTCAACTTCAAGAAGGATGTGTGCCGTGTGTTTCAAAGATGGGAGAGAGAGATTGAGAGTTATAATCTCTTTGTAATTTTTGTATTACTTGGAGAATAAGAATTATTTATTATCTCTGCATATTATTGTGTTCTTGTGAGATACTGCAATTATCGTGGTGGCTTGTTCTTGGTTCTGTTAATCACCCGAGGGGGGGGGGTGAATAGGGTGATCGTACGGAATTAAAAAAAAAAAAAGTAAAGTAAATGCAAGTGATAAAAAAAGCAAACACAGATGACGCAGCGATATAACGTGGTTTGACCCCCAGGTCTACGTCCACACCACCTGCTTGTAGCAATTCTCCGCCACAAGCATTCCGCTGTACTCAAAACCCTTGTATAGTGATTTTCGAATTCAGGCCGAGAGACCTATTATACCCACAGGACTTCTAATCCAAGTCCCGTCAATCTCACCGAAGTGGAAAAGAAATGAAAAGAAATCCCAAGATCGTTGATGATCTTGACTGAAGAATACAACCAAATTAACGCTCACACTCGGATTGATTAAATGAAGGATTAGTTCAGAAGTTTTCTCAGAAGTAATTAGGTGGGGAATACACAGTGGATTCGTCAATATTAATAGACGGGGAAGTGTATCGATCAAAAATAGAAATGATACTTTCCAAGAATATACACAATGCAAAGTGCGGTCGGCCGTCATATTGGTGCGGTCGATCGTTCAACTCCCTAACGTAAAGTAAAGAGGTGAAAGGTTGACTGCTCCTCAAATAGCTCAAGGTTGCGGTCGACTGCTATGCGGTCAACCGGTCACGAAGTGCGGTCGACCGGTATCACGCTGTTTATTCCGAATCCACCCTGTTTTCTTACCATAAACTAATCCCTCTTTAATCAATCTTATACAATTATAATCTCAGGAAAATGGAAGAAAAAATTCAGGTCTTGATATCTTCCTCTTTTGCTTGTGGACCAATTAATCAAGAACTCTTTTTGAATATCTTCCTCATTTGCTTGTGTTTGCCATTGTTCTTTATTGCTTTCCTTGTTTGTATATTTGTGGATCTCTCTTGGATCTCTTTTTTATGCTATTTGATCCTGAAAATCTGACACACTAAATTCAAACTTATTAGTATGAATAAGCACGTTTTGTGCACACCAAACTAAGAGTCAACAATCTTTCCCTTTTAGTGTGAACAAAACATGCATGAATGTTTGAAAATTTCAAACACAACATATAAATACTCCTCCTGAATTTAGCACATCCTGTAATACAGATTTTCATATAGATAAAGCTTTTATGGGATTGAGTACTCTCCCTTAATATAATGCTTCCTATAATACAGAACTTAAAGAACAAATATAAGAGAGGGGTGATAGTAATATACATGGTTGTTCATGAAATAATTTGAAAACTTATGAAATAAGGAGAAAACATTTTGAGAACATTCTAAAACTAATTGAAAACATTCTAAAAATAATTCTCCCCCCTTTTGGAACACACCAAGAGGGGATAAATAGAGGAGACATAAGTAAAATAAGCCTTGGAAAGTTCGAAGAACAAATCATCAATGAAAACGCCAAAGAGAACATTTTATGATATTACAATGAATACAATCTTGTAAAAGAAATGGAAGAGAATTTTCTTACATGATACCGTTGATAACGAGACTCTTTGCTATACAGTGAGAGCTCTTCATAATATCATAGATTCAAGATTCTCCCCAATACACATGAAAGTAACAAAAAAAATCAAAATTTTGAGAGAAGAACATTAATTTTATAAGACTTTGCAAATATAGGCAAGAGAGGAAACCAGTCGACCGGTCGACCGCACACTGCGGGTTTTTAAAAAAAAAAATCCAGAGAGCATGCTGGTCGTCGGCACAGTCGACTGTAAAAACAAAAGAACCCACAGAGGGCGAACTGTTCGACTGTACGGTCGACCGCAATAAGAAAAAGTTAGTCGAGACAAAAATTAATCAAAAACCGAGACTTAGCCGATCGACCGAACAGTCGACCGACCCACAAAAATTTTTTAGGCGGAAAAATCAATAACATTTAATGCTCCTCTCAAGAAGTAAAAGCATTTTTCGTCTAAAGGTTTTGTAAAAATATCAGCAAGTTGCGACTTAGTGGAAATATACTCAAGTAAAATATCCCCCTTTTGAAAGCGATCTTGAAATGATACCTAATATCAATGTGTTTCGTGCGACTGTGTTGGTCATAATTTTTGGTCATATGAACGGTGCTAGCGTTGTCACAATTTATTGGAATATGATCAAATAATACCTTATAATCCTCGAGAGTATGTTTCATCCATAATACCTGTGCACAACAGAATTCTGCAGCAATATACTCAGCTTCGGCAGTAGAGAGAGTAACAGAATTTTGCTTCTTAGATGCCCATGAGACAAGGCAGTCACGTAAGAAGTCACTACAAGAGTAAGTAGCTACACCGGCATATATTCCCTGGCGTTTTACCCATCACGTCGGGGTAGGAAGAGACCAGGAATGGGGCGTCAGATTGGATGGTTATACGCCGGCGGCCTCTATAAAATGCCGGGAAATTATGATATTCACCGGCGTTTTGTTTTAAAATGCCGGTGAAGGGTAATATTCACCGGCTTTTTAATAAAACATGCCGGCAAATATACAGATAAAATGTACCAAAAAATCCTCTCCCATTCACCGACGTTTTTTATTTAAAACGCTGGTGAATTAACTAGGATAAATCCCCGCGAACCCTAACATTTCGCTCACTTTTTTCCCAATCCCAATTTTTTTTGCCGCCATCGTTTTCCCTCCTTCCCTTCGTCGATTTTCGAGACCCGATCAAAACTCCCCCAAAACTCCATCCTTCCCTCGTCTTCCCCCCCTCTCTCTCTCTCACCCCCCCAAAATGCCTGATCCGAGTTCCTTTTGAAAATTTGCCATCTCCGACAGCCCCACCGTCACCGTCTCCATAGCCTCCGTCGTCGCCCCAGTCCCAGTCCCCTCCACCGTCATCTCCGACAGCCATCTCCGACAGCCATCTCCGTCATTTTCGAAAAGTTGCCATCTCCGACAGCCCCAGTCTCCCCCACCGTCAACAACTCCTCCGACATTGAGTGGTATAATGCTTTATTCTTCTCGTTTTTTTTCGATGCTTAGGATTTCATGAGAACATCTTCATGATGGAAGAAGATCTTCGTTTATTTTTCATCCGTTACTATTTACAAAATATGTTGGACATATTGTGTTTGTGATACTGTGAGCTAGAACATGACGGTCTTTTTGATTGCATAATGATGTTTGATGCCTCGCAAGATGAGATCTTGGCTGTGAAATTAAGTGGGTTTACTAGATTGATGTGTTATCGTGTGAAATTTCATTTAATGGTTCCAATTCTGTGTTAGATATGTCATTTGGTCCATGGTTTAGGTGTTTTGACATTTGGTAAGGATTTGACATTGCCTCTGGCTCTCAGTTGCAGGTATTTGGAAGAATGGGTGGCTTTTTTGATTGTTTTGTTTTGTTTTTTTTGATAAAGAATAGTTTTTAGACTATATTTTAGATGCTTGAGATGTCATGCAAGTATGGAGTAAACTTAGGAAGTTAAATAAGAAATTTCCATTTTTCAGTTATTGTCCATCATTGAGTAAATTGTTTGCTTGACAAATGATAATAGAGGAGAATATAATTTGTTTGTGGTATTTAGGGATGGGTGTTTTATGAGAGAATGAGTAAATGTAAATTTGGAGTTGGTGATTTGGGATGATGGATACCTTTTGACATTGTTCTTTGATAGTTCACAATTTTACTTGTGTAAGGTTCTGCTCTATGATTAAGATATTTGAGATATTTTGAACTGCAAGCAAATAATCGTAAGGTTTACACGCTATAATATTGAAGTACATACGGAGATCCTTTTTAAATTTATGGACTGGAAGATGTCATGTCTAGATTGGTACAACAAAGATCTTATACAAGTTTCATCTATTACTGAAAATTATTTGATAAGCTTTCATTCCCAGTTGAGCCACTTTAATTAAGGTTAAATGAGAACAGATGTAGATGAGGTATAGAGATTAATATTATAATTATTATTATTTTGGGATAAGTAACTGATTATTAGTAGCCATGAACAGAATAGTTCATGCGTCATCAGATCTTCTTGTTATCATATTTACAGCACGGTGCCCTCGTTATTCGTCCTATTCCTCTCAACAGCAAATACCCTTTACCATCATCATCTCCTTGAATGGAAAGCCAAATTCAGGGGAGACTATAGTCGAATCGATATTACACTCGAACACAAGGTGTTCGATAAAATGCCACTAAGGTGGTTGAGATAATTTCCATAAAGGTAGTTTAGGGTTATGTGAATAGAGTAGATTGTATTAAGATTTAATTGTTTTTTATACACTTTTTGGATTGAGATTTCTTTATTTTACAGTTAATTGTTATATCGTTTATTTAATTGCAACTAGGGATGGTTTTAAAAAAGGTAAAATTAAATATAAAAAATGCCTTTTAAATCTAATACTATTTAATATAGCAAATTTTAATTTCAGATTGTGTGCTATTGTTATAATGGATAGAATTTGGATTAGTAAACCACGATTATCCAAGGAGTACCGGGATGGTATTAAAGATTTTATTATCTTTGCCAAACGACATTCCCGTGATCCCAACCTAATTCTTTGTTCATGCCTCCGGTGTACAAATTATAATTTGAGGACATGTGATGTAGTACATACACATTTGGTTGTCAACGGTTTTCTTCAAGGGTACACACGGTGGTTTTGTCATGGAGAGGATCATACATCAGCTCCTGTTTGTCCGGTTGTATTAGAAAATGAAGATGAGCCCTTAGTGAACGAAGACTTAAGTATTCCCGATGAGATGCATGCTTTGGTGCAAGACGCCTTGGGGATTCATAATGTTTCTTTCCAGACCAATAATCCAACAACCCAAGTTCATAATGAGTCAACAGAAACATCACACATTGGTGGTGGAGTGGACGAGGAAATGCCTGACCCCACCCCTGAAAATAATAAACAGCAAGAATCCTTCGCTAAGTTGCTTGAAGATGCTAGTACTCTGCTGTACCGTGATTGCACCAAATTCTCTAAATTCTCATTCATTGTCAGACTATTTCAGATTAAAAGTTTAAACGGGTGGTCTGCTAAGTCCTTCACTATACTACTTGAACTGTTGAATGAAGCATTTCCAGAAATTTGTATTCCAAACTCTGCTTATAAAATCAAAAAAATCCTAAATTCTTTCGATTTAGGGTATGAGAAGATAGCAGCATGTCCAAATGACTGTATGCTTTTCACGAGAGGTAAGGAAAGTCTGGAGAATTGCGAAGTTTGTGGTTCTTCGAAATGGTCAGAAACACCAAATCAAGACTATCACGCCAGCGGATCTACTAGGGGAAGTAAAAGAAAGAAGCCTGCCAAAATATTGCGTTACTTTCCTCTGATTCCTAGGCTACAAAGGTTGTTTATGTCTTCGAAAACTTCTTCTGATATGAAATGGCATGCTGAAGGTCACATTAATGATGGGATTCTTAGACATCCTACTGATTCTCAATCTTGGAAAAATTTTGATGAAAGATATCCCGATTTTGCGGAAGATCCTCGGAATGTGAGACTTGGATTAGCTAGTGATGGTTTCAACCCTTTTAGGCAAATGAGTAGCACATACAACATATGGCCTGTTGTGTTAATACCATACAATTTGCCACCTTGGAAATGCATGAAGTAGTCCTCATTTATTTTGTCCATGATAGTTCCTGGACCGAAAGGCCCTGGAAATGATATAGATGTGTACCTACAGCCGTTAATAGATGAACTTCAGAAATTGTGGATGGGTGTTCCAACCTATGATGCAATGGCTAAAGAAACATTTTCTCTTCGGGTCGTTTTGTCTTGGACAATCAATAATTTTCCAGTATATGCAAATTTATATGGATATAGTACTAAAGGACGTTATGCATGTCCTTGTTGTGCTGACCAAACTAGTTCAAGGTGGTTGTACAATGGCAGAAAGTTTTTCTATATGGGTCATAGGAGATAGTTGCCTGACACACATATATTTCGGGCAGAGACAACGACATTTGATGGTACCGACGAGTGGAAACATGCTCCGGGAGCTTCTTCTGGGTCAGATATTTTGAGGCGGGTAGATGGTCATCAGTTCAAATATGGAAAAGAACCACAAGTCAGCAAAATGGGCAAGAAAAGGGCAAGGGAGGAGCAAGATGAGGAGACCTATCTATGTGGCGAAGATGAGTATCAGAACATGACGAGTTTAGGTGCATGGAAGAAGAAGAGTATTTTCTTCAAGTTTCCGTATTGGGAATTCAACTTATTGCGACATAATTTAAATGTGATGCATATTAAAAAAAATATTGGTGAAAATTGTATAGGAACAGTTATGAGAGATGACAGGAAGACAAAGGACAATCTCAAGAGCCGACTTGATTTGAAGTCAATGGGCATCCGACATGAGTTGCACCCAAAGGAATTACCGAACGGGAGAGTGCTCCTACCCCCTACAATCTATTCAATGTCAAAATCGGAGTTGGAATTGTTTTGCAAAGTTCTACTGGAACTTAAAGTTCCTGATGGCTATTCTTCTAACATAGCAAGGTGTGTCAACTTTAAGGAGAAGAGGCTTCAGGGTCTAAAGTCACACGACTACCACATCCTAATGCAGGATCTCCTTCCTGTGGCCTTAAGATCTTCAATGTGTGAGCAAATCACTACTGTCCTGAAAGATCTTTGTAGTATATATAAAGGTATTTGCTCAAGAATGCTTCGTGTTAAAGATATTGACCAATTGGAGCAGCACGCGGCATTGACACATAGTAAAATGGAGATGATATTTCCTCCATCGTTCTCACTATAATGATTTACTTGCTAATCCACCTTGCTGGTGAAGCCAGAATCTGCGGTCCTATTCATTATCGGTGGATGTACCCCATTGAGAGGTAAAAGAGTTCATGCATCTTACAAAACTGAATTCTCAAAAGCTCATTTCTTTTATTCCCTTACATCGCTCTAATTCATTAATTGTACATGTTTAGGTACCTATACCGACTCAAGGGTTATGTTAAAAATAGAGCATATCCTGAAGGGTCAATAGCTCAAGGATATCTATCAGAGGAGTGTTTACATTTTTGTTCCAGGTATCTGCAGGGTGTAGAGTCATCTTTGACTAGACCAAGGAGAAATCCAGACATTTCCAACCTTGGTGGTGCTAAATATCTTTTCGATCCGCTGGCACTACTATTGGTAAAGTTGATGCATTTGAGCTAGATAACTTAACGTGGGAACAGGCACATCGATATGTGCTCGACCACCATGCATCAGTGGAGGCATTTCGAAAGTAAGTTGCTTTTGAATTTAAATTGAATATAGTGAAAACCGTAGAGTTCGATATTAACTTACATTTGTTATTCCTTATTTCAATTGCATGTATTTTAGCGAATTTGTCAGGGACATCAAACGAAGAGCTAGACCAAGAAGACTGCCACCACGTGAACAAAACAAGTTGATGAATGAAAATTTTCATAAGTGGTTTGAATCTCATGTAGGTGAATTAGGAAAATGCAAGTTAATCTTGATTATATCTACATTATCCATGGTGCTGATACGATTTGTGCAAAATTTATAGGTACATTCTTTGGGTCCTGAAGGTGTGTCATCTGAAATAAAAGTGCTTGCCAAAGGTCCCTATAAAATGGTCAAAAGTTACGAAGGATACATATTCAATGGCTTTAGATTTTGTACTAAGGATCGTGAATGTAATTTGAAATCTCAAAATAGTGGAATAGTAGTGACTTCTAAGACTAGAAGTTATGCTTCCAAGTCCAACATGAGGCCTGTAGATGGAGATCTCGACTACTATGGAGTGCTCCCGGATATCATTGAGTTGAATTATTTTGGTCATTTTCGTGTTGTCTTATTTCGTGGGGATTGGGCTGAGTTTGATAAGAATTTTGCTAATAACAAGGATAAGTTAGGGTTCACAGTTGCAAACTTCTCAAAATTGATTCACATTGGTACACAAATTAGCCACGAACCATTTGTGTTCCCATCCCAAGTGCAACAAGTGTTCTACATTGAAGATCCAACCCTGTCAAAATCGTATGTGGCTCTCATTATGCAACCAAAAGATGTATTCCAACTGAGCGATACTTCATAAGATGAAGACGATGAAGTCATGAACAATTACATTGCTTCTGAGTTTTCTATGTTTGATGTAAACACAACCGACGGCAGAATTTGCGGGACTTGGTTCTGCAAGGATGGAGAAGAGGGTGATGTATTGGAAGATGTCGTATTGTAGTTTACTTGATTTTCAATCTTAATATTATATGTCCTGTAATTTTCGTGTCTTAATTAAATCTTGTTGTAATATTATGTTTTGCATATTGTGTGAGGTTTGAGTGAGGTTTGAGGGAGCTTTGTGTGATGTACTCATTCCATTTGTTTCTGAACATGAATTCAACCGTTCGTGTTTAATTACATTCACTCTCCCGTATTAATTCTGTGTGTTATATTAAATTACTATGCATTGGAGTTTGGATGGTGTTGAAACATTTTCGTAGACATACTCATAAAGTCACTATCTTCTGTGTTCTGAGCTTACACATTTTGAACTTCATGTTCAGTTTCTGTTGTTCTGAGCTTACACATTTTGAGCCTCATGTTCAGTTTCTGTTGTTCTGAGCTTACACATTTTGAAATTCATGTTTAGTTTGTATTGTTCTAAGCTTACACATTTTGAGCTTCATTTTTAGTTTCTGTTATTCTGAGCTTACACAATATGAGCTTCATGTTCAGTTTCTGTTGTTCTGAGCTTATACATTTTTAACTTCATGTTCAGTTTATGTTGTTCTGAGCTTACACATTTTGAGCTTCATGTTCAATTTCTGTTGTTCTGAGCTTACACATTTTGAAATTCATGTTCAGTTTGTGTTGTTCAGAGCTTACACATTTTGAACTTCATGTTCAGTTTATGTTGTTCTGAGCTTACACATTTTGAGCTTCATGTTCAGTTTCTGTTGTTCTGAGCTACACATTATGACCTTCATGTTCAGTTTCTGTTGTTCTGAGCTTATACATTTTGAACTTCATGTTCAGTTTATGTTGTTCTGAGCCTACACATTTTGAGCTTCATGTTCAGTTTCTGTTGTTCTGAGCTTACACATTTTGAAATTCATGTTAAGTTTGTGTTGTTCTAAGCTTACATATTTTGAACTTCATGTTCAGTTTATGTTGTTCTGAGCTTACACATTTTGAGCTTCATGTTCAGTTTATGTTGTTTTGAGCTTACACATTTTGAATCTTTGAAAGGTACAAGATGCCGAGGCGAGGAAAAAGGATCAACATAACTGATGGCAACAAAGTGCAGGGGGATGAGCAACCGTTACATAATAGTGACAGTCAAACGGAGGAGGGAGATAGGGATGGCAACTGGGCCGGGTCAACCGCCGACTCACCCGCGACCCGGCCCACCAACTCGGCCCGTTAATTTGCTCCGCAGGTTCGGGTCGAACCCGGTGAACAGTACCGGGTCGACCCGGGTCACAATTTACGCGAATTAAATTCGCGAAACCCGGCCCACGAACCCGGCCCAATTCGCGAGTTGGACCCGTAAACCCGCGGGTCGACCCGCGGTTTTCGACCCGTTCGACCCGTGACGGGTCGACCGTTGACCCGCGGGTCGACCGTTGACCCGCGGGTCGAACGGTCGAAAATGGGGCCGTTGCGCTGCTGATGGCTCTGTCTTGGGACAGAGCCGTTGTGAACGGCTCTTTGAGCCGTTGCAATTTTTTTTCCCCACTTATTTAGCCTATAAATATCCCCAAAAATCTCATAAAAAATCACACCTCACTCTCTTACTCTCTATACTATTATACATCATTTGTAAAGAATTTTTGAACAATTGTATTATTCATCAAACAAGTGTATAAGGAGGCATATACACGGTCAAATTTCGGTCGTATCGGAATCAAAATTCAACGTCTTCAACGTCTTCAACTCTCTTCAACCCTCGTCAAATCTACTTCAACCTCTTCTCAACTCTTCAATTGCGGAATCAGCAAAGCGCTCCTCCATCTTTTCTATTCTATTCTTATTTTAACGGTTTTTTTACATACGCGTATTCCACGGTGAACGGTATCAAAATTTCTCTATCTCTCTCGTTAATTTTTTTTTGCGTTGTAGTTAAAATTATTGTTCGTTTTTTTGAACTTCTCTATCTCAACCCTCTTGTTTTTTAGATTTTTTTTGTATAATTTACCGCTCCTACATTGTATATTTTTTTTACATACTTTACTTTAGCACATTACTACATTATGTCTAGATCACGCGGTAGCAGTCGTAGCGGACAAGATTCCTCCTCCTCTTCACGTAGGCCACCATTTGTCTCAACTAGTGAGCCCGCCCAAGATTACATTGATCCTACTATGGAACAATGGGGTACACACGACATGGATGTTGTAGGTGACATACAATTAGAAGAACAACGACAACAACAACAACCCGAAACCACACAACCCCGTAGTAGTAGGAAAAGTATAGGAGAAACTAGCGATTGGCATAAGTTTTATGATTATATCCCGGACGAACATACTCCGGGTATAGGTTTGAAAGTGTGTAAAATATGTAGTAAAATATACAAATTCAAGAGGGGTGACGGCACCGGTACAATTAGTAGGCACATACAACATAATCATAAAGAACTTCTTGATCAAATACAAGGCCAACAAAAAATCAACCCTAGGACCGGTCAAGTAGATAGCCACCCTTATGATCCCGAACTTGTTCGTCGGGAAATGGCCCGATTAGTCATTAAGGAAGAGTTGCCATTTTCCTATCCCGTGAGTAGGAACTTGAAAAATTTTAATCAAACGGCCTTAAACCCTCATTTTAAAAGAATTCCGAGAAATATTTGCAAATCGGATTGTTTTAAAATGTATGTTGAAATGAAGGACGCGTTGATTGCAATTTTATGGAGTTTAACTTGTAGTGTTAGTTTAACTTCGGATTGTTGGACGGGTGTCAACAATATTCCAACGATGGGAATAACCTGTCATTGGATCGACAATGATTGGATTCTTCAAAAAAGAATCATATCACTTGCGGCGTTGCCGTATCCCCATAGTGGCGCTGAAATAGCAAACAGTATTATAGAAATTTGTGATGTTTTTCATATTCGCGATAAAAATATGGCTATTAGTTTTGATAATGCCTCTAACAACAATGTAGCAATTACTACTTTAAAATCTGTATTAAACCCTCCATCTGACAATATTTTTTATGTTAGATGTGCATGTCATATTATAAATTTATGTGTTCAAGATGCATTAAGAATAGCTGATCCATATATACATAAAATTAGAAATTGTGTACATTTCATTGCATTAAGTCCAAGCATTTTACAAGAATGGAAAGCTTGGTGTAGGGTTAGAAATGTTCCTTTTAGAAAATTTCCAAGGATGTTAAACACCGCTGGAATTCTACTTTTGATTTACTAAATGTTGTCACCGATTATAAAGCAGTTGTAAATGATTTTTGTATCGCAAAAAATATGCACAATTTTGAAATGACTCCCACCGATTGGTTTTTTGCCGAATTTTTGTTGAAATTTTTAGAACCTTTTAAAACCACAACTTAAAAATTTTCAAAAACATATGAATCTACTTCTAGTAGCATTTTTATTGAATTAGTTAGCATGATGCAAATATTTAACGAAATGTTAAATGATCCCTATATTAGTGACATTGTAATACCTGCATTTCAAAAAAATTTGAAGTATTATTTTTCTCCTCCTATGTTGATTTGTGTTGCTACTGTTATGGATCCCCGTATCAAATTAGAAGGTACGAAGAATTTGATAGAAATATTTTTTTGGATATTTAGAGAACAATGTAGAATTAACAACTGATTGCGCTACTTTTTTAGTTCAGTTTGAATCTACGTTAAATAACTTGTATGATTATTATGATAGACGTTTTGCTTCTAGTAGTACAACTTCTGTAGTTAGTTCTTCTTCTGGTAGTTCTAAAGGTAAGGGTAAAAGTAGAATTGGTGATAGAACATTTAGTTTACTTGAACAAATTCAATCTAAAAAACCTAGGACTAATCAACCAAATGAATTAAATTGGTATAACCAACAGGATACTGAGCCTACTCTTTCTCCACTAGATATTTTACAATGGTGGAAAGAACATGAACACACTTTTAGTATTCTGTCAATTATGGATAAAGATTTACTAACTCCTCCTGTCTCTACAGTTGCTTCTGAGAGTGCATTTTTTACAAGTGGCAGGGTTCTATCTGATTACAGGAATCGGTTGAAACCCGAGGCATTAGAGATGCTCGTTTGCACAGAAGACTGGCTGAAGGCTGAAGATAGAACGCAAGGGAAAGCACTATCAAGTTCCACAAGTGGGAGCAACTCGCCCGAAGAACAACAACAACAACAACAACAACAACAATAGCTTTGCTTGTTATGTCAAATTAGAAAACTTGTACTCAATTAAAATTGTATATAAGAAATATGTTATTGTATAAAACTTATTTGTGAATTGAATTCTTCATTTTGTTATAAATTGTTCAAATTGTATAACTTAAATTCATATGAATAATATTTCAAAATTTGTTGTCAATTTCACTCTTTCAATCTTATTATTATTATTACGATTTTTATTGTTTATTAGTATTATTACTTACTTAGTATTATAATTAAACATCATTTGGGAATATCTGAAGAATTGTAGTATTATTACTTACTTACCTACTTAGTATTATAATTAAACATCATTTGGGGATATTTGAAGAATTGTAGTATTATTACTTATTAGTATTATTACTTACTTAGTATTATAATTTTGAAGAATTGTAGTATTCATCAAACAAAGATATGGTTGTTTGTATACATCATTTGTAAAATTATTATTATTATTATTTTAATTTAAGTTACCAAAAAAAAAAAAAAAAAAATTTAACGGGCCAACCCGCGGGTCGACCCGGCCCAACCCGGGTTGAACCCTAAAGGGTTCACGGGTTGGGCGGGCCACCCAAACGAAAACTTAGCCCGGCCCGGCCCGGCCCGTATAAGGGTGCAACCCGGCCCGGCCCGGCTAAGTATTCGTGCCAACCCGTACGGGTTGGGCCCGGCCCGGCCCACTCGACCCGTTCGCCATCCCTAGAGGGAAAGGGTAGCATGCCCACTGTCAAAAAACATCGAGGGCGAACGAAGATGGCGGGGGTATGGAAACTTAATAACGACGAACGAATTGTGGTGGAGGAAAACAGTGTCGGACAACCGGTGGGAGACAATGCAAGTACATTCTCGTCCTTTATTGGGGTAATTGCAAGGAACCCACGGATAATCCCTTTGTCATACGAGAGTTGGCCGAAGGTGCCCACCACGACAAAGGCAACTGCAATTACAACAATCAAGGTATTTCCCATCTAAAATAACTAATTGGTTTATGGGGGTAATACTAATTTAAAATAACTGTTGTTCTGAGCTTACACATTATGAGCTTCATGTTCAGTTTCTGTTGTTCTGAGCTTACACATTTTGAACTTCATGTTCAGTTTCTGTTGTTCTGAGCTTACACATTTTGAACTTCATGTTCAGTTTATGTTGTTCTGAGCTTACACATTTTGAAATTCATGTTCAGTTTGTGTTGTTCTGAGCTTACAAGATTGATCTTCATATTCAGTTTCTGTTGTTCTGAGCTTACACATTATGAGCTTCATGTTCAGTTTCTGTTGTTCTGAGCTTACACATTTTGAACTTCATGTTCAGTTTATGCTGTTCTGAGCTTACACATTTTTGCAGCAATACTTCTCGTTCCCGGACTCAGTTACGCCTTGGGTTGAAAAGTCATTATCTCAAAAGTGGAGAGACTACAAGAGTGACTTGAAGGCAAGGTATTATGACAAAAACCGGTCAGAGGCGGATAATGCTAGGGATGTGCCACCCGAGGTGGAGCCTTCGGATTGGCAATTCCTTGTGCATTACTGGAGTTCAGCGGTCGGTCAGGTATTTACATTACTAACCAAAATTTAATGACTGTGGTTGTATGGCTATTCTAATTAAATTTTTTCTGAACTTCATTGTGGCATGTACAGAAAAGGGCAGAGGTCAGTGTTGCAAGTCGGTCAAAGCAGCTTGTGTTGCACACTGCTGGTACACAGAGCTTTGCTCTCGTTCGAGAAGAATTGGTAAGCGCAATCAAATTGAACAGTTTTGACTTACAGTTATTTGTTTATAATAAATTCTTCTTACTAATATATAGGAAGAAGATTTGGGGGGTCCTGAGGAGTTCGGCGATATAGATTTTTTCGATGCCACCTACAAGTCGAAAGATGAGACGTATGCGACCCCTGAGGCAGCACAGATTGTGGTAGATTTTTAGTGGTTTTATTTTAATGGTTTGCTTATCTTTTTTTATGTGTATATCTCCTTTATTGTTGATATATATCTTCAGTTGTTTTTACTTTTTGATGATTTATAGCTTATTTTTGTAAATGGCTAATGATAGTCTAAATCTCTTCTGCTTTTAACTCTGACTATATGTCCTTTTGCAGACTAGCACTCAGAAAAAGTATGATGAAATCTCTTCTGCTTCAGACTCTGACCATACGACGGCTTCCACAGACTTTCGTACCCGACAGCGACTTGCCTTGACTGCAGTGAGGGGAAAGAAGAGGCATGGACGTGTCCGTGGTATGGGGCTAGGACCAACCCCCTCGCGGTTATTCGAACGGAGTGCATCTACTTCAAGTGGGAATCGGGACGAGGAGATGACAGAATTGAAGGCACAAGTAGCACTCCTCCAAGAACAAATGCCCCAATTAATCAGGCAGCAATCTCAAGTCCCACCACCGGTAGGTCTTAAAGTTGGTAATTTTGAATTTCATGTTCAGTTTCTGTTGTTCTGAGCTTACACATTTTGAACTTCATGTTCAGTTTCTGTTGTTCTGAGCTTACACTTTATGAGCTTCATGTTTAGTTTCTGTTATTCTGAGCTTACACATTTTGAAATTTATGTTCAGTTTGTGTTGTTCTGAGCTTACACATTTTGAAATTCATGTTCAGTTTGTGTTGTTCTGAGCTTACACATTTTGAGCTTCATGTTCAGTTTCTGTTGTTCTGAGCTTACACATTTTGAATTTCATGTTCAGTTTCTGTTGTTCTGAGCTTACACATTTTGAACTTCATGTTCAGTTTCTGTTGTTCTGAGCTTACACATTTTGAACTTTAGGTTCAGTTTCTGTTGTTCTGAGCTTACACATTTTGAACTTCATGTTCTGTTTCTGTTGTTCTGAACTTACACATTTTGAACTTCATGTTCAGTTTTTGTTATTCTGAGCTTACACATTTTCAGCTTCATGTTCAGTTTCTGTTGTTCTGAGCTTACACATTATGAGCTTCACATTCAGTTTATGTTGTTCTGAGCTTACACATTTTGAGCTTCACGTTCAGTTTATGTTGTTCTGAGCTTACACATTATGAGCTTCATGTTCAGTTTCTGTTGTTCTGAGCTTACACATTTTGAACTTCATGTTCAGTTTATGTTGTTCTGAGCTTACACATTTTGAACTTCATGTTCAGTTTGTGTTGTTCTGAGCTTACACATTTTGAGCTTCATGTTCAGTTTCTGTTGTTCTGAGCTTACACATTTTGAGCTTCATGTTCAGTTTCTGTTGTTCTGAGCTTACACATTTTGAATTTCATGTTCAGTTTCTGTTTTTCTGAGCTTACACATTTTGAACTTCATGTTCTGTTTCTGTTGTTCTGAACTTACACATTTTGAACTTCATGTTCAGTTTTTGTTATTCTGAGCTTACACATTTTGAGCTTCATGTTCAGTTTCTGTTGTTCTGAGCTTACACATTTTGAGCTTCATGTTCAGTTGCTGTTGTTCCGAGCTTACACATTATGAGCATCACGTTCAATTTCTGTTGTTCTGAGCTTACACATTATGAGCTTCATGTTCAGTTTCTGTTGTTCTGAGCTTACACATTTTTAACTTCATGTTCAGTTTATGTTGTTCTGAGCTTACACATTTTGAACTTCATGTTCAGTTTCTGTTGTTCTGAGCTTACACATTTTGAACTTCATTTTCAGTTTGTGTTGTTCTGAGCTTACACATTTTGAAATTCATGTTCAGTTTCTGTTGTTCTGAGCTTACACATTTTGAATTTCATGTTCAGTTTGTGTAGTTCTGAGCTTACACATTTTGAACTTCATGTTCAGTTTCTGTTGTTCTGAGCTTACACATTCTGAACTTCATGTTCAGTTTCTGTGGTCTAGTGTTGAACTAAATTATTGTTTTTTTCTTCACAGAGCGCTCCGATCAATCCATCAAATGTGAGTCGTGCAGATCAAGGAAATTCTGCTGATGATGACTGAAGCGATTCGAGGGGTATGAATCTAGGGTCGGCCTAGTCTAGATGTCCTTGTTGTTGTTATGTCCTTATTGTTGTTTTAAGTAATTGTTGAGATATTTGGATGTTCATTACTGTATTTGTTAAGTATGATACTTTGTGTTAATTTTGCGGTGAATTTGGACCATTAATGGAATATGTGTGAAACTTTATTATCTTTAATTCTTGTGTTTGGTTGTGATTTGCGCATTAATATGCCTGAAATTGGTTGAATCAGTTGTGAATTAGTTTACAGGTTTTTTAAATGAAATTGTGAATTGAAATCGAATGAAAAACTGGAGTGTAAAAATCAAACGATCATACACCGGCATTTCATAAAACGCCGGTCTACCCAATTGATCAGTTGAAAATTTCGATAGGGAGGCATTTCCACACACACTGGTGTACCCATAAGCCGCAACAGCACTAAGAAACACCTGCGTTTTATAAAACGCCAGTGAATCTCACTATAACGGCGTTTTTACGACACGCCAGTGCATGTATGTAGGGAAAATAGGGCACTCAGAAACGAACATACACCGGCGTTTGTTGACCGCCGGTAAATATTGAACATACACCGGCGTTTTGTAAAATGCCGGTGAAAAGATATATACCGGCGTTAAGTGACCGTCGGTGAATGTATATTGAGGAAAATAATGGCACTTAGAAATACCCATATACCGGTGTTAGATGACCGCCAGTGTATATTCAAGATCTACCGGCGTCCAGTTGAAACGCCGATGTAGACCCCTATCATTCCACGACGCTCTCTTCGGCGGCATTTGTACTGGCATTTATAAAAACGCAGGTGAATATTTAAAAAAATGCCGGTGAATACATTGTGTGTTGTAGTGAGTGACATTTACCACTAGTGCTCTTTCTATCTGTCAAGCTCCTGGCATAATCTGCATCCGAGTATTCTACAAGAGAAAAATTTCTATTTTTCGGGTACCAAAGACCAGTATTTGGTGTGCCTTTGAGATATCGAATGATACGCTTAACGGCAACCAAATGTGATTCTTTGGGACACGATTGAAAACGTGCACATAAACAGACACTAAACATAATATCAGGATGGGATGTAGTAATATAAAGTAAACTACCGATCATACCTCTATAAAGTAAAAATATCAACATTGTTAACAGATTCGTCTTTGGATAGCTTAGTGGTAGTGATCATCGGAGTTTTGTAAGCATTAGCATTATCAAGTCCGAACTTCTTGACAAGTTCTTTTGCGTACTTGGATTGGTTTATAAATATGCCATCATTTCTTTGTTGTATTTGAAGTCCAAGGAAATACGTTAGTTCTCCCATCATACTCATTTCGAACTCATCCTGCATTCGCTTTGAAAACTCCTTGCAAAGATTTTCATTAGTGGATCCAAATATAATATCATCAACATAAATTTGAACGATTAAACTATCTTTAAAAACATGCTTTATAAATAGTTTAGTGTCTACTTTTCCTTTAAAAAAGCCTATGTGAAGAAGAAAAGAACTCAGCCGTTCATACCAAGTACGAGGGGCTTGCTTCAAACCATAAAGAGCTTTATCAAGCCGAAAAACATGGTTTGGGTGTGTAGGACCAGTGAAGCCCGGTGGTTGTGCCATATAAACTTCTTCTGAAATAAATCCATTTAAAAATGCACTATTAACATTCATTTGAAAAAGAGTAAAATCCATATATGCAGCAAAAGCAAGTAAAATACGAATGGCTTCAAGCCTAGTAACTGGTGCAAAAGTTTCATCAAAATCTACATCCCCTTGTTGATTATAACCTTGTGCAACAAGACTGGCCTTATTCCTAGTGATTTAACCGGATTCTAATAACTTGTTCCTAAACACCCACTTAGTGACAATTATAGTCCTATTATGAGGTCGAGGAACAAGTCTCCGTACTTGATTCCGTTCGAATTGATTAATTTCTTCTTGCATTGCAATGATCCAATCATTATCTTGTAAGTTCTTCTTAAATGTTCTTAGGTTCAAGTATGGAAACGAAAGCGGTAAAACACATAAAATTTCGAGCTTGAGTGCGAGTAGTTACCCCTTTGGAAATATCACTTCGTATAAGAGATGGTGGATGACTAGACATAATTTTCCATGCGGGACGTCTCTCACTTGTGGAGCCTTGATGTTTTATATTCTCATCTTCCATGGCACCAATTTGTTGTGTAGGAATCTCATTAATTTGGTTTTTATGTTCATCTTTGTCTTGAAGCACCACTTGATTTTGATCATTTGCTTGTGGTTCTTCTTCAATATGAGCCTTTTTCTTTTCAACATGAACCCCTGTCTCATCATCAACAACAACATGTAACATTTCTTCAGAGTAGGGATTAGTTTCATCAAAAATAACATTAATAGATTCCTGAATTGTGCATCTTCTTATGTTGAATACACGATATGCTTTTCTACTAAGAGAATATCCTAGGAAAACACCTTCATCACTTTTACGATCAAACTTCCACAAGTTATCAAGAGTATTTAAAATGAATACTTTGCATCCGAAGACACGAAAGTAGCTTAGGTTGGGAATTTTGCCATAATATAGTTCAAAAGGAGTTTTCTTAAGATATTTTCTAATGATTACTTGGTTTATGGTATAGCATGTTGTATTGACGGCCTCTGCCCATTTACGTAAATCTTTTTCACTAAGCATGGAACGTGCCATTTCTTGAAGAGATCGATTCTTCCTTTCAACAATCCCATTTTGTTGGGAAGTGAGAGGACATGCGAACTCATGTTTTATTCCCTTTTTGTCACAAAATGATGTGAAGAGTTCGTTTTGAAATTTCCCACCATGATCACTACGAATAGTAACAATGGTGAGGCTTTTCTCATTTTTTACTCTACGACAGAATTTTTGAAATACATATACTGTGTCATCTTTTTGTGGCAAAAAGGCAACCCAAGTAAATCTACTATAATCATCAAAAATTACAAAAGCATATCGTGCACCACTATTACTACGTGTTCGTGATAGACCAAAAGGATCCATGTGTAAGAGTTCGAGGGGTCTAGAAGTTGATACCATTTTCTTTGATTTGTGAGAAAAATTTTCGTTTCCTTACCAAATTGGCATGACTCACACGGTTTGTCTTTTTCGAATTTGATTTTAGGGATTCCTCTCACAAGCTCCTTACTTACAAGTTTGTTGAGATTGTCCATGGCCGTGTGACCAAGCCTTCGATGCCATAGCCATCCATCCTCATTTCGTGCGACAAAGCATCTCATACTTTCCTGTGCTAATTCATTTAAATTTATGACATATACATTGTTTCATCTGTTAGCAACAAGTAAACAAGATTTATTGTTATCTAGTACAGTGCATGTATTTTTATCAAAAGTAACAGTGTACCCTTTATCACATAGTTGACTAACACTAATTATTTTATGCATTAGACCTCTTACCAATAGAACATCCTCAATGGAGCATGATGAACCAAAGTTAATTTTACCTTTACCAATGGTTTGACCAGTGCTATTATCTCCAAAGATGATTTCCTTTCCCTTTTCCCTTAATAGTGATGAAAAATATCTGCTGTCACCAGTCATATGATTTGAGCATCCACTATCAAGGTACCGCCGATCTTTAGTCTTGATGCGTTGACGTACCTACATCAAGATTAGTAGGTATAATTTTGCGTGCCCAAGTTTGTTTTGAACCTGCATTTGTATCCTTTCTCATCCATACAAGATTAGTATTCCTTTTTAGTGAACAGTTATAAGAAATATGCCCAAGTCTACAGCAAAAATGTCATGTGATTCGACTATACCATGGGTCATGCACACTTGTATGATTTATATTTGTTTTGTAATTGTGTTGATTTTATACAAGTGTGTATGAAATGATGATTTACATTTTTTATGGTGTATTGGTTCTTCGTAACCAAGCTCTCAATTATCATGATAGGATCTTGAATTTTTTGTAATAAGGTAACTGGGCCCTTCATATTTTTCAACAATTTTTTCAAACTCAGTTACTCTTTTACATAATCTTTTCCTAGTCATCTCATCGTCTTTCGTGTTCTAACGAAGAGTGTCTAGAGTAGCATCAAGAATCCTATTTTGTTCAAGGGTTTCATTACATCCTTCCACTACTTCATTAAATTTTCTTTTACATTCATCTAAGTCATTTGTGAGCTTGGCAATATAAACATATTTAACCTGAATCTCTATTAAGTGATCATCATATTTTGATAGCGATTCACAAATTTGTTGTTTTAAGATCTCATTTTCTTCTAGCAGAACATCATGATCTTTTTGACATGACTCAAGTTTTTCTGAAATTAGGACATTCTTATTTTTAAATTTGTGATTTTTTTGTTATGCAAGCGTCATGTATTTCATTAAAATTTTATTTATATTGCCTAAGTTCACAACTTAGTTTCTTAGCATAGTCTTTCAAACCATTATACATATCTACAAGTTCATCATAAGTTGGTTTTTCGATTATCTCTTCTTGAGAAGGTGATTGCACCTCACCACTCCCAAGAGCCATGAAGCTGATGTTGTCGTAACCTTGCTCTTCCTCACTTGAATCCGAGTCTAGCCAGGTTGCTTTTAGCACCTTCTTTTTCTGACTTGGATTTGAGCGATAGTGGTCCCTATTTCTGTCTTGTTGAATAGGGCAGTTTGCACGGATGTGTCCGGGCTTCTTGCACTTGTAGCACACATCCTCCTTCTCCTTTTCCCTTTCTTCTTGATACCTGCCATATTTTTTGTGTTTGAGGTACTTACGAAATTGTCTTGTTAATAGCGTAATGTCCTCGTCTGACTCCTCATGATCTGAATCAGCTTTTGATGGTCGGACCTTTTCTTCTTTTAGTGCAATGGTTTTCTCCTCAGTCTTTGGTTCAATCACGATATTTTGCCTGTATCTTTTTGTCTCCAACATTTCCATCTCGTACGTCTTTAGTTTTTCTTGAAATGTATAGTAGCCGAATCCCTTCTCTTCGAGTTTCTCTCATTGCCGCGGCCTTAACGTCCCACTCTGGCATGAGATAGCTTATGAGCTTTCTGACATTTTGGTCATCATCAAGCCCCTTACCCAAGCTCTCAAGTTCGTGGGCAATGATATCGAAGCGGGCGAGCATTTGATCCATATTCTCTCCTAGAAACATGCGAAACACATCAAACTTATAGAAACACAAATTTACTTTAGCTTTTACCCCGGAAGCGGTTCCTTCATGCCACTTCAGCATGTTGTTCCAGATCTCGTAAGCTGTTTTTCAGTTACGCCCGCATTGCATTAGCTCTTCATTGTTCAACCCTGCATAAAGAGCTGTCATGGCTTTGGAATTTGCTGTTTTGAGGGATAACTCCGCCTTTGTGAATTCCGTTTTTTCCATCACTGACTGGAATTTTTGTTTTGTTGATACATACATTGCATACCTCTTCTCCGAGCATCTGTAAAAAAAAGACATACGAACTTTCCAGACATCATAGCATTTTTCATCAAAAAATGGTAATCGTGTAAGACTTGTCCCATTAGAGATGAAAGGCTCCGATGAGTACAAGTTTTGGGGAGGAGGGATTTCGGTCATTGGACCTTTTTCTTAAGCTTTTAAGCTTTTTATAAGCACCTCGTTCTGACACCACTGTTAATCACCCTAAGGGAGTGAATAGGGTGATCGTGCGGAATTAAAAAAAATAAAATAAAGTAAAGTAAATGCAAGAGTGAAGAAAGCAAACACAGATGACGTAGCGATATAACGTGGTTCGACCCCCAGGTCTACGTTCACACCACCTACTTGTAGCAATTCTCCGCCACAAGCGTTCCACTATACTCAAAACCCTTGTACAGTGATTCTCGGATTCAGGTCGTGAGACCTATTATACCCACAGGACTTCTAATCTAAGTCCCGTCAATCTCACCGAAGTGGAAAAGAAATGAAAAGAAAACCCAAGATCATTGATGATCTTGACTGGAGAATACAACCAAATTAACGCTCACACTCGGATTGATTAAATGAAGTATTAGTTCAGAAATTTTCTCAGAAGTAATTAGGTGGGGAATACACAGTGGATTCATCAATATTAATAGACGGGGAAGTGTATCGATCAAAAATAGAAATGATACTTTCCAAAAATATACACAACACAAAGTGCGGTCGATCGTCATATTGGTGCGGTCGACCGTTCAGCTCTCTGACGTAAAGTAGAGAGGTAAATGGTCGACTGCTCCTCAAACAGCTCAAGGTTGCGGTCGACTGCTATGCGGTCAATCGGTCACGAAGTGCGGTCGACCGGTATCGCACTGTTTATTCCGAATCCACCATGTTTTCTTACCATAACCTAATCCCTCTTTAATCAATCTTATACAATTATAATCTCATAAAAATGGAAGAAAAAATTTAGGTCTTAATATGTTCCTCTTTTGCTTGTGGACCAATTAATCAAGAACTCTTTTTGAATATTTTTCTCTTTTGCTTGTGTTTGTCATTATTCTTTATTGCTTTTCTTATTTGTATATTTGTGGATCTCTCTTGGATCTCTTTTTGATGCTATTTGATTCTAAAAATCTGACATACTAAATTCAAACTTATTAGTATGAGTGAGCACGTTTTGTGCACACCAAACTAAGAGTCAATAGGTTCATCTAGATCTTGGGAAGTTTCCATCGCTTGTGGTGTTTGAGTTTCGTTATGAGCACTACGAGTTGTGGTAGATTCTGCAATAGTTCTGCACTCTGGTCCGAGCAGCAAAGGTCATGCTGCACCAAACTACAGAAGGAATCTACTGCATGTTGTGATTTAGAGACTCTTAGATCGAAGGGTTTCTTGTTTGTTTGTTTGTTTGTTTTGAAACATTATTCTTTCTTTCTTCCTTCTAATGAACTAGATATGTATGCTTAAAATGAAGAGAATTAGGGTTGTAATATGATTAAATAATTCGGAAATTAATATACTCACTATGTTGAATCTATTCCAATTGGAGATTTATGTATATTTGATGTTATTTGGGTTTCATTTTTCCTCGATAACTTGATAATAATGTGATCTTTCTTTTTTATGATTTTAGTTAATCTTTTTTTAAGGGGAATTTTGGTTATTATATTGTTTGGAAAATATCTCTAATATCTAATATCTAATCTTTAATAATATTATAATAGGAGAAGGTCTTAGTGTTATTTGTAAATCTATCAACGCGTGTGACGCAGGTAAATAACTAATATGAAGGAGATTTCAGGTTCGAGTCCTCATTACGTCAGAGTTTTTATTTTTTTTAAAAATTATTAAGACGTGCATCGCACATGTAAATTATTAGTGTCAATTAATTTATTTGGTATGGTGTCGCAAACTCTTACTCAGAGCCGGCCCAAGGGTAAAGCAACCAAAGCTAAGGCTTTAGGCCTCCAAAAAAAAATATCTAAAAGATAAAGGCCTCCTCACGTACCAAAAAGTACGAAATAGGCCTCATATATCAAAAAGTCCGAAATTGATTACAATAATATAATAATAACGGCCTCCTCACATACCAAAAAGTCCGAAATTGATTACAATAATATAATAAATGATTTTGCTTCTCAAAAAATCCGAAAGATAACATTTAAATAAAAATATATTAATTTTAACAAAATATTATTATAAGCTTTTAAAGTGCCTAATTTCGGAGTTTGCTTTAGGCCTCAATAAGTGTTGGGCCGACCCTTCTCTTACTAATCGACTGAATGCAATGCTGGACATGATAGGATTGTGGCCTCAAATACACCTAGGCATGGTGAAGGCGAATCCGAATATGATTGGATTTTTTCAATCCTAGTAATAGTGGATCCGGATGGTGAAGGCGCCTGAAAAATTCGGCTTAAACATACCTTCTGAGTTTGGATCTCCAAGTGAATCCTACAATCTTCTTATCTTCTGAATCGGACAAGTAAACAATTAGATCGAAAGTTGGTCAGTATCAGTGATGGCCTAGGTCCAGCCTAACCCAAACTTGAACAAACCTATTGTGAGTATATAAATATTTTCCTAGATCCTACATATTTCCAGCCTGTACTAATTTTGTGCTTACAGGTATAGTTAGGTTATATCAGACATAAGTGATCATGTCATGATCCGTTTCTGTAAGTCCAAATCATACTAGTGTAGTAAGACTTTTTAGGACTAAAACAAGAAGCCTAACCCCTATTCATGAGTCTAAATTAGATGGATCATAAAGTATTGATGTGTCCCTCTTCCCCTCATTTTGTAATAATATCATGAAATGTATATGCACCCCTATATCAAGTTCATTTGTCTACATTTTTAAGGAATATTTTACATATATAAAAAATATTATTGTGTATAATATTATATGGAGCAAGTTACACGTGTTATCTGTTCGTTATTGGACCGGGTTGAGTGGGCATAAAGCCCAGTATCCAAAACCACATATATAGTAATGGTCTTGTGGGAGTAACTGATATTATTACAATTCTAACAATCAAGATATTATATCTTAAGCAGGATATTAAACTCCTACCCTAATTTTTTTCTTCTTATTGTCTCATAATTATCAATAATTTTGTGATAGGTAAAAACCATCATATACTTTAAAGAAACTTGAAGAGTAGATAGAATCATGATGTGATAAAAATGGTGAATATTTTGAGTTGGATTTGTTCTGAAGAAAGAAATCCCCCCACACAAACAAAAAGTTTAAGTAGGATAATGAGAGTTATCCACCAATTCAACCTAAAAAAGGACACCACCTTTGCAAAAGTCTACAAATTCAACCCTTTAAAAGTAAGGAAAAGATAGATCCTTTTCCATTTTGTTGAATAATTGGTTTCAAGTTTCCCAAGTTAAACTCAACTGGAGCAAATAATGATGAAGTGACATAGTTATAATAAACCACTGTATTGCAGCTTAGATGATATGGGTGGATGAACAAGGGATGTCCCAGGTTTCATACCAGGCTCTAGCCCTTTATTCAACCAAAAAATACATAAATAAATAATTAAAAAAAGAGTATGTGCTTCTATATTAGTAGATGAATTAACATTGAGATGATTAAGGGTAAATACAGTTATATTGCAATTGGATTTAAACAGAAGACCCTATTACATATGAGATGTACTTATATAATAACTTCTGAAAACCATATGTACTGGGTTGTAGCCCACATGGTAGGTTCGGGATGAGTAAAGGAATATCTTAGATTCGAGATCAGGCTACATCGTAGGCTTTACTCTTATTTTAAAAAGAAAAAAATGGGAAAATTTGAACTTGAAGCTTTTGAGTTAGAAGTGAAAACATCCATTTGCTCAAGTGAGAAAATGTTTTTTTCTTTCTCAAATTAGATACACTATCAACATTTCTCCAAGATCTCAAGTATGGCATGCCCTACTTGAACAATCAACCTTCATATTTTGGACAACACAACCAGTGATTTTTAGCTTAATTGGTGATACAAGCAATTATACAACAGGCCCATAATGTCAACATTCCAACTTATGCATGGAAATGTTTTCAACATAAACCAACTATATATGTTCCATAAATAAGTTGTACGTAGTTTCATATTCAAATTGCACAAATCAGACCAATCAACTGTGATCTTCTGTCTTACTTGGGATATTACGGAAAAGTTGAGGATGTAGCTAATTTGAGAAAGAAATTAATGCCATTTTTTACATGGGCATATGCATATATATTCAAGATTTTTGGCTTTCTCATTCAAACTCAAGCTTATAATTCAACACAATGTGTTAAGAAGGGAATTTTAGATGTGTTTCATCTCTTGGTCAATCTATGAGATAATGATTTGATGTTTCGCAAGGAAAATGTTTACAACTTTTGGATCGATATGTTTCTTTCTCTCTTCATTCTATATCTGAAACAATATTATGTATACATTAATGTAACATGGGAGTGATAGCTATATTTGAGTGAAGAAATATATGACCAATGTCGTTAGAAATATCATAAGTCGGAAGTAGATGGGCCAGGTTCACATTTCTTGTTGTAATTATACATTCTATATAGGGTTAAGGACCGAATGACACATAAAATTTACCTTTATTGCCAAATAGCATCCAAAGTTTTCATATTTTCCA
Organism: Hemerocallis citrina; assembly: GCA_017893485.1. Classification (NCBI taxonomy): domain Eukaryota; kingdom Viridiplantae; phylum Streptophyta; class Magnoliopsida; order Asparagales; family Asphodelaceae; genus Hemerocallis; species Hemerocallis citrina. The sequence continues at coordinate 34,995,463 of CM030358.1, forward strand.
AATAGTACCCGAAGTTTATATAATTGGACCAAATAGTAGTCGATATTAATTTTTGTTAATTTTTGAATGGTAGGAGGGTAAATTCACTATTTTACCCCCATGCCTTTTTAGTGTTGTTATTGTCTGGCTCAAGTTTGGTGTTGGGGTTCAATTGACGCCGAGTGGAAGTTTGAGGCTGTTGGATTTGGGTTTGAATGGAGGCAAGGGTGAGGGTGGCGATGATGGAGTTGATGGAGTTTTCGGTGATGGAGATGGTGGAAATTATTAAAATCAGATTGGAGAAAATTACATTTTTTTTTCTTATTTTATTCTTCTACTGTGCATCTCTTTATATAAACATTACATTATTGGAGAAAGGGTACAATAGATTTAGGAGAAGATTAAGGAGAGGAGAGATATGAGGAAATCTATTTTCTAATCTATAGGAAACATAACATACAAATTTATTCTTACTATATTTCAACACTCCCCCTTAAATTGGTGCATAGATATTGAACATGCCCAACTTGTCCATAAACTTCAAGAAGAGCCGATTCGAAACTGTCTTTGTAAGAATATCCGCGAGTTGATCTTCTGACTTCACCTTAAAGATCTCAATAATTTTCTCATTTAATTTCTCCTTGATGAAGAATCTATCCACCTCTACATGTTTCGTCCTATCATGTTGAACTGGATTGACAGCAATGTCACATGCCACTTGACTGTCACAATACATCTTAATAGGCTCATTCGGACCACAGCATAAATTCTATAATAAGAGTTTCAACTATAAAACTTCAGTTATACTTTATGCTACTCCACGATACTCAGCCTCTGCACTAGAGCGTGCAACGACATTTTACTTTTTACTTCTCCATGTAACTAAAATTTCTCCAACAAAGATAAAATATCCTGAAGTGGAGCACCTATCAACAACAGATCATGCCCAATCTGCATCAGTATATGCCTCAACCTTCAAGTGACCGTGTTTCGCAAACAATACCCTTTTTCTGGAGCAAACTTTATATATCTCAGAATTCTCATCATGGTATCCATGTGTTGTTCACGAGGTGCATGCATAAACTGACTCACCACACTTAAGGCATATGAAAAATCTTGCCACGTATGTGCAAGATGCATCAGCCGTCCTACCAATCTCTGAAATCTTTCCTTATCACACGGTACCTGAATTGGATTATTGCAAAGTTTCAGTCCTTCTTCTATGTATCAATAGGCTGACAAGCAGACATTCCCGTTTCCTTCAACAAATCAATAGCATACTTTCTTTGAGACATAAATATACCCTTTCTAGAGCGAGAAATTTCAATACCAAGAAAATATCTCAAAGGGCCAAGATCCTTCACCTCGAACTCTTATGACAAGTAACTCTGTAGTGCTTTTCTCTCTTCATGATCATCTCCAGTGACTATCATATCATCCACATGTAATTAGAGCAGTAATCTTACTTTCTTTCCTTTTAAGGAACATGGTATGATCTGAATTATTCTGAAATATCCGAATGTCATCATTAATTTTGTAAATTTCCCAAACCAAGCTTTTGGCGACTGCTTGAGACCATACAGTGATTTTTTCAAACGGCACACTTTATTACTATGTTGAACGGGTCTGTTTGATCCTGGTGGTAGATCCATGTAAACCTCTTTTGTCAAATCTCCATACAAAAAAGCATTCTTCACATCAAATTATTATAATGGCCAGTCAAGATTTGCAGCAAGTGACAGTAGAACTCAAACCGTGTTAAACTTTGCCACTGGTGCAAAAGTTTCATCATAATCAATTCCATAAGTTTGGGTGTACCCTTTAGAAACCAACTTTTTCTTGTATTTCTCTATTGAACCATCAAACTTATACTTCACATTATAAATTCATCTGCATCATACCAACTTCTTTCCAGCTGGCAGTTCGACTATCTCTCAAGTCACATTCTTCTTCAAGGACTTCATCTCCTCATCCATAGCTGCTTTCCACCTTGGATCGGCTAAGGCTTCCTGCACACTGTTAGGAATAGATACAACAGGTAATTGATTTACAAATGATTTATTTGATTTAGACAATCAATGAGTGGACACATAATAACTCATGTGATACTTGACATTACTAGTGGGATCAGGCTCATAAGTAGGTTTTGGGATACCTCAAGTGGTACGATTCGGGAGTTCCCTTCTTGGAGCTTCGGACAACAGTGACGATTGATTTTAGGGTTCTGACAGTGCTGGTGGTGAAAAGGACACTAGCGATGGTATGGATCCCGACGGCTCATCTTCGAGGAGGTTCGGTGACGATTGTAGTTCCTCGTGGAGAACTTCTCTTTCAAACCAATCTTTTTCCTCCTCAACCAAATCTTCATTCGAGTAATCGTGATCATCACTACTTACAACCATATTTTCACCTATTGTATCCAATTATTCACTCTGAATGGTAATCACTTCGTTATAGGCAAGAGTTTAAACTTTACTTCGGTACTCCCCTTGAAGTTTAGCCTCAGAGGAAAAATACATCTCATCTTCATGGAACACAACATTCATAGTCACAAACATCTTCTGAGTTGGTGGATGATAACAACGATACCCTTTATAATTCATTGCATAGCCCACGAAAATACATCACATAGCTTGAGGAGTTAACTTATTTCACTCGTGTTGATGAAGGTGAATAAATGCGACACACCCAAACACATGAGGTGGAAAGTTGACGAATGTTGGTGCATTCACAACTTCAGTCAATGCCTGAAATGGCGTGATGAAATTTAGGATACTAGAGGGGACTCGGTTGATTAAGTATGCAGTAGAAGCAAGGGCTTCCCCCCAATACATGAGTGGCGTATTTCTATGAATAAGAGAAGCACGGACCACCTCAAGTAAGTGTCTGTTTTTTCTTTCTGCAACCTCATCCTGTTGAGGTGTATACGGGCATGTGGTCTGCTGAACAATCCCATGTTCCACCAAATATTGTAGAAGATCTGAACTCAGGTACTCACTGCCATTATCATTCCTAAGAACTTGAATCTGCGGTTTATACTGAATCATAGCCTACTTGTGAAATTTCTAAAATAAACCACTAACTTCACTTTTATACTTCATCAGACAAATCCAAGTCATACGAGTACAGTCATCAATAAATACCACAATTACCATTTTGCTTATCCAAAAGTAGTGTTTTTTATGGACCCCAAAAATCAAAATAAATAATCATAAATGGGAGCAGCTTTTACTTAGACTTGGAGGAAAGAGACACAGTGACTTTTTGCGAGTTCACACACATCACACCGAAAGATAAAAATATGCAACCTCGAAAATAAACTTGGAAATAATTTATTCAAATAACCAAAAGAAGCATGTCCTAGACGTCGATGTTATATCCAAATCTCTGATTTCTTCTTCTCCCCCTCGGATCCTTCCACAAATTGAGTTTGAGTCAATTTGCTTGAACTCTCATATTCTAAATCTAGGTAAAAGAACTTTCCGTATCTAACTCCATAACCAATCGTCTTGTGAGTCCGAATATCCTTAAACACACAATGGGAGAGCCAAAAAACCACAGTACATGGTAAAGCAGTAGTTATTTAAGCAACAGATAATAGGTTAAAATTCAAGGAGGGCACAACTAACACAGATCTAAGGTCAGGTTTTTTGTGAGAGATATGGAACCCTCGCTAGTAACGGTGGCAGGATCTCCATTGGCAGTGGGCACTTTGGATTTGTAGATGGTTGTAAGGTTTGGACTAGTCTAGAATCAAAATTCATATGATCGGTAACACTCGAATCAATTATCCATGCATTATTCATAACAGAGGCAGAAATATTAAAGGCCTTACCATCATTACCTGCAGTAGTAACTAATGTAAAGGCGTGTCCTGCACTTTTCTCAGCTCCATCGGCAACTCTAACGGCGACCGCGGGTCGATTGTAATTCTTCTTCTGAGTATCCCTGCTATGATCCCAGTTCATCGGGTAGCCGATAATCTTATAACAGCGAGCTTTCGTGTGACCGATCTTGCCACAATGAGTACATTTCCTCGACTTATAAGATAGTTTTGGTTCAGATCAACCCGGGTGTCTCTTTAAAGGACGGTTCTGAGCCACCATTGCAGAGAACCAAACAGACAAAATAGAAAATGTCAACCGCTACACAAACCAACCAGCAACAGCAAAACAGTAACACAGAACCACACCAAAAACTAATTGAAGCCCAACAGCAAACACGAGCCAAACAACAAGTCAACAGGATGCACAGCAGCAAACAACAACAAGACCCAATTAAATGTCAAATCTGGGTGCTAGGGAATGTCGACCGGATAGATCAGGGTCAAGTTTCCGAGGATCGTCTTGAACTCGTCCTCCAACCGGAGCATGCACTGCTATAGGAGGTCATCGGAACGGTCGAGGAGTGGCAGATCGAGCTCGTATATTAAGGAGATGAGGGAGTCGACGGCGGCTAGGAAGGATTTGACGAAGTCGAAGTTGGACCAGATCGGGCGGTCGAAGGAAAGGAAGACGGTGATCCGACGATCGAGAGATCAGAACGAGTTCGAATCGATAGCGGAGCTTTTGGATCCGGCTGAGATCGCATCGATCACGATCTCGTAGTTCATCACTGGATTCACGATCAGAATCTGCTCGAAATCGTCGGAATCTTTCTCCGCATCGGATTCAAAAGGCAAGGATCGGCTGAGATCGGGATCGAAAGCACGTGTTCTTTGATAGAATCGGGAGGACGACGTTGTTGGGATTGGGGCGTCAATTAATGCCCGTTGTCGCAGCGGAACTAATAGAGCAATGATGAAGTCGAAGTAGATGAGACGAATAAATTGAGCAAGCACGTAGATCCACCAAACTAACACAAACATATTGATGACTTATCCTGGTTAGCTTTTGCTTAATACGGAGGGAAATATAGGGAGATCTGATATTCAACTAGAAGAGATTACAAGGAGTTACTGATTCACTCGATACAATGAATTAAACTCACTCACCAAGAACTATCTCTCTCTCGAGCCTCTCTTTGCAATAGAGAAAATAATCTATGAAGTACTCAACTCTCATGTTGGAGGAGTTTACAATATATATAGAAGAATAGAGAGAAACATAGGTTTAATCTTGATTCTCAATCATCCGATATAACCTGGAAAAGAAGTAACTGAATAGGATTCGCATGACCTAACTTGGAGTTGAAAATTGGGCTGAAACGACCTAACAAATCGAAGCCCAAAAACGAACACAGCGCCGCGGTCGGTCGACTGTCCAACAAGACCGGTCGCCGTACCACTCTTTGACATTCCCTATACTATGAGCGGTCGGGGGTGTGGACCGCAACTTGGGATAGTCGACCTCACTATGCCTGCACCTTGCTGCTGTTGTTTTCCCTTCTACTCACTTCAATGCTTCGATCTTCGTGCTTCATCTTACCTTCTTCTAATCTGAACAAAGAGTATTCAAGACACAATCCTAACAAACTCCACCTTGGATTGCATACGAGTGCTATCACATGATGTGTTACTCATCTTCAAACTCTAATAAATTCTACTTGCAAAGAAAACATAGAACAATAGCTTCTTCTTCTAATTGAAATGATCTCTACCCAATCTCACCAATTCCAGTATACCCCTTCAAGGGTACACCTCCGTAGATATACTCATGAAGTTGCCAAACTCTACACGAACTCCACCTATCCTTAGGCTTTCTCCACCTCTTGACGATGTTCGAACGTCGTGGTCTCGTCTCGATGAATCTAGTTGTGGCAAAATAACTTAGCTTGCGGGAATAACGGGAAAAGGAGCAACACTTGCACAAGTATTTCGGACCCCAAAGCTTTTAGAGATTGTTTGGGCTTAGCCCAACCACTCTCATACCTCTAATCACCTTACGACGACCTTGAAAAACATACAGAACTCCACCTCGAACTGTGTACCTGCAGTCCCGTGCTTCACGAGTTCCCAAGGAAATTAGATTTTGTTTCAGCAGAGGAATATGCAAAAAATCTCTTAAAGTGAACATATTTAGACCTGGCATCTTCAACTCAACTGTCCCCTCACATACTACTTCACAAATCTCTCTAGTTCTCATTATCACACAACGCATATAGTAGACTTATAAGTAGAAAACAACTCCCTCTCAGAGCAAATATGAGAAGAACTCCCTGAGTCGAGAAACCAACTAGAATCCACTTCTAAAGAATTTGAAACAAGAAGAAACAAATCACCTGAATCAAAGGCACTAACCACATTAGCGGCTGAACTCCCATTCTTTGCGCTCTCCTGATTCTGCAACTTCCAACAATCTTTCTTGATATGTCCTGGTCTCTTGCAATAACGGAACGGATTGAATCCTTTTGCAAAGCACTTTGTCTTCCCCCTGAAGGATTATCCACTACTAGACAACTTGTAGGAATAGACGGTGATTTCTGAATCTCCTTCCTAAGTTAATTTTCCTTTAATGCTTTGATTACACCATCTACCGAACTACTCTTCTTGGCCGATCTACCGTGTAGCATGGTAGTGATCAATGGTTCGTACGAATCCGACTGTGATTATATCAGGTTGAAAGCTTTATCTTCCTCACACACATCTGCGTTGATTGCCTTAAGTTCAGTTAATACCTTATTGAACTCTGTAATGTGGTCTTAGAGATCGGTGCCTTCCTTCATAGATAAACGGAACAACTTCCTCTTCCAATGCATCTGATCTAATAATGACGAACCAGAGTAGTCAGCTATGAGTTTTCCCCACAAACTTGCCGCATCAGTTTCTTCAAGAAATTTGCACTTAACCTCGTCCGCCAAGGATAGTCGGATTAGACTTATGGCTCTTTCATGAATATCTTCCCAACCATCATCCTTCATATCAGTTGGCTTTTCTTTTTTCTTAACGGCTAACTGCAAACGTTCTTGAACAAGAACATCATACATGTCAGTCTTCCAAAGATTGAAATTGGTTTTTCCATCGAACTACTTGATCTTCAAAATACTGTGGCCTGTCATCTTAACCAAGGGACTCGAAAACCTAAAGCTCTGATACCAGTTGTTGGAATTAGGGCGTCAATCAACATCCGTTGTCGCAGCGAAACTAATAGAGTAATGAGGAAGTCGAAGTAAATGAGACGAATAAATTGAGCAAGCAAGTAGATCCACCAAACTAATATAAACACACCGATGACTTATCCCGATTAGCTTTTGCTTAATCCGTAGAAAAATATAGGGAGATCTGATATTCAACTAGAAGAGATTATAAGGAGTTACTGATTTACTCAATATAATAAATTAAACTCAATCACCAAGAACTATCTCTCTCTCGAGCCTCTCTTTGCAATGGAGAAAATAATCTATGAAGTACTCAACTCTCATATTGGAGGAGTTTACAATCTATATAGAAGAATAGAGAGAAACCTAGTTCTAATCTTGATTCTCAGTTGTCTGATATAACCTGGAAAAGAAGTAACTGAATAGGAGCCGCACGATCTAACTTGGAGTTGAAGATTGAGATGAAATGACCTAACAAATCGAAGTCCAAAAATGAACACAGTGCCACGGTCGGTCGACCGTACCACTCTCTGACATTCTCTGTACTACGAGCGGTCGGAGGGTGCGGTCGGGGGGTGCGGTTGACCGCAACTTGGGACAGTCGACCGCAACTATGCCTGCACCTTGCTGCTACTGTTTTTCCTTCTACTCACTTCGACGCTTCGACCTCCGTGCTTCATCTTACATTCTTTTAATCTGAACAAGGAGTATTCAAGACACAATCCTAACAGACAGGGGGTCTTCAAAAGAGGTGGGTGTTCAACGGCAGCGACAGCGATGGGGTTCCGAGGTTCAGGTTCGGATCTGGATACGAAGTCGAGGAAGAGGTTAGTGATCGGTGAGGTTGAACATCACTTCTTCTTCTTCCTCTTCTTCACGTAGCCTAGGATATGTTAGGCTCTGATACCATATTGAAATCAGATTTGGAGAAAATTATATTTTTTCTTATTTTATTCTTCTACTGTGCTTTGTTAGGCTCTAATATATTCTTGAAGAAGGGGTACAATGGATTTAGGAGAAGATTAAGGGTATGAGAGATTTGAGGGAATTTGTTTCCTAATCTATAGGAAACAGAATATATATAGTTATTCTTACTATATTTCAACAGAAATGAGTTTCGGTGATGAGGAAGAAGAAGGTAAGGGTATTTTCGATATTTCACATGCACTTTAATGGGTTTAAACTGATTACAGATAGAATCGGGGAATATTCCGTTGACTTAATGAAAAACTTAACGTCGGGTGTTATTTAGTCAAATTATATCAACTTCGGGTGTCATTTGAGAAATATAAAAACTGCAGGTGCTATCTGACAATTAAGGTAAACTTTAGGTATTATTTCGTTCTTAACCCTTCTATATATTCATGAATCGAGGGACTAACATCAAGTACCAAAGACTTTAGGGACTAGTATGTAAAATTCCCTTTGTTTTGATTATAGTCACTAGGGATGGCAACTGGGCCGGGTCAACCGGCGACCCACCCGCGACCCGGCCCGCCAACCCGGCCCGGTTAACTTCTTTGCGGGTTCGGGTCGAACCCGGTGAACAGTTTGGGTTGACCCGGGTCGCTATTTAAGTGAATTGGACTCGCGAAACCCGGCCCAACTCGCGAATTTAACCCGCCAACCCGCGGGTCGACCTGCGGGTTCCGACCCGTTCGACCCGAGACGGGTCGACCGTTGACCCGCGGGTCGAACGGTCGAAATTTCCTCCTCGCTGCTTGCGTTGCGCTCTGTCTTGGGACAGAGCCGTTTGGAACGGCTCTTTGAGCCGTTGGGGTAATTTTTGTTGGTTTTTTTTTTGTTTTTTCCAACATATTTAGCCTATAAATATCCCCAAAAATTTCATAAAAAATCACACCTCACTCTCTTACTCTCTCTACTATATTACATCATTTGTAAAGAATTTTTGAACAATTGTAGTATTCATCAAACAAAGAACAAGGAGGCATATACACGATCGAATTTCGGTCGTATCGGAATCAAAATTCAACGTCTTCAACTCTCTTCAACCCTCGTCAAATCTACTTCAACCTCTTCTCAACTCTTCAATTGCGAAATCGGCAAAGCGATCCTCCATCTTTTCTATTCTATTCTTATTTTAACGGTTTTTTTTACATACGCGTATTCCACGGTGAACGGTATCAAAATATCTTTATCTCTCTCGTTAATTTTTTTTTTGCGTTGTAGTTAAAATTATTGTTCGTTTTTTTGAACTTCTCTATCTCAACCCTCTTGTTTTTTAGATTTTTTTTGTATAATTCACCTCTCCTACATTGTATATTTTTTTTTACATACTTTACTTTAGCACATTACTACATTATGTCTAGATCACGCGGTAGCGGTCGTAGCGGACAAGATTCCTCCTCCTCTTCACGTAGGCCACCAATTGTCCCAACTAGTGAGCCCGCCCAAGATTACATTGATCCTACTATGGAACAATGAGGTACACACGACGATGTTGTAGGTGACATACAATTAGAAGAACAACAACAACAACAACAAACCGAAACCATACAACCTCGTAGTAGTAGGAAAAGTAGAGAAGAAACTAGTGATTGGCATAAGTTTTATGATTATATCCCGGACGAACATACTCCGGGTATAGGTTTGAAAGTGTGTAAAACATGTAGTAAAACGTACAAATTCAAGAGGGGTGACGGCACCGGTACAATTAGTAGGCACATCCAACCTAATCATAAAGAACTTCTTGATCAAATACAAGGCCAACAAAAAATCAACCCTAGGACCGGTCAAGTAGATAGCCACCCTTATGATTCCGAACTTGTTCGTCGGGAAATGGCCCGATTAGTCATTAAGGAAGAGTTACCATTTTCCTATCCCGAGAGTAGGAACTTGGAAAATTTTAATCAAACGGCCTTAAACCCTCATTTTAAAAGAATTCCGAGAAATACTTGCAAATCGGATTGTTTTAAAGTGTACATGGAAATGAAGGACGCTTTGATTGCAATTTTATGGAGTTTAACGTGTAGGGTTAGTTTAACTTCGGATTGTTGGACGGGTGTCAACAATATTCCAACGATGGGAATAACCTGTCATTGGATCGACAATGATTGGATTCTTCAAAAAAGAATCATATCACTTGCGGCGTTGCCGTATCCCCATAGTGGCGCTGAAATAGCAAACCATATTATAGAAATTTGTGATGTTTTTCATATTCGCGATAAAATTATGGTTATTAGTTTTGATAATGCATCTAACAACAATGTAGCAATTACTACTTTAAAATCTGTATTAAACCCTCCATCTGACAATATTTTTCATGTTAGATGTGCATGTCATATTATAAATTTATGTGTTCAAGATGCATTAAGAATAGCCGATCCATATATAGTTAAAATTAGAAATTGTGTACATTTCATTGCATTAAGTCCAAGCATTTTACAAGAATGGAAAGATTGGTGTAGGGTTAGAAATGTTCCTTTTAGAAAATTTCCAAAGGATGTTAGACACCGATGGAATTCTACTTTTGATTTACTAAATGTTGTCACCGATTATAAAGCAGCTGTAAATGATTTTTGTATCGCAAAAAATATGGCTACTTTTTGAAATGACTCTCCCCAATTGGTTTTTTGCCGAATCTTTATTGAAATTTTTAGAACCATTTAAAACCGCAACTTTAAAATTTTCAAAAACATATGAATCTACTTCTAGTAACATTTTTATTGAATTAGTCAGCATGATGCAAACATTTAACGAAATGTTAAATGATACCCATGTTAGTGAGATTGTAAAACCTGCATTTCAAAAATTTTTGAAGTATTATTTTCCTCCTCCTATGTTGATTTGTGTTGCTACTGTTATGGATCCTCATATCAAATTAGAAGGTACGAAGAATTTGATAGAAATATTTTTTTGGATATTTAGAGGTAAATGTAGAATTAACAATTGATTGCGCTACTTTTTTAGTTCAGTTTGAATCTACGTTAAATAACTTGTATGATTATTATGATAGACGTTTTGCTTCTAGTAGTACAACTTCTGTAGTTAGTTCTTCTTCTGGTAGTTCTAAAGGTAAGGGTAAAAGTAAAATTGGTGATAAAACATTTAGTTTACTTGAACAAATTCAATCTAAAAAACCTAGGACTAATCAACCAAATGAATTAAATTGGTATAACCAACAAGATTCTGAGCCTTTTACTTCTCCACTAGATATTTTACAATGGTGGAAAGAACATGAACACACTTTTAGTATTCTGTCAATTATGGCTAAAGATTTACTAACTCCTGCTGTCTCTACAGTTGCTTCTGAGAGTGCATTTTCTACAAGTGGCAGGGTTCTATCTGATTACAGGAATCGGTTGAAGCCCGAGGCGTTAGAGATGTTCGTTTGCACAGAAGACTGGCTGAAGGCTGAAGATAGGATGCAAGGGAAAGCACTATCAAGTTTCACAAGTGGGAGCAACTCGCCCGAAGAAGAAGAAGAAGAACAACAACAACAATAGCTTTGCTTGTTATGTCAAATTAGAAAACTTGTACTCAATTAAAATTGTATATAACAAATATGTTATTGTATAAAACTTATTTGTGAATTGAATTCTTCATTTCGTTATAAATTGTTAAAATTGTATAACTTAAATTCATATGAATAATATTTCAAAATTTGTTGTCAATTTCACTCTTTCAATCTTATTATTATTATTATTACGATTTTTATTGTTTATTAGTATTATTACTTACTTAGTATTATAATTATAATTATTATTTTAATCTAAGCTACCAAAATATATATATATATATATATATATATATATATATATATATATATATATATATATTATTAAACGTGCCAACCCGCGGGTCGACCCGGCCCAACCTGGGTTGAACCCTAAAGGGTTCACGGGTTGGGCGGGCCACCCAAACGAAACATCAACCCGGCCCGGCCCGGCCCGGATAAGAGTGCAACCCGGCCCGGCCCGGCTAAGTGTACATGCCAACCGTTACGGGTTGGGCCCGGCCCGGCCCACTCGACCCGTTCGCCACCCCTAGTAAAACCTGGGGACTCAACGGAAAATCGAATTTCCTTAAGTATATGTATATTAAGACAACTTTGGTGTTGGAATACAGAATCTTTTCTTTTTTTTCATTTGCACATGTTTTATACTTGAACTTGGGACAGTCGACCGCACTATGCCTGCACCTTGCTGCTGTTGTTTTCCCTTCTACTCACTTCAATGCTTCGATCTTTGTGCTTCATCTTACCTTCTTCTAATCTGAACAAAGAGTATTCAAGACACAATCCTAACAAACTCCACCTTGGATTGCATACGAGTGCTATCACATGATATGTTACTCATCTCCAAACTCTAATAAATTCTACTTGCAAAGAAAACATAGAACAATAGCTTCTTCTTCTAATTGAAATGATCTCTACCCAATCTCACCAATTCCAGTATACCCCTTCAAGGGTACACCTCCGTAGATATACTCATGAAGTTGCCAAACTCTACACGAACTCCACCTATCCTTAGGCTTTCTCCACCTCTTGACGATGTTCGAACGTCGTGGTCTCGTCTCGATGAATCTAGTTGTGGCAAAATAGCTTAGCTTGCGGGAATAACGGGAAAAGGAGCAACACTTGCATAAGTATTTCGGACCCCAAAGCTTGTAGAGATTGTTTGGGCTTAGCCCAACCACTCTCATACCTCTAATCACCTTACGACGACCTTGAAAAACATACAGAACTCCACCTCGAACTGTGTACCTGCAGTCCCGTGCTTCACGAGTTCCCAAGGAAATTAAATTTTGTTTTAGCAGAGGAATATGCAAAAAATCTCTTAAAGTGAACATATTTAGACCTGGCATCTTCAACTCAACTGTCCCCTCACATACTACTTCACAAATCTCTCTAGTTCTCATTATCACACAACGCATATAGTAGACTTATAAGTAGAAAACAACTCCCTCTCAGAGCAAATATGAGAAGAACTCCCTGAGTCGAGAAACCAACTAGAATCCACTTCTAAAGAATTTGAAACAAGAAGAAACAAATCACCTGAATCAAAGGCACTAACCACATTAGCGGCTGAACTCCCGTTCTTTGCGCTCTCCTGATTCTGCAACTTCCAACAATCTTTCTTGATATGTCCTGGTCTCTTGCAATAACGGAACGGATTGAATCCTTTTGCAAAGCACTTTGTCTGCCCCCTGAAGGATTATCCACTGCTAGACAACTTGTAGGAATAGACGGTGATTTCTGAATCTCCTTCCTAAGTTAATTTTCCTTTAATGCTTTGATTACACCATCTACCGAACTACTCTTCTTGGCAGATCTACCATGTAGCATGGTAGTGATCAAAGGCTCGTACGAATCCGACTGTAATTATATCAGGTTGAAAGCTTTATCTTCCTCACACACATCTGCGTTGATTGCCTTAAGTTCAGATAATACCTTATTGAACTCTGTAATGTGGTCTTAGAGATCGGTGCCTTCCTTCATAGATAAACGGAACAACTTCCTCTTCCAATGCATCTGATCTAATAATGACGAACCAGAGTAGTCAGCTATGAATTTTTCCCACAAACTTGCCGCATCAGTTTCTTCAAGAAATTTGCACTTAACCTCGTCCGCCAAGGATAGTCGGATCAGACTTATGGCTCTTTCATGAATATCTTTCCAACCGTCATCCTTCATATCAGTTGGCTTTTCTTTTTTCTTAACGGCTAACTGCAAACGTTCTTGAACAAGAACATCATACATGTCAGTCTTCCAAAGATTGAAATTGATTTTTCCATCGAACTACTTGATCTTCAAAATACTGTGGCCTGTCATCTTAACCAAGGGACTCGACAACCTAAAGCTCTGATACCAGTTGTTGGAATTAGGGCGTCAATCAACATCCGTTGTCGCAGCGAAACTAATAGAGTAATGAGGAAGTCGAAGTGAATGAGACGAATAAATTGAGCAAGCAAGTAGATCCACCAAACTAATATAAACACACCGATGACTTATCCCGATTAGCTTTTTCTTAATCCGTGGGAAAATATAGGGAGATCTGATATTCAACTAGAAGAGATTATAAGGAGTTACTGATTCACTCAATATAATAAATTAAACTCAATCACCAAGAACTATCTCTCTCTCCAATCTCTCTTTGCAATGGAGAAAATAATCTATGAAGTACTCAACTCTCATATTGGAGGAGTTTACAATCTATATAGAAGAATAGAGAGAAACCTAGTTCTAATCTTGATTCTCAGTTGTCTGATATAACCTGGAAAAGAAGTAACTGAATAGGAGCCGCACGATCTAACTTGGAGTTGAAGATTGAGCTGAAATGACCTAACAAATCGAAGTCCAAAAATGAACACAGTGCCACGGTCGGTCGACCATACCACTCTCTGACATTCCCTGTACTACGAGCGGTCGGAGGGTGTGGTCGGGGGGTGCAGTCGACCGCAACTTGGGACAGTCGACCGCAACTATGCATGCACCTTGCTGCTACTATTTTTCCTTCTACTCACTTCGACGCTTCGACCTCCGTGCTTCATCTTACATTCTTTTAATCTGAACAACGAGTATTCAAGACACAATCCTAACAGACAGGGGGTCGTCAAAAGAGGTGGGTGTTCAACGGAAGCGACAGTGGTGGGGTTCCGAGGTTCAGGTTCGGATCTGGATACGAAGTCGGGGAAGAGGTTGGTGATCGGTGAGGTTGAACATCGCCTCTTCTTCTTCCTCTTCTTCACGTAGCCTAGGATATGTTAGGCTCTGATACCATATTGAAATCAGATTTGGAGAAAATTATATTTTTTCTTATTTTATTCTTCTACTGTGCTTTGTTAGGCTCTAATATATTCTTGAAGAAGGGGTACAATGGATTTAGGAGAAGATTAAGGGTATGAGAGATTTGAGGGAATTTGTTTCCTAATCTATAGGAAACAGAATATATATAGTTATTCTTACTATATTTCAACAGAAATGAGTTTCGGTGATGAGGAAGAAGAAGGTAAGGGTATTTTCGATATTTGACATGCACTTTAATGGGTTTAAACTGATTACAGATAGAATCGGGGAATATTCCGTTGACTTAATGAAAAACTTAACTTCGGGTGTTATTTAGTCAAATTATATCAACTTCGGGTGTCATTTGAGAAATATAAAAACTGCGGGTGCTATCTGACAATTAAGGTAAACTTTAGGTATTATTTGGTTCTTAACCCTTCTATATATTCATGAACCGAGGGACTAACATCAAGTACCAAAGATTTTAGGGACTAGTAAGTAAAATTCCCTTTGTTTTGATTATAGTCACAAACACTTGGAGCAAAGTAAAGACTAATTAGTGTTCAATTATGTAGAATTCTAATTAAGGAACGAGATTTGCTTTGACTCTAATATAACTAGTCAGAAGTTGATAGTAGAAGAATTAAATTAAAATTGTAGCAAAAAATAATGATTAAATTGAAACAAATTAAATAGAGGCCATGGTTTGTTATAGTATATATATAATTTCAATTCATCAAAGTTGCCATCAGTATACTTCGCATTAATTTCTTTAGTTTAATTCTCTAACTCTAGTTAATGCTATATTACAATATTGTTATTAATTGCTCTCTTCTCCCTTTTTAATACAAGTGAGAAGTTTCAAAGCACATATTATAAACATGCATGCACTATTTTCTTATTGTTAAAATCTTCATCCAAATTTTGACAAATTAAGGACCATGAGTTATATATTAGCTTGACAAGTTGCAAATCAAGGTAATGTTGGGATAGAGAAATATCTCAACAATCCATACATTTTTTGCAAGTGAAAATCCATATTTTGAAGAATGAAATTTGTGGAAAAATTAGAAACTATATTTTCCTTTACGCGGCCAAAAGGAAGCAACAACAGTACTATCTCCACTCTTAAATTTAGTTGCCCATTATTTATTCCATTACGATTAAGCGGACAATATTGGGTGTGCATCTCATCCTTAATTAATTGACACACGTTATATTTTCACCTATCATTGCAGCTAAAATTAGGAGTAAAATTTGAGAGATTTGAATTTATTTGTCTAGAAATTGTGGGATATCATAACTCACAAGACAAATTTATAGATAAAAGAAAGCACAATGGAAGCCAAATATTTATTTATTGATTCAGTACTTAAGACTTAGGATTTAGGAGGCAACTACTTTCCTTAATTTGTCATATAAAACCAAGCTTCATGTGAAATCATTAACATCTCAAATATGCCAAGGCCTGTACATGATGCTGCTCTTATTTGTTGTATCAATAAAAATAAAACAGAACAATGCTTTCACTCCAAATTGACATTTGCAAGCTTACACAAGCATTATTTTGTCTATCTATCCTTTTGGATTAAGATGAGATGAAGCATCCTTAAACCCAATTTGATGCTCTCCACATGATCCTTTAAATGATTGAGACAGTTTACTTATCAATGGATTCTTGGCCTGCATGTATAACAAAAGATTAGTTAAACAAGTAAGTTTATATATATATAGGTCAAAAAAGATAAATATCCTCATCAATAAGTCAAAGATTGCTCCATATCCTTGCTTGTCCTCGCTTCTGACTAAATAGTTGCCCCACATTCCCGTAAATTGTGGGTCAACATGCACACATCACATACAGAGGCAGATGCAGATGGAAGATCTTCAAACTTCGAAAAATAGATCAATGTATGCATAAGCATTAGGATCCAAACAATTGTAGTAAGCTAGTTCGTTGATGTAACAATCAAAATCTGGATCACAAGAAACTTTGAAAGAGAGAGGACAAATTTTAGATTGTCTGTGTGTTTATTATTATTACTATTTTTTTTTAGATGTCTAGCCATGCTTGTTGTAGATGTTTGTCGGGTTGGGAACTAACGTTGAATTTAGGTAGCGCGCGTGGTATATCTTATGTGACATTAGGATGGTATGCATGACATATGAAAGTACGGCGTTATACGATATTTTTGTTGAAATATTAACTTGATTTGGGTCTTAGCCCAAATAGATATGTTATCTTATGTATTTAATGTAATAGGCCCAACTTCTAGAAACTTACTCTAGAGAAATCTTATCTAGAAGTTTTTTCTAGATAAGTCTTAGGAGTTATCTAGAAGATAAGGATAACTTTAGACTTGTGGAGAAAATTCTAGAAAGATAATTATAGCCATTAGATTAGAGTTGTGTTGGCAAAATCCTAACCATTGATTGGGTAATGCCACTAGTATAAATAGGGGTGGTGTCTTTGTTTTTGTATCAAGCCAAAAATTAGAAACACTCAATAATACAAGTAGCCTTCCTTTTTCTAAAATCTCTAATCTCTCCCATTTTAAACACTTCCTCCAACCACCTAAAATTTTCTTCCAACAAAGTGGTATCAGAGCTTGAAGATCCTCCTAGAGATGGCGAATAGCGGTATTCCCTTCCAAGTCCCGATGCTCACCAAGAGCAACTATGACAATTGGAGCTTAAGGATGATTGCTCTCCTTGGAGCACACGACGTCTGGGAGATGGTTGAGAAAGGTCTCACCGAACCGGAGAATGAAGGTAGTCTATCTCAAGCTGAAAGGGATAATTTGAGAGACTCAAGGAAGAGAGACAAGAAGGCTCTATGTCTAATCTATCAAGGATTAGATGAAGATACGTTTGAGAAGGTTTCGGGAGCAAAGTCGGCCAAGGAAGCATGGGAGAAGATTCGAACCTCATACAAGGGAGCCGATCAAGTCAAGAAGGTACGTCTTCAAACTTTAAGAGGAGAGTTTGAAGCTTTTTATATGAAAGAAGGTGAACTTGTCTCCGATTACTTCTCAAGAATTTTAACGGTTACTAATAACCTAAAAAGAAACCGAGAGAAGTTAGATGATGTGAGAATTATGGAGAAGATTCTTAGATCTTTAGATCCAAAGTTCGAACACATTGTTGCCATCATCGAAGAGACAAAAGACTTGGAGGCCATGACAATGGAGCAAATTTTCGGCTCGTTGTAAGCTTATGAAGAAAAGAAAAAGAAGAAGGAAGAGATCGTGGAGCAAGTACTCAAGATGCGGGTTGATTCAACAAAAGAAGAAAGCGGTCGAAGCCAACAAAGACGAGGTTGCGGTCGAGAACGAGGTCGTGGACATGGACACAGACGAGGTTGGAGGCCCAATGACGACAACGACAACAACAACAACCACAGAGGAGAAAGCTCAAGAAGAGGTCGTGGGAGAGGAAATTCAAAATCAAGGTATGACAAGTCACGCGTCAAATGCTACAATTGTGAGAAGTTTGGACATTATGCTTCAGAATGCAAGACTGACTACTCCCAAGTTTGGACATTGTGAGAAGTTTGGACATTATTCTACCATCCCAAAACCAAGATTGACTACTCCCAAGCTAGTTTTGCCTTAATACAAGAGAATAATATATGATTCGTATCTTCGTCTTCTGTCAAGCAGGCCTCGCATTTGATCTCCAGTTGCATTTTCATTTTTCTGAGATTCACCTTTGATAGAATGGCATCGTTCATGAATAGCCAAGCAAAGACTTTAATCCTCAGTGGTACCCATAGCTTCCAAATGATCTCCGAATTCTTACATCGGACTCCCCCGTCGTTGATACGCTTGTACATTGATGCTACTGAGAATTCCCCTGAGGGTTGTACCATCCAGTCTCTATTGTCGTCACCTTCGTTGGTGAATCGGAAGGAAATATATATTATAATCATATTGTTTCAGTAAAGAGTAATCACAAAACGAAGCCTAAAAAACTTGACAAGTAGTACATTAGAAGAAATAAACAGAACCCCCAACAAACATTTATGAGGTGAAAACAATTCTAATCAAAACAGAGAAAGTAACACCAAAGCAGGAAAAGAAGAAAGAAAAGAAATTTCCCTCCAGCATCCATCAAGGATGGAGAACTCGTCCAAAGTAGGTCCAATCTGAATCTCCTCATTATAGAATATATCTAGGGGGACGGTGTTGGTGATTCATCCCTTAGTTCATGTAGCTTCTCCCTTTGCCCAAAACGCAATAAGCTACACAAGCATTATTTTGTCTATCTATCCTTTTGGATTAAGATGAGATGAAGCATCCTTAAACCCTATTTGATGCTCTCCACATGATCCTTTAAATTATTGAGACAGTTTACTTATCAATGGATTCTTGGCCTGCATGTATATATAACAAAAGATTAGTTAAACAAGTTTGTTTATATATATATATATAGGTCAAAAAAGATAAATATCCTCATCAATAAGTCAAAGATTGCTCCATATCCTTGCTTGTCCTCGCTTCTGACTAAATAGTTGCCCCACATCCCGGTAAATTGAATGTGGGTCAACATGCACACATCACATACAGAGGCAGATGCAGATGGTAGATCTTCAAATTAACTTCGAAAAATAGATCATTGTATGCATAAGCATTAGGATCCAAACAATTGTAGTAAGCTCGTTCGTTGATGTAACAATCAAAATCTGGATCACAAGAAGCTTTGAAAGAGAGAGGACAAAATTTAGATTGTCTGTGTGTTTATTATTATTACTATTTTTTTTTTAGATGTCTAGCCATGCTTGTTGTAGATGTTTGTCGGGTTGGGAACTAACGTTGAATTTAGGTAGTGCGCGTGGTATATCTTATGTGACATTAGGATGGTATGCATGACATATGAAAGTACGGCGTTATATGATATTTTATGGCTCCAATTCGGTCATTTGTTATGAATCTATTTGTTACATATCTTCAGTTATCGTTTCTATTAATTAGGAATTAGTTGTATCTCCATCCTTGCAACAGTTGAGTGTAAATTCAAAACATAGATAAAACTCATAGTCATATTTTTCTCCCCCCAAAAAATAATCTCATAATCACATACTAAATGCCTTATATATAGCTAACAATAGAATGACAATCCTCTTACATTCCATGAATTTTGTCAACAAAACCCCCCAAAAAAAAAGATGGTGACTATCTTTATCTGTACATTCAACAACTCGGAACAAACACTATATTTAGCTCATTTTTAATGCTTGCGACCACAAGCAACATGAAAAGCACAAGCAAAAGCAATCATCGGTGTAACTTTCAACTCATTACTATACTTACAAATGTTTCTGTACGCTTCTCTTCTCATAATCCTTTAAAAAAATGTCTACCTTCAATTGAAAAACAAACCCAAAACTTTGTATGGGCGCCTCTGCTAGAAATTGAACTAAATTTCTTCAAAAGTGAAGCTGTATGCCAAACTCTAAAAGTATACTAATCATAGAAGAACAAGAAGAAGATGAAGATGAAGCTCAATGTCCGACACCCGGGCTAGGCACGGAGCCCAATATCCTCTCAATGGTCTTCATAGATTTCTCGTCGACATGGCTTTCTTCCGTGACTGCAACCTCGCTATTGTGTCCATTGCTCGGACCGGAAGGTGGCACTTTCCCTCTAGGTAACATAACTAGTAACAAACTAGCCTCGATACTTTGAGAAACACTCCTGCCTTTGCCTTCACTTAGTAGCTTCCTTGCTTGTAAACAAGGTGCGAATAGCACAAGAACAATCAATAGAACATGAAGAGTAGTAGTACTAAGTGAAGCCATTTGAAGTTGAGAGAAGAGAGAAATATAGACCAAAGTGTAGTGTTTATTTGGTGTAGTGTTAATATGTTATAAGTTCTCATAAAGGGGTTTAGGGAGGCTTTTATGGGGAGAAGATTTGGAAAAGGACAAGAGGAAGGAGAGGAAGAGGAGAAGCGTGAGAATCAAGTAATTTAATTAGAGCATGCGTCATAAGATTAATATTATTTCTTAATTTGTGCTTCAAAATGGTTAATTTTGATTTGGAATTGAACATATTTTTTAGATGATCGATGACACTTTAGGAAACTATAAGCCGCCGGCCCTTTTTCTTCCCAGCAACTTCTCTCATATTTCTCCTCCATTTTCTTTGAAGAAATAAAAATAAAGGACTTTTAATTTCAAAGCTGACTATCCAAACAGCTTCAGCTTTTAATTTCAAAGCTCCACTTTTTGGCTTTTTCTTCTGAAGTAGCTTTAAAGCCCAAAAAAAGATAGGCCGCACCCTAAATATAGTCTGTTCTCGAAACTGAGACAGCGTTATCTATTTCAGCATCTTAAAATATGCACTACAATTTAGTGGTAACAAAAGTATTTATTAATTTGAGATTGTATGTACTAACTGGTGGATTAAGAAGCAACAATTAGGTAGAGATAGTGAAGTTCTTTCTTCTAAGAAAGGACTTAAGGTTAGTGGGTTTTGGGTCCATGGCAACATGGACTAATTAATACCATTGGGGTTTGCACACAACTCAATATTAGCTAGGTTTGATTGTTAGCGCGTGGAAGACACTATAAACCCATGAAACAATGTTCATTAATTTAAACTTTTTTGTTAATAAGAGTCAAAATGTTCCTTTAACTCGTGCAAGAAAAATATAAATATATTAATTAAGGATCAACGATAAACAGTACTTGAAGCTAGACATGACCTCTTATTCATCGGTAAAGGCTAAATTAAAAGGTTTACTACTAGATCCTAGTGACACTAGTAAAATTTGCTTTCAGCAGATCAATTTTGTTAATGTATCAATATAAATTCCTTAGCCCTCAGTAAAATTTTGGGGAAATTAATTATTTAAGGTTTTAACCCGTAATCTTAGATATTTTACATGCGATCAGAGCAAATCAAATTCAAATTGCATCTCACTTATGTGAAACAAGGATCAGAAAAAGATGTATATATATATATATATATATATTGTCGCAATATACAACCCGGGTCTATGTCCACACAAGACTTTTGATCTGCAAGGGCGTGTCTTGTGTTAGATATAATAAATATAAAACTCTCAATCTCACCACATGTGAAAATTAACCATTATGGGATTACCACTCTTACTGTAAAAAACAGAGAAAAACACATACATGTGATAACTAGTAGGTATTGAAATGAGTTCTAGTTTGGTGAAGAAGTTTAGTCAACTTTTAACATGATCAGTGTGACACATTAACAAGCTGGTAGTGAAGAGGAAGGTGCATAACTGCATATATGGAGTCAAAGTACTGTTGGAAGTTTACATCGCCGACCAAATTAGACCGGAATAGTAGTCAAGGATGAAGTTAGATTTTGACGGTGGAAATGTTGGAACAATGAATGGATGTGGATGAGAACTTTCATAGTTGGAAAATGAGGGGTTTAAATGTTGGAAAAGTTGAGACCTGGCCTTGTCAATATAAGCATTTAGAATGAATTAAGGCACACAAGATATTGTGGTCCGTGCACTGTGATGTGTAGTAGACGATCTTTTCTTCGTGCCAGAGTGGATATGTTACTATCATAGTTATATGTAAGTGCGAGCAAGATAGCTTTGAACATCTTGTACAATAGCCATCATCGATGTTGGATTTTCGTCACATGTATATTAGCTATTTAATTTAAAACATTTGGTAAATTACTCTCCTAAATTAGTGGGATCGAAATCTTTAAGATATAATCATATTCAAATATTAAACTTTAATCAAAATTGGTTTATATATCAGGATCCAAAGGCCATCATTTTGTTGGATGCACTTCAAATTCCATGACATATCTATATATAAGAGCATCCACAGTCGTTCGATGTAAAAAATGGCAAAATGCATATTTTGCCCATCCAATTCGATGAGCATCCACAGTCGTCGAATGGCAAAAAAAAATGCATAAAGTCGTTAAAAAAGAAACAGCTGCAATTAAAAAAAATACGGGACGATGTTTCGTCCCAAAAAGGAGAAAAAAAGGAAGTTTTTTTTGCAAAAAAATTTGCAAAAACAAATTTTAAAAATAGTTTGTAAATAATATTTGCAAAAACAATTTAAAAATTTGCAAAAACAATTAAAAATATTACAAAAAGTTCCAAAAAAATCACTGTAGCTGGACGAAGCATGGTGCTTCGTCCGGATTTTCCGGAAGTTTTTTTTTTTGTAAAAAAAATTGCAAAAAGAATTTTTTAAAAAAATTGTAATTTTTTTTGCAAAAACAATTTAAAAATTTGCAAAATCAATTTAGATAATTGCAAAAAAAATTTAAAATTTACAAAATTAATTTTTAAAATTAATTTTTTTTAAAAATTGGATTGGGACGAAGCATGATGTTTCGCCTCACATTGGGACGAAACATCATGTTCATTCTCACGCTTAAATTTGTTTAACGGTTATTTTATTTGGTTTTTTTTTTACTTCGGACGAAACATCAATTAAAATAATAATTAAATAATCATGTTTCGTCCGATCAATTAAAATAATAATTAAATAATCCAGATGAAACATCTGCTTTAATATGCATTTTGCTATATGGAATGCTATTCGCCCATTTCTACTGTAGCGATTTTGTCAAAAAATGGCAAAATAGCAGACGACTGTGTGGGCTACAGTAAAAAAAATGGAAAAAATGGCAAATAAGCAAACGACTGTGGATGCTCTAATTTTAAACGGAATATATCAGGATCCAAAGGCCATCATATTTATAAATAACTTTACCTACTTAATCCAATAAGTTAGCTTATACTATGAGAAGAATTTGAAGCTATCTTGATCCATGTATAAGCTATTAATTTGAATTTGAACAAATATATGTATACATATGTTTAAAGCTCATACTCTACCCGATTTATCCTCAAAGGCATTAACATTTATTTTATATGAATGAAATTTTTGTAAATAATTATATCGTAAATAAATTTGATGTTTGAGGATATTATAGTAACTCACTAATTTTACCGCTCCACCGGAAATTTCCTCTGCCAGCGGCAAAGTGTGCACTGTAGCTATAGGTAACTATAGAAAGCAACGATTGCTTAGACCGTTTCACGATTGGTATATGAGGGCTTTGAGCCAATATTATATGTTTCTTTCTCTTGCCCGAGAATCTATAACCTTCATTAGCAGATTCGTTTTTAGTGATTTTCCTGATTAAAGTAGACGTTATCAAGGAACCATGCATAGCACTAAATAGGGAGCCGCTGAATACGCCAGCTACGCCTAACATGTGAAATGGATGGATTAATTTAGTTAGTTCGTATACAAATTACACAACTCCAACTCTTGAATTAGAATAGTAGAGATATGAACAAATATCTCTATACACATGTCTTAGTACTAATTAAGTTTCAATTTTAACTAAGTCTAGATTTGGAATCCAGTAATTCCTCAAAGATTTGAATCCCACTAGTTTAGGAAATTTATTTTTTTCCAATTTTTGAAGTAGTTGAAGTACATGATGAACATCCAACCTAGATAGAATTATATAACACTAGTAATTTTCCAATTTTTAATAATTTCAAAAATAAAAACTCTGATATAGGCAGGATTTGAACCAAAAACTTCCTTTATATTAGTTATGTACTAGCATTGCATATTTTGGTAGAATGACAAATGACACTAAGGCCTTCTCCCATTATAATATTAGAGATTTTATTTAAATAGGCCGTGATCTGCACGCTTTGGGCATATGATTTCTATGATATGAAAAGGCTGCCTGTGGATCTCCTAGAACAAGGCCCTCCACACAATCCCCCGATATTCAGGAAGACCATGAAGAAAGAACAAATCTTAAGGAGAGAAAAAAAAAACATCCCATACTGTTTTATTATAGAAATCCTATGACGAAGTTGGTATTAGATCTAAAAAACTTGACACTGGACAAAGACTACACTCCACCATACTACAAGTTTTATCTTTGTCTGTACTGTCACAAGTAGAAAGTTTTAGTTGTGTAATCTTTAGGCAACTCAATTTAATTTAATCTTTTGCACATTTTTAAGTTGGTATTATTTTAATTATCAGTCTATAATAAATCATCCAATAGTTAGATCCCTATTATTTTAATTATCACTATATTTAGCTCATTTTTAATAGTACTCACTATTATTTACTAAGTCATAAATAATATATTTCATTGATAATTGTAATCCATGTATGCCTAAGATTATGTATTTGTACTGCGTGCATTTCATTTTTTATTTTTTTTTATGTTTTTTTATCTGTCTGGTTGAAATATATTAGAATCATAATATAACTTTTTGAGTCATCTATTTGATACTGTACTCAGATTTTATAAGATATTTATTAATATTGATTTTGCACATGTCATACATATGCATCGATTAATAAAGTAGATAACGGTTATATTGATTTTTTTTAAAAAATAAAGCCGAAAGGGTATTTTCGGTGATGTACACTATAGCGAAGAATTGATGGGAATGAATTAGTCAATATCAAACACAGTAATAAAATATTTACTGGAATGCAATGTCATGTACCAAACGCAATATTACAATATTTCTGAGAATCATGATTCCTACATTCACATTCCCGGGAATCCGCAAATTTTAAAGAATTCTCCAATTCGCGTACCAGACACCCCTTAGTTATCCATGTACACTACTTGTACTATGTATTGCATGTGCTAACTAACTTAACCGGTAATGCTTTAAAAAAAAAACTATATATATTAACAAACAGTATATCATAAAACACCAAATTTAGTGCAAAATCTTACACAGAGAAGCATGATCTAACTAACTTAAATAAACAAAGAGAGATTATGTTTGAGAATTAAGAATTAGTGAAAATGACCATAGTTGTTTAATTACTTTGGCCTGCCCCCTAACTTAAATTAAGGGAATGACAATTGACAATGACAACAAAGAGTCACTAACAAAACAAAGCTCACATTTTCATATGATGATGAAATAATTAGCAGAATTATGGGAAGTTGTACAGTATCTAACTAACTAAGATTTAAATATCTTATCTTTGAATTAGTATCCCAAGTGCCCACGCTTGGCTCAATATTAAAATGTAATTAACAAGGTCTACTGTATATGTTTGTGACATCAATGAAGGCTAACAAGCAACAACTTGCAAATGTATGTTTCAATGCTTACTATTCCCTTAGTTTAAGATCAACTTACAAGCCTTCGACTCCCAAGTTTCTCCATTTGGCTCTCCATAAGCTACTTTCAGACCCTCGTCACCCGAGCACGACGACGAGTCATCCATGACTCGATGATAGACCCTTCTTTAATCGTCAATAGCGACATGACCCATAATGAATTCGACCCTACTTAGATTATGGCCTATATCGATCACAGCTGTCTAATTTTGATACCAACTCTCGAGTCTAGATTTTTTTTGTCAAATATACAAGTAGAATTCGACATCCCAATGAAAGCTGTGTGTGCACGCGCGTGCTTGTACAGAACAGAGATGAAAAAATGTCTTAATAAACAATAGAATAAAATGTTTATTAAATCTTAGG
This sequence comes from Hemerocallis citrina, assembly GCA_017893485.1. Taxonomy (NCBI): domain Eukaryota; kingdom Viridiplantae; phylum Streptophyta; class Magnoliopsida; order Asparagales; family Asphodelaceae; genus Hemerocallis; species Hemerocallis citrina. The sequence goes on from CM030358.1 coordinate 35,021,740, forward strand.
GTGTAACATACGCATTCATGACATCAAAGTGGAACATGTAATGTAGCTTTCCATGATTTGTATGATTAGTTAGTTTGTGTACGAGTTTACATGGTAACTCGAAATGACATCTACTACAATTTGAAAGCCCAAGTTAGACTCTATTTAAAAAAGGAAAGAGGAGGACTATAATGGGCTGGGAAGAGAAGGCCCACAACTCTTACCCTAGGGGATTGGCCCATACATATTAATTATGCAAACGGTCAAGATGTCGAAAGACCTAGGGGATTGGCCCATACATATTAATTATACCAATTCAATTTTTTTTTGATGATACGGATAGAGTCTAATGACTCCAGCCATCAATAGATTAATAACAAAGATAGTAAAGTAAATAGCAGGGTTTTACAAGGAGTAAAACTAAACAAAACGAAATAAAAAGATACATCACTAGGGGGAATAAAATCACGCCCTAAAACTAACTCAACAGGCAGGATAATAATAAACTACATCCTCCGAAAAGATCAATCAGCAGCAATAGACATGGATCGGGAACCACCAGGGAGGTAGGATGATATCCCAAGGGGAAGAACTCCAGCTATCTACGATCGAAAATGAACATCGTAACATCTACAGATCCGGGGAATGAAACTGCGCACCCATAATACAATCCCAAATCCAGGATGAGATGCGCCGACGGCAAGAAGTAGCCGTCGGGGTCCTTTCAAGCCTCAGATGAAACAACCTAAGCGACTGAAAACTTGACAGAGTACCTGGAAGAGCTCTGCACATGATGAGTTGCTCAAGCAACAACAAAACACTCACACGCTGCAACAATAGCTGCACTAAATGCCTTACTCTCCTACAAGCGGCGCTGAGCAACACATCCAGGACAGAGAAGCAACCCAGGCACAATTAGCAAATACACTTAACTAAATAGTCCAATTGAGATGAACTGTAGCTAGAGCGGAAGAGAGCAAACAGTACAAATTGAGCACATCGCACAAGACCGGACACTACAAGGATGAAAACAACACCCATCCAAGAGGCAACAACATTAGAATTCTGAAAATCGACACTGAATCAAAGCCATCAATCATAACCAGAGAAGGGGTTAAAAGCTCGATGGTGGGAAATTAGATAAATTGGTACAGACTTCATCCACCACACTCACCAATAAAAACCCCAACCAGAAAAGTCATCAGATCAGATAAAAGTAAACGATGCATAAATATACACATAAAAACAGAATAGTTACAAAAGAGGAATAAGCTACTCAGAAGCAGTAGATCAAGATCCACCCACATAAAGATGCAATCAACACATAAGTGAACATAGACTCCAGCAAAGGGAGCAAAAAAGGAAACTACATGGTTGGGATGGAACTAAACAAAAGAGAGGGAAATGGAGCTAGCCACCCATAGAGATAAAGTCATAATCTCCAGCCAACAGATCTGATATGGCTAAAAATGAGGTTTAATCGGAGCCGTCCAAATCAGATACGGATCTTGAAGCCCAAGGGTAAAACGGTAATTTCTCTACAAAAGGGTCCAGAATAGGTATTGGAGCCTCTCCCCAGGAACCCAATAACCCACGAATGGATCCACTAATAAGAGGGTGCGGGCTCTAACCCGCTGCTCACCTGATCCAACAAGATGAAGTCAAGATCCCTGATCAACCTAGATCAACGGTCCTGATGCATGTCAATCTTTTCACTGGGATTTGGGGATTAAATTCCTTATCTGATTACATGAATATACCTTATCAGATTACATTCCTAATCTGTCCACAAGGAGATTATTCTGTATCAGGCCACGGGGATTACATTCCTAAACGGTTCTCTAAGACGCCTATAAATACCCCCCTCCCATCTCCATTAAGAGGTAATCAATCTTTCACCAGTTTTTGCGCTCTTTCATAGTCTTTCAGATTACTGACTTGAGCGTCGGAGGGTGCGTCGCCGGGAACAACCCCGGTGTCTCGCACTTTTTGCAGGTGCACGGCGGGAACGACGATCGAGGCCCGACGGAACAGGTACACAGGTTTTTCTATTCAGTTTCCCCAAGAATCCACAAGTTCTATCTGTTTGCCCCCACACCAAATTTAGCGGCAACAGATTGGCGCCGTCTGTGGGAAACTAACGAATAGAGACCTCTCCTCTTCCCGGTGAACAGGTCTTCTCCAGCCATGCCGCCCCGCAAAGTTAGGTCAAGGGGGTCTAATCGAGTACCCAACCCAGACCAGCAAGAAGTCCTTCCTGATCCCGCTCAGCAACAAGGGCAACTTCCCCCTACCATGGAAGAGCCGCTCCAACAGAACCTTCTCCCTCCTGATCCAAAGGGTCCTAACCCTCAGAAACAGCCTCTCCATCAAGAGAACTTCTCCATCCACAACGCCTCCAGTGACTCCATGGCCTCCCATCATCCCCGAGCCTCCGGTCACCACAATGCCACCCACAAACGCCCGAAAGATGATGACCTCCGTCATCACCTGGATGAAAAGCGGGCTCGGGAGGAAGCCTCCCGCCAGCATGAGCGATCTCCTCGTCGCCGAGAGTACAGGAGTTCCCCCATCCGAAGAGGGAGAAAGGAGTCCCCCGGTCATTACCGAAGAAGGCACTCCCCCGCGGGTCGGCAACAGCCCAGGAACAATGAGGCACCAATCACCCGTGCCGAGTTCCAGCAATTCCAAGCAATGGTACAACAGGCTCTCAACCTCCGTCAAAGCCCTAATGAGCCGAAGGCCCCGTCCCCTCCTCCGGTCCGAAGCCCTCGCCGACGGTCCCCCTCTCCTCGACCTGCGCCTACCAATTCCCGGCGTACCCCAAGTCCTCGTCGTTCCCGAAGTTACCATCGCCACAGCCCTCGCTCTCCCTCTTACGAAGACGAGTCCCGAGGCTCGGCAGACTACCGCCGGAGGGATGACACCATGAATCGCCGTCTTCATGAAGTGGAGAGGCGCCTGGGTCAGATGAACCGAGAAGAGGAGCTCAGGGGGAGGACCTTACGTCCTAGCCGACCCCCTTTCTCCCGGACCATAGTGGATGCACCTGTGCCGTTCGGATTCAAACCTCCCCAGTTTGAGATTTACACTGGTGAGACTGACCCAGTTGACCACATAGAAAGTTTTAAGACTCTCATGCTCCTTCACCAGGCTTCAGACGCCCTCCTCTGCAAAACCTTCCCCGCGACTCTAAAGGGCCCGGCTCGGGAATGGTACTCACGCCTTACCCCTGCCTCGATATTCTCTTTCGAACAGTTCGAAACCCTCTTCATCACGCACTTCGTAAGCAGCCGAAGGGCAGAGAAGACCAACATCTCCCTCTTGCACCTTCACCAGAAGAAGGGGGAAAAGCTGAGAGATTATGTGAAGAGGTTCACAGCTGAAGCCCGAACCATAGCATCTCTGGACCAGTCGGTCGCTACGGTAGCATTTCAATCCAATGTCCTCAATTCCAACCTCCGCTCCTCCCTCGCCAAGAAACCACCTCATGACTTTTCCGACCTACTCCTTCGCACTGAGAAGTACATTCGGGCTGAAGAGGCCGAGCAACAACCCCACCGGGAGGGTTCTACCTCCGGGTTTAAGAGGAAGGGGGCGGAAGAAGAAGAAGGGGCCAGGAAGCTCCAGAAAGATAATGCCGGCCAGCGCCGACCTCCTAGATTTGAAAAGTTCACTCCCCTCACTACTAACATCTCCACCATCTTCATGGAAGTTGAAAAAGAGGGAGTCTTACCCCCTGCTCTGAGGATGAACACCCCGGCAAAGAGAAGAGATAAAGAGAAATGGTGTCGCTATCACCGAGATCATGGTCATGATACCAACGATTGCCGTGCCCTGAAAAACGAGATCGAAGCCCTTATCCAGAGAGGACAACTAGCCAGGTTTGTGAGAAAAGACCAAGCGGAACTTCCTCCTCCGCCTCGGGGGGCTAACAAGCGTCCGGAACGAGAAGAGACGCCAGACTTTGAGGAAGAGCGGGTCCTCCACCTCATCCATGGGGGTCCAATGGGGGGCTCCTCGAACTCCTCTCGGAAAGCATTTATCAGGGAAGTCAATTCAGTCCGAGCCACACCTCCCCCCAAGGGCCTCGGCGTGCCAGTCACGTTCTCAGACGAAGATCTAGAAGGAATCCGCACCCCGCATTGTGACGCACTCGTCATTAGCCTCCACATGGCAAATTTCAAGGTGGAAAGGATCTTAGTAGACAACGGCAGCTCCGTCAACATCCTCTTCCTCTCCGCTTTTAAAGGCCTAAAGCTCTCCAGAGACAGACTCAAGCCCGCCGGCTACACTCTCCATGGGTTCACGGGGGTACCGGTAACTATTGAAGGGGTAATCACCCTCGATGTAACTGCCGGCCAAACTCCTACCACCCGAACAGAGTCGATGGACTTCATGGTGGTGGATGTTCCCGCCGCCTACAACGTCATTTTGGGTCGGCCCGGCCTTGCAGCACTGGAAGCTGTCCCCTCGGCATATCATCTTAAGATGAAATTTCCCACCAGGTCCGGGGTCGGGGAAGTAAGGGGAAATCAGGAGCAGGCCCGAAAATGCTACATGACTTCAACCCTCGGACCCGTCCTCTCCTTAGAGACTCTGGAGATTCCTCAAGACTCTGCAAAACCGACTTCCGAGCCGGTGGACGAACTGGAAGAAGTGCTCTTCTCTGAACAAGAGCCGACCCGCAAGTTCTTCGTAAGCAAGACCCTTCCGTCCGCTCTATACTCAGATATTGTGAAATGTATCCGAACCAATCAAGACCTCTTCGCATGGTCCGCAGCAGATATGCCTGGTATCTCCGAAGAACTCTTAGTCCACCGCCTGAGCGTCGATCCGGGGTCCAAACCAGTCCAGCAAAAGAGGCGCAAGTTCGCCCCCGAGCGTCAGCTCGCTATCAAAGAAGAAGTAGACAAATTGTTAAAGGCCCGATTCATACAGGAAGTAAACTATCCTGAATGGTTGTCAAACGTAGTAATGGTGAAGAAGTCCAATGGGACTTGGAGAATTTGCATTGATTTCACCGACCTCAACAAGGCCTGTCCCAAAGATCCCTTCCCTCTGCCGAGCATCGACACTCTGATTGACGCAACCTCGGGACATGAGCTCCTAAGCTTCATGGACGCTTTCTCGGGTTACAACCAGATAAGGATGTTCCCGCCGGATATCCCTAAGACATCTTTTGTGACCGATCAAGGCCTTTATTGCTACAGAGTCATGCCATTCGGCCTAAAGAACGCAGGGGCAACATACCAACGTCTCGTCAACAAGGTGTTCCGGGCCCAGATCGGCCGGAACATGGAAGTGTACGTCGATGATATGCTGGTGAAAAGCATCTGAGGCGTTGATCATGTGGCTGACCTCCAAGAAGCGTTTGATGTCTTGAGGAAGCACAATATGAGACTCAACCCGAACAAGTGTGCGTTCGGCATCTCATCAGGCAAGTTCCTCAGCTTCATGGTTAGCCAACGAGGAATCGAAGCGAATCCGGAGAAGATCAAAGCCATACTGGACATGGCCCCTCCCAGAAATGTTAAAGAAGTTCAGAGATTGACTGGTCGCATAGCCGCCATAGGGCGCTTTCTGTCGAAGTCCGGGGAAAAATGCCTCCCGTTCTTCAAAGCCCTCAGGGGGGCTAAAGGATTCGAGTGGGGCCAGCAGGAACAAGACTCCTTCGACCAGCTTAAAGCCTACCTCGTCAACCCACCTCTCCTCAGCAAACCAATACCAGGCGAACCACTCTACCTCTACCTTGCAGCTTCCGAACAGACGCTCAGCGCAGTTTTGGTCAGAGAAGAAGAAAGGGCTCAGAGGCCCATTTACTATGTCAGCAAAGTGCTTCGGGACGCCGAGCTCCGGTACCCGAAGATTGAAAAAATAGCCTATGCCCTAGTAATGGCCGCGAGAAAGCTCCGACCCTACTTCCAGTCCCATTCGGTGATCGTCCTTACCGACCAGCCGCTGAAACAAGTCCTTCACAAGCCTGAGACTTCCGGCCGCCTCATGAAGTGGTCGATCGAGCTGAGCCAACATGATATAACCTATCAGCCTCGGACCGCGATCAAGGCTCAGGCACTAGCCGAATTCATAGTGGAAACAACTATCCCCGACTCCGCACAAGCGATAAAGGGACCACCCATATGGACGGTTTATGTCGACGGATCCTTTTGCGACGAAGGAAGCGGAGCGGGGGTCATCCTGGCAAGCCCAGACGACTTTGTCCTCCAATATTCCCTCCGTATAAACTTCAAAGCCTCGAACAACGAGGCCGAATACGAGGCACTAATAGCTGGACTTCGAATGGTCCAAAATGCAGGGGCACAACGGCTACAGATCTTCAGTGACTCTCAGTTGATCGTCAACCAAGTCCTCGGCGAGTATGAAGCCCGCGATGACAGAATGATTAAATACTTGGCCAAAGTAAAGAGCCTCATGGCACTGTTTGACGAGGCTCTCATCCAAAGGATCCCCCGAGAAGAAAATGCTCAGGCCGATGCCTTATCCAAGTTAGCCTCCTCTTCCCTTCAAGGTCTGGAACGGACCGTATTGATAGAAGTCCTCCTGAAGCCGAGCATAGAGGACGAAGCACCAGACTCCGTTGAGGCATTGCCCGTCCTCCTCGAAGACAATTGGATGAAGCCCATTGTCGAATTCTTAAAGGACGGACTCCTCCCTGAAGATCCAAGGGAAGCACGAAGAATCAGGACCCGAGCCGAGCGTTTCACTTTGATCGAAGGCATTTTATATAAACGCTCCTTCACCCAGGTGGATGGTCGACCTTACCTAAGGTGCCTTTCCCCCAGCCAAGCCGACTACGCCCTGCAGGAACTCCATGAGGGCATCGGCGGAGCTCATTCTGGGTCCAGGACTCTAGCGCGCAAAGTGTTGAACTATGGATATTACTGGCCCACTCTTCTACGGGACGCGGAACGACACGTTCGGCAGTGCAGCTCCTGTCAAAAGTATGCAGACATCCGACGCCTTCCGCAAGCACCGCTAACCTCCCTATCAAGTCCGATCCCCTTTGCTATGTGGGGGATGGATTTACTAGGACCGTTTCCTCCAGCCCCCGGGCAGCTAAAGTTCCTAGTCGTGGCAGTCGACTATTTCTCTAAATGGATAGAAGCCGAGCCCCTGGCTACAATCACAGAGCATAGGGTCGTTCAATTCTTCTGGAAAAATGTGATTTGCCGGTTCGGCGTTCCCCGAGTCATAGTCATGGATAATGGAACACAATTTACGGGGGCCGCCTTCCGAGCCTTATGTGAGGACCTCTCCATACAACACCGATTCTCCTCCGTCTCCCATCCACAGTCGAATGGCCAAGCAGAGAATGCCAACCGACAGATTCTCTCGGGCATCAAGAAAAGATTAGACAAGTGTTCCAAAGGACTGTGGGTCGATCAGCTGCCAAACGTACTCTGGAATCACCGCACCACTAAGCGGACCCCAACGGGCGAGAGCCCATTTAATCTCACCTATGGGGCCGAGGCCATCATCCCCCTAGAAGTTGGCATACCCTCTCCTCGTTTGATAGCTTATCAAGAAGAGCAGAACGCTAGAGAACTCAGAGCAAGCTTAGATCTGATAGATGAAATCCGAGAGAGGGCGGCCATACGCCAGCAAGCTTACCGAAGGAGGATCGAACTGGCATACAACAAAAGGGTCCGACCAACGGACCTCAAAGAAGGTGACCTGGTCCTTCGAAAATTGGCCATCTTGTTCCCCGGACAGAAAGGCAAACTGGCCCCGAATTGGGAGGGACCGTACAAAATCTCAAAAGTGATCTGCCCGGGTGCATACAAGCTAGAAGATCTCGAAGGCAGGGAGATTCCCAGGACTTGGAATGCCGACCATCTTCTGAAATACCAAGAGAAGGCAACCACGCCCCTCTAAGTAACTCAGGATGTCGAACCATTCCCTTCCCTTTACTAGTAGTGATTTTTCCTTTTATTTTTTCATTGTAATAACGGCTAGCAACTTTAGAAGCGGCCGATCATTAGATATTAATAAATAAAGTTCTTTCGTATTTGCTACTACATCTCTCTGCTTTTAGTTTCTTAGTCTTAGAATGGTTCCGGAGTCCAACACTTGGCTCGATTCTACTTTGCAAGCTCGCTTCCAAGCGATCTAGAAGTAGCTCGCCATTCGGAATTGCTCCCACAGTCGTTGAATGGTACGGAGTCCAACACTTGGCTCGACTCTACTCCGCAAGTTCGCTCCTAAGCGAGCTAGGGGTAGTTCGCCATTCGGAATTGCTCCCACGCCCTTAATCTTACGATGGTTCCGGAGTCCAACACTTGGCTCGATTCTACTTCGCAAGTTCGCTTCCAAGCGATCTAGAAGTAGCTCGCCATTCGGAATTGCTCCCACAGCCGTTGAATGGTACGGAGTCCAACACTTGGCTCGACTCTACTCCGCAAGTTCGCTCCTAAGCGAGCTAGGGGTAGTTCGCCATTCGGAATTGCTCCCACGCCCTTAATCTTACGATGGTTCCGGAGTCCAACACTTGGCTCGATTCTACTTCGCAAGTTCGCTTCCAAGCGATCTAGAAGTAGCTCGCCATTCGGAATTGCTCCCACAGCCGTTGAATGGTACGGAGTCCAACACTTGGCTTGACTCTACTCCGCAAGTTCGCTCCTAAGCGAGCTAGGGGTAGTTCGCCATTCGGAATTGCTCCCACGCCCTTAATCTTACGATGGTTCCGGAGTCCAACACTTGGCTCGATTCTACTTCGCAAGTTCGCTTCCAAGCGATCTAGAAGTAGCTCGCCATTCGGAATTGCTCCCACAGCCGTTGAATGGTACGGAGTCCAACACTTGGTTCGACTCTACTCCGCAAGTTCGCTCCTAAGCGAGCTAGGGGTAGTTCGCCATTCGGAATTGCTCCCACGCCCTTAATGTTACGATGGTTCCGGAGTCCAACACTTGGTTCGACTCTGCTCCGCAAGTTCGCTCTTAAGCGAGCTAGGGGTAGTTCGCCATTCGGAATTGCTCCCACGCCCTTAATCTTACGATGGTTCCGGAGTCCAACACTTGGTTCGATTCTACTTTGCAAGTTCGCTTCCAAGCGATCTAGAAGTAGCTCGCCATTCGAAATTGCTCCCACAGCTGTTGGAAGGTTCGGACTCCAACACTTGCTTGCCGAGCGTTCTTGCCACCGACCGTATTACACGCTTGAGTTCGGCGGTCAAGATCTCCAAAGAATTTCCAAGTCTGAAGCCTCGGCACCAGCTCCGAGCTTTCTTGCCACCGACCGTATTACGGGCTTAAGTTCGGCAGTCAAGACTGGTCAAAAACACCAAGTCTCAAACCTCGGTTCCACAACTCCACGACTAGAAGAAAAATTGGGCAACCACGATACGACGACAATTAAATCGATTCCAATTTTATTAAAAGCAACCCTTACGTACATCAAGATTACAAGGTACTAAAGATTACAAGGAACTGAAAAGCGCAAATTACAAGACACTAAACTCGGAGCCATCAATGCCTTCGAGGCGCAGGGATGCTCCTCTTCAGGGACACTTGAGGTCGACGACGTTTGCCTCCGGAACCCGATCCCAGGCCAGCAAGCTGGGACGTGTCCTCGGCACTACTTCTGGCAGCTACGCCGACGGATGCGCCGCTTGACGAAATTGCCACCGAACTCTGCGCGTCCCCCGGGCTCGGATGACCGAGGCGCGCACGGGTCGCCATCTCGTAAAAAGTGATGCCACGCTCGCTCTCCGCTCGGGTACATGAAGTGCTCCTCACATTGATTGGCCCCGAACGCGGTCTGAGGCGAGCTACCTCTGCTTCCAGTTCGGAGATCCGACCCCTCAACGAGCCATCTTGCGCCTCGGCCTCGAAGCAAGCCGGTACCGCCGAGCTCGGAACGCCTACGTGACTCGCGATGAGGTGGCGAAGATGAGTGACTTCGATGCTCCTATCAACAGTAGCTCTCTTCAACACATCGACTTCGGCCGCCAATTCATCCCGTTCAGCTGTAAGCTTGGCCACCTTAGTCGTCAACTCCTCTCCTTCCGTTCGAAGCTTAGTCTCCACAGTTTGCAAATGCTGAATCTCCGAAAGCAGATCGTCCCTCTCCGCCATTACCTTTGACAATGTGTGGCGAAAGCACTTAGTCCGAAGACTACTGGTAAAGGCCGCCGCCGAACTCTCGTCCTTACCCGAGGGGGTCATCTCGGCAATCCTGCCTTCTAGACGCCGAATGTCGCTGTCCCGCTGCCCTAAGATGAGCTGAAGCTGGTTTCGCTTGCTTTCTGCTCGGCGCAGTCCCAGCTCGACTTCGTAAAGTCGCTCTCTACACCTCGCCAGACTTAGCCTCGTCGCCCCGAGGCCTCCCTCGGCGCGAACCTTGTCATCCGACCCTGTACTCTCGACCCCCTGAGCTACCACAACGAGCTGAAAAGAAATGCAAACAAGCAACAGAAATTCAGGCATTGTCTAAGTCCCAGACTTCGGGGGTTTCTTTCAAACAAACGCTCGAGCACTCAACAATCAACGGACAAAGACACGAAATCGAGCCCAAAAAGTTGCGTTTTTCATTCATTTCAAAAAGGTAGCGGTGGCCAGTCCGCTATTAGGCGTTACACGACAAAAACAACCAAAAACAAAAAAAAAAAAAAAACAGACGGAGTCAGGGCGCGACCTCTTTCCCGGGGCGGCGAGAGGGGGTCGAGGGCGACGCCTCCGAAGGGGCAACCGTCGCCAAGGGGGTAACCACCGACCCCTGAGCTCCGGCGGGGGGATCGACCAAAGGCTCATCGTCGCCCCTCTCCTCCTCCTCTTCTTCTTCCCCCTCCGATTCGGGGTCGAAGCCTTCAACGTACCCCGGGAACAACCTCCAACCCGAGCAGTCCACGGAGGGATAGGCCTCCTTCACCCGGGCGAGAGCGTCGGCGAAGGCCTTGGCCATGTTTTGGGCGAGGAAGCTCTGCGCCTTCTCCATGGTCGCATCCTCCGCCTTCTTCACCGCCGCCACTTGGGCATCGGCTGCCTCGGCCAACTGCTTGGCTGCCTCCTCCTTTTGCTGACGGAGTTGGCCCTCCAGCGTCGTGACCCTGTCCTCGAGGTAGTCGACCCTCGCCGACTTGGCCTCGAAGTTCAGCTCGAGCTTGTCGAGCTCGGTCTGAATCCGGGCCTTCTCCTTCCGAGCTTGGTCGGATTCCTTCTTCATCTCCTTCTCCTGGGCCGCCATCCTCTCGGTGAGGTGCCCGAAGTGTACGACGATCTACAATTAAAAATCAAGGGAGTCATGAAAATTTCAACTTGAGAAGGTCGGCATAAAAAAGAGGGGGTAGATACGACGCTTACCGATACCGCCGAGCGCGCTATCTCGATAACGTCGTCTCCCTCCCGTCCGGCCTCCATGGCCGCCCGATCCTTCGGCATGGCGAGGTGCTTGATGGCCTCCATGCTCGCCAGAGAATTGCCGAGGAACCCATCGTGCTTCCGAACCTGCCAGTCCGGGACGTGGATCCTTTTGTGGGCCTCGGTCAAGAGCTCCTCCGCCGCCTTCGACAGCGGTGGCATAGGCATGTTGAGGGCGGCGGCGACGGGAAACTCGCCGACCTTGGTCGACGACGAAGCGACCACGGCGTCGGAAGCCGGGTTCTCCAGGATCTCCACCTCGTCGGCCGCTTCGACGACCTTCGGAGCCTTTGCCGCCGGCAGCTTCGAGACCACCCTCTTCCTCTTCTTCGGCGCCTTGTTGGCGAGCCCTGCCCTCAGCGCCAGCACCGCCTGATAATCCATAGACTCTGCACCATAAAGATAAGTCTGTTAGTTCGGAACAGGCTATGAAAAATAAAAGCGCAAGAAGTAGAACAACAGTAATAAATAAAGGAAGCCGCGTACTGGGATCGGCATGAACGAGCCCTCCCCCGAACAGGACTTCCTCCGTCAGGTCCTTCCAGTCGAACTTCGACCGACCCAGGAGTATCGCTACAGCCTCCTCCTCTTCGGGCCGAAGTGTCGGTAGCGCCTTCACCTTCTTCGGCACACCCTCTACCCAGCTAACGGGAATGGGCCAGGCCTCCGGACTACATACCAGGAGGTACTTCTCGCGCCAGTACTTGATGGAATCAGGGCACACGACGAGCCGACCTCCGTGCCTCGGGGTCAAGTAGTACCGGTACGCCGACCTGTTTCCCTGATGTGGCTGGTAGATGGTCCGAAGCACATTCAGCTCCGGCTGAATCCCTGCGGCTTGGCAGTGAAGTACGAAGCCGTTTATTACTCTCCACGCGTTCGGCATAAGTTGGATGGGGCTGACCCCAAGCCATCTTAATACAGCAACCGCGAACGGGTGGAGAGGCAGCCGAGCCCCGGCTATGAAGGCGTCGACCGTCCAGCAACACACGGTTACCGGCAACGGCGAGTTGGCCCTAATGCCAGGACCCGGCAATATAAGCTCGTACTCCTCCGGGATCTGAAAGCAGTCCCGAATCACTCCCAAGTCCTCTTCCCGAAGGATCGACGCTGTCTCGTCAGCCTCTGTCATCTCCCTCGCCGGATTCTCTTCGAATGTCCGGGCCCTCCCGTACACGATGCATTCGGCGTCCTCCTCCGGAAGTTCCCGAACCCTGTGAAGCCCAGTTAATGGCCCCGGTAATTGACCGAACTCCCCCATGCGCTTCGGCTCCTCCACAATAGAATCTTTGCCGAACACCTTCTTGTTTTTGTGAGGTCGGCTAGTGGTCGGAGCTTCGGTGACTTCGAGGGAGGGCTCGGACGAAGAAGAAGAGACAGACATGTTTAGAAACTAAAGTATAAATTACCTTAACGGAGATGTCGTCGGAAAGTTCGCCGGAAAAAGATCAGCGATCACCTGGAGCTCAAGCAAGAACAAACCAAAACACCAGAGCGAAGAGATGAAAAGTGAAGAATGAAGAGGGGGTGGGGGTTTTATAGAAGAGCCAGCACGCAAATCGAGGTTAATGGGCTTTTACTGCAGGCCCACTCCCACAAAACGACAAAAGGCGACTCCAAACGTCGCCTTGTTCGCCGCGCCTAGACAAACGGCTCATTAATGACAGTCACGTCAGCAGAAGCCCAGGGGACGCAGCATTAATGGACGTCACATCTGTCAGAAACCCAGAGACCGTCACATCCGTCAGAACCGTCGATTCTCAAGCCTCGGCACCAGATCCGAGCGTTCTTGACACCGACCGTTTTACACGCGTGAGTTCGGCAGTCAAGACTTCCAAAAAATTTCCAAGTCTGAAGCCTCGGCACTCGCTCCGAGCGTTCTTGACACCGACCGTTTTACACGCGTGAGTTCGGTAGTCAAGACTTCCAAAAAATTTCCAAGTTTGAAGCCTCGGCACCAGATCCGAGCGTTCTTGACACCGACCGTTTTACACGCGTGAGTTCGGCAGTCAAGACTTCCAAAAAATTTCCAAGTCTGAAGCCTCGGCATCAGATCCGAGCGTTCTTGACACCGACCGTTTTACACGCGTGAGTTCGGCAGTCAAGACTTCCAAAAAATTTCCAAGTCTGAAGCCTCAGCACTAGATCCGAGCGTTCTTGACACCGACCGTTTTACACACGTGAGTTCGGCAGTCAAGACCTCTAAAAAATTTCCAAGTCTGAAGCCTCGGCACCAGATCCGAGCGTTCTTGACACCGACCGTTTTACACGCGTGAGTTCGACAGCCAAGACTTCCAAAAAATTTCCAAGTCTGAAGCCTCGGCACCAGATCCGAGCGTTCTTGACACCGACCGTTTTACACGCGTGAGTTCGGCAGTCAAGACTTCCAAAAAATTTCCAAGTCTGAAGCCTCGGCACCAGATCCGAGCGTTCTTGACACCGACCGTTTTACACGCGTGAGTTCGGCAGTCAAGACTTCCAAAAAATTTCCAAGTCTGAAGCCTCGGCACTCGCTCCGAGCGTTCTTGACACCGACCGTTTTACACGCGTGAGTTCGGTAGTCAAGACTTCCAAAAAATTTCCAAGTTTGAAGCCTCGGCACCAGATCCGAGCGTTCTTGACACCGACCGTTTTACACGCGTGAGTTCGGCAGTCAAGACTTCCAAAAAATTTCCAAGTCTGAAGCCTCGGCACCAGATCCGAGCGTTCTTGACACCGACCGTTTTACATGCGTGAGTTCGGCAGTCAAGACTTCCAAAAAATTTCCAAGTCTGAAGCCTCGGCACTCGCTCCGAGCATTTTTGACACCGACCGTTTTACACGCGTGAGTTCGGCAGTCAAGACTTCCAAAAAATTTCCAAGTCTGAAGCCTCGGCACCAGATCCGAGCGTTCTTGACACCGACCATTTTACACGCGTGAGTTCGGCAGTCAAGACTTCCAAAAAAGTTCCAAGTCCCAAGCCTCGGCACAGGCTACCGAGCGTTCTAGCCACCGACCTTGTTATAAGCCTAAGGTCGGCATTGACCGCCAAACGCCCTTGGTTCCGACCCCCGTACGTCGGAGATCTGGCCCTCAGACTTCGGCGAGCCCCCTCTCCAGACTCGCAACCATGCCGAGGTCCCTCTTCCCGTCGGAAAGAATCGCCGAACCGATCACTGACCTCGGCACCCTGGTCGCCGAGCTCTGGGAGGGATCGGAGTCGCGACGCCGGACAGACGCGACCCTCAACAGAGTGAAGCGACCGTGCCATTCACCGAGAGATTACAAAGCTAAGAAGACGTTCACACAAGAACGCCGCCCGATCAAAAGGGATTACCTCACTGCCCCCTTTTCGAGATTCAAGATCCCACAATTGGACTCCGATCTAACTCCACTAGCCACTAAAACAGTTAGGCTACTCCTTAAAGTCTGATCGCACTCAGTCTTTAGGAGTGGGGGGCTCGTGATATGGCTAAAAATGGGGTTTAATCGGAGCCGTCCAAATCAGATACGGATCTTGAAGCCCAAGGGTAAAACGGTAATTTCTCTACAAAAGGGTCCAGAATGGGTATTGGAGCCTCTCCCCAGGAACCCAATAACCCACGAATGGATCCACTAATAAGAGGGTGCGGGCTCTAACCCGCTGCTCACCTGATCCAACAAGATGAAGTCAAGATCCCTGATCAACCTAGATCAACGGTCCTGATGCATTGCAATCTTTTCACTGGGATTTGGGGATTAAATTCCTTATCTGATTACATGAATATACCTTATCAGATTACATTCCTAATCTGTCCACAAGGAGATTATTCTGTATCAGGCCACGGGGATTACATTCCTAAACGGTTCTCTAAGACGCCTATAAATACTCCCCTCCCATCTCCATTAAGAGGTAATCAATCTTTCACCAGTTTTTGCGGTCTTTCATAGTCTTTCAGATTACTGACTTGAGCGTCGGAGAGTGCATCGCCGGGAACAACCCCGGTGTCTCGCACTTTTTGCAGGTGCACGACGGGAACGACGATCGAGGCCCGACGGAACAGGTACACAGGTTTTTCTATTCAGTTTTCCCAAGAATCCACAAGTTCTATCTGTTTGCCCCCACACCAAATTTAGCGGCAACAAGATCAAAATACAGGCTCAAAATAACCAGTCAGTAGATCCAAAAACCTAATCATCCCTGCAACCATGAATAGATATGAGAGTATCAGAAAATGAATGAGAAATTACTAAACAGGTAACGAAATAAGCTACTATATAGAATAATATACAAAGGAAGAGAGCGACAGTTATACACAATAACCCTCTTAAAAGAGTCAACAGCCAGGCTTTAAAGAGCATTGAGAGTACGAAGACACTGATGTGCCGATTCCAGTTTATCAATACGAAGAGAATTTTTAGCTTCGGTGCTTAAAAACGAAGACCAAAAATCGAAGAGGAACAAGAACTCTTCAATAATGGAGCGAGATGATGAGGTAGAGTGGCAGAAGATCCTTTTATTCCTTTCCATCCACGTAACCCACACAATGATATAGACCGACAGATACCAAGATTTGTGGAAGTTGCTATTAGAAGGGATAGAGTAACTGACACTTGCTAGATTAGGAGGGGTGGTAGGAACTTCCTTTATACCAATTCCTTATCTCTAATCTCTAATCTCTAATCTCTAATATCTCTAATTTTAATGGAAGAGTTGGGGTTGTTTGTTAAATCAACATACAAATCCGTGCGTTATACGTGCAACTTCAACTCTCCCATTAATTACAATAAATAAATAAAAGAATTCACCTATTTAAACATGCAACGCACGTGCAAAATAATTTTATAATATTTTTTAACACTAAACATACACTTATGTTGCACGTACAACTCAAATTCTACTTATAAACACATTGTGGTAGGGTAAAAATGACCTAGGGTCCAACCTGGGCCCGGGGCTGCTCTCGCCCAAATACAAGAAAAACAACAATCCGGCTCGGCTTCGGACCACTACAGGGTCGGCACCGAGCCTCAAGTTCACCCCCACAGAACTGGTCTCCTCGTATCCGACGAGCCTCAATGGTCCTTGGCCTCCGATCCATGACAGCCCCACGGACCGTCCCCCCATCCTGGCGAGGCATGAGGATGACCTGGCACAGCCTAGGCCCTCCGATTCTCCCAAAGGCACAGGAGACCCATGATCAGCCATGTCAGCTCCAAATACCACTTAGGGCGTTGCCACGTCAGCCCTATACCACTCTGGGCACTGCCACGTCCGCCCTAAACCCCTTGGGCCTCCTGCCACGTCAGGCCCATGGGCTTTCGGGTCCAGATCCGGCCCCCAAGCGGATCCATACCCAGTTGGGATTCCCTATAAATACAAGACCCTCACCCACCTTTTCAGGTAACCAATCTTTTGCCACCTAAATTCACCTAGTTATTGCTACTCTCTCACAGAGACTGACTAGATCGTCGGAGGGTCCGCCACCGGGATAAACCCCGGTGTTTTAGGACCGTCTGTAGGTACACAAGACCTCAGATCCGAACCCTCTGATCCGAGCCCAGACATCCACCTCATTCCGAGCCCGTCGCAGGTACCGCCCGGTCAGCCGAGGGTCGTCTGACAAGCAGCTTTCTCCTTCAATACAAATCGAGTCCGAACTCACACCTGGTGCATCCACACGTCTCCCAGAAACAAATAGCATCAGGTTGGCACCGTCTGTGGGAACACTGCTTCAGAAGCCGACCCGAGCCCGACCCTCAAGGGACCTCGACAGCCGAACTCTCATGGCCTCCAAGGGCAAGGGGGCTGCTTCCTTCGTCAACCAACGGGACTCGCCCCCACCAACTTCTAACGCCGGGTCACGCATTTCAAAACATAGGGCTCCCCATCAGGGGTCCCAAAGGAGCGTCACCCGTCAAGTCCAGCCCGACCTACGGGGATAATCATCAACTGGCAGGTTAGCCGCAGCAGGGGAAGGGCCGCTTCCAACCCGGCCCCGAACCATCCCAGACCGCCGCCCGATGGACGGAGGCCAGCGCTCAGCCGCGTCGGAAGGCAACCTTCAGACCGACCAAACAGGGTCGAGGGAGCCCCCGTCACTCACAAGGAGTTCTAGGACTTCCGAAGAGAAATTCTTGGGGCTCTCCGACGGGCTCCCAGGGAGGAAGCCCTCCATTCCCAAACCGGGTCGGACGCCGAGGCCAGCGTGTCCCGCCCATCAACAATCCAGCCAGAGGACGATGGCGTACTCCTAAGGCGCCTCCAAGAAATGGAGGATCGCCTCGATCACATAGGAGACGGCGGCCAACGAGCGGCTCAGGGATACAGACCTGTCCGTCCTCCCTTCTCTGCCCCCATCCTCCAAGCGGAAATACCCCGGAATTTCCGACCACCTCAATTCGAGACCTACGACGGCGAAGGAGATCCTGCTGATCACATGGAGGGTTTCAAAACCCTCATGATGATTCACAGCGCCTCGGATCCCCTGCTGTGTCGAGCCTTCCCTGCCACCCTTCAGGGTCCGGCTCGTGAATGGTTCTTGAAGCTCACCCCCGGCTCCATTTACTCCTTCGACCAACTAGAGGACAATTTTCTTGCCCACTTTGTCACCAGCCGGAAGGCCGAAAGGACCAGCGCCTCTTTACTTGGGCTCAGACAGATAGAGGGGGAGTCACTCAGAGTGTTCGTCCGGAGGTTTACCGCGGAGGCAAGATCGGTCTCCTCCCTTGATCCAGGCGTCGCCTCCGCGGCATTTCAGCACAACGTCCGACATGGACAGCTGAAGGCTTCTCTGGCGAAGAAACCCCCCATCGACTTTTCCGACCTCCTCAACAGGGTCGAGAAATACATTAGGGCAGAAGAGGCCCTTCACCCTGAAGATGCCAGGGAGGCCACCGGGAAGGGAAAACGGATGGCCGAAGAAGTCGAACCATCAAAGAAGGCTCCGAGGGATGCGGG
This sequence comes from Hemerocallis citrina, assembly GCA_017893485.1. NCBI lineage: Eukaryota > Viridiplantae > Streptophyta > Magnoliopsida > Asparagales > Asphodelaceae > Hemerocallis > Hemerocallis citrina. The sequence continues at coordinate 35,040,014 of CM030358.1, forward strand.
TGCCATGAAGAAGGTCCCGCCGGTCCCCCGCTCCGAGAGGTACACTCCCTTGACACATAACGTGTCCGCCATCCTCTTAGAAATCGAAGACAAAGGCATTGTCCGACTACCTCCCCGACCTAATAACAACAAGAATCGAGATCAGCGCTTCTACTGCCGCTTCCACAGAGATCATGGGCACGAAACCGACCAATGTCGGGCCCTGAAAGACGAAATTAAGGAACTCATCTCACGAGGGTACCTCCGAGAATTCACCCGAGAAGGCCCACGGGATCGGCAAGATGCTAGGAACCGGAGGCTCTCGCCTCCGACCCCTACTCCGAACTGCATCCAGGGTCGGGATCCCGAGTCCGAGGAAGCCACGGATACGCCATTCATCTTGCACTGTGTCCACGGAGGGCCAATGGGAGGAGAATCAAATACTTCCCGAAAAGCCTTCATCCGAGAGGTGAATGCTGTCCAAGACAACCCCTCGTCCAAGCTACAACCGATACCGGTCTCCTTCTCAGGAGAGGACCTCGAAGGCGTTCGCCTACCCCACTGCGATGCCCTCGTCATTAGCCTCCACATGGCTAATTGTGAAGTTCGCCGAATCCTCATCGACAACGGCAGCTCGGTTAATATTCTTTTCCTCGAAGCCTTCGAGAATCTCAAGTTACCTAGAGGCAAACTCAAGCCGGCCGGATACACCTTGCATGGGTTCTCCGGCGTCCCTGTCGTGATAGAAGGGATTGTTACCCTCGACGTTACCGCAGGATCGGCTCCTGTCAAGAGGACCGAGTCCATGGACTTCATGGTGGTCAACGTCAAGGCGGCTTACAACGCCATACTCGGCCGACCCGGACTATGCTCCCTCCAAGCGGTGCCTTCGGCTTACCATCTGAAACTTAAATTTCCCACCCCGCAAGGAGTCGGCATCGTCCGAGGCAGCCAAGAAGCAGCGCGATCGTGCTACATGACCACCGTCGGGGGAGGTGTGTTCCCCCTCGACGCCGTCGAACTCGAACCTGAAAGGGACGGCCCTGCTCCCGAACCTGTCGTCAAGCTGGAGGAGGTCCCAGTCGACGCCGAGCACCTAATGAAGTTCCTTGAGGGACGAACATAGGTTCTAGCCTGGCTAAATGTAAATATGTTTTTGTGTAAGCGCTCATATGTAAAGGGCCATCTTAGCGGCCCTCCCTATCTTATACGAAAGAAATCTCTTTTTGTCAAACTCCAAACTCCTCGGCAGATCCGACCTAACGCCGGACAATGGGATCGGCACCCGAGTTTTCACTCCGGTATCGTCCCTAGCGCCTCGGTAGGTCCGACTCGGCCTCAGGCCAGGGAGACTTCACAACACCCCACGCCGATCCCTTGCGGATCGACAGGGCCGAACCACACCCCCTTCATCATTCATTACACCATCAGCCAGAGCAAAGAGTGAAAAGAATTCCTTATTCACACTCCTTTATTGGGTCCTGAGAAAACAAACAAAGACTGTTACAGAAACACTCCACTCATCTCAAACTGAAGGAAGCCGCCATCTTAGGGCCCCTCGGGTCCGACGAATGGCGGGATCACTCCGACCGAACAACTTGGAACTCTCTTTTTGTCATGATGGTCCTTCGGTTCGGCCACGGTCGACACACCGGTCACGGAGCTCTGGGCATCAACGGGTCGCATACGCTCCAATAGCAGCAGCACAGAGGGAACCCCCTCCGCTCGCCGACCCCCCGAGGAAGATGTCGAGACACCCAGCATCGTCCGGTAACGGTGTATCTCCATCTCCTTCTCCACTATCACATCACGAAGTAGCTTCTCAGAGGAGGGCCTCTGCACCGAGGAACTCGACATAGTATATCCGAGTCCTACACCCACGAGTTCCCGATCCACCATCGCCCTCCTCAGCAGACTTGCCTCCTCACTTAGGGCTTCAGACTTGTTCCTGTAATAATTGAAGGCCGCATCAGTGTCACGGGCCCCCTTACGGTACCGGACCAAAGCAGCCTCCAAGGCCTCAACCTTGCTCCGGAGCCACGCCACGTCGGAACGACGGGGGTCCGCCTCGGGAGGGGGAGCCATAACCTACAAGAAAACCAGCCCACTCAAAACACATAAGCAAGGGGGTTCGGAAATATCCGAGGTCAAAACACTTGGCCAGTCAAAAATCCTCTTTTTATAAATTGAGTTGCTTCTTACAAAAAATGCGGTGGCCAGTCCGCGGAAGGCAAATACAATCGAGAGATGGAAAAAGAAAGACAAAAACTATACAACTTGTTTTCCCACCTCAACGTCGGCAGCCGGGTTAACAGGGGGGTCGGCGGACGGGTCAACAGCGGGCCCTTCTTCGCCAGGGGTCTTCGGTGTCCCCTCGACCTCCATGTCATATTCAAAGTTGGACAGGTCGATGGTCGGGTAGAAGTGCCTCACATGACTAAGGGCCTTCGCATAACACTCGTCCTGGGCCTTGATCACCATCATCTGACCCGCATTCGTCAACTCCTCCTTCTCCTTGGCGAACTTCTTCTTCAAGGAGACCACCTTCTTCCCCCACTCCGCATCCTTGGCTTCGAGCTCGAGCTTCATCTTCTGCTCTCTCTGGTGCGAGCCCTCGAGCTCGATCCGCATCTCCTTCATCTCCCGCTCGCTCTTATCCGTCCGAGCTCGCTCTTGTGCCAGGGACGCTTCGTAGAGGTTCTTTACGTTAGCCCCTTGCATGCAAGCCTGCGACCAACAAGCGCAGATAAGACAAAGACTTCTGCAGTAAAATTAATAAGGAGGATAGGGTCGACGAGCTTACCAGCACGGTGGCCTGCGCCAGGCGCGTGAACGCCACCTCCACGGGCTCACTCTCCATCTCCTTGCGGTCGCGAGGGGTTGCCAACTTCTCCGCCACCTCAACGGCCTGGGCCTCCTCAGTCAGACAGTCCCCCATCCGAACCGACCAATCTGGTGCCCACCGTTGCCGCAACATCTCCACCACAGGGTCCTCTTCCTCGACCTCGACCAAAGGACCTTTCCCCTTGTCGAGATTGGATGCCTTCGCCTGGCCCTGGCCCCTCGAAGTAGCCATCCCCTTGCCCATCTCCGAGCGAGTCCTCTTGGTCCTCGGCTCGAGCTGGGCCTCCGAGATGGCTAGGGACGACTCCCTCGGCCTCTTCGTCGCCTCCCCCATCTTCTCGGCCATCTCCTTCTTCATGGCGAGCCTCCTTGCCTTGATCGATGCTTCATCCATATCTGCAAAAAGATCCAGTAAGGACAATGAGCACAGAGAAACAACAAAGTCAAAAGAAAGAAACAACTACATACACAGAACCGCCGGGCTCAGTCCGACGCTCGCCAGATGACCCTCCGTCACCTTCGTCCAATCAATACTATGCGACAGACGGAGACGCTCGACAAACCCCCACTCCTCGGCCGTCAAATCCCTCGGCCTTAGCGGTTGATAGCTCGGCTTGGAGTGGTTCCATCGAGTGGGAATGTCCCAGGGCTCTTCACTTCGGATCACCAAATATTTTTTTCTTCCAATCCTTGATGGAGTCCGGGTGGCTGTGAACGACCTTCCCCTTACTCCGGGGCGAGATATAGTAAACACCCTCAGCCGCCGAGCTGATCATCAACATCGCTCGGAACACATTCAGCCGCAGGGGTACCTTCTGTTCCCCGCACATCAGCACGAAGCAGATGATCTGCTTCCAGGAGTTTGGCCCGTACTGCATCGGTGCCAAGGACGCCCAGTTCAGCACCTCGCGAACAAACGGGTGGACTGGTAGCCTCAGTCCGGAGATGAAGGCGTCCACGGGGAAGACGCAATACCAATCAGGCAGGGGGTCGGTCGGCCGAAGGGTAGAGCTCGGCAGCATGAGCTCGTAGCTGGGCCCTATGTGGTATGCCAGCTGCAAAGCCTCCAAATCACCTGCCTCCAGAATGGTCGGAAGTGTGTCCATCTTCACCTTCTTCCTGCTCGGCGACGACGGCTGGACCCCAAACAACTCCTTATCGGAAAGATCGTCGGGGTACCGACGGAACGGCTTAGGCTGTACGGACGACCCTGTCATCAAGTTACGATGAACAGGCGCCTGGCTCGAGCCACCGGTCCTCGACCCCTTCTTCTTCGGAGCCCTCTTCTTCTTGGCTCGTTCCGGCGAGGGGGTAGATAATCGCCCCAGACCGGTCGGCATGGAACTCGAGCCCACACCCTGACCTCCTATCCGAGCCCCTTCGGCTTCACCCCCTTCGGGGCCACCCTCCTCTTCGGAAGCCAACCCTAGAATCTGAACTTCGCCTGAGCTACCGCCCCCCTCCTCAGATTCGCTGCTCTCCACCACAAAAGGCTTCCGAGATCGCAGCGGCTTCACATTATACACTGGCACCTCCTCGCCTACCGGCTCCTCCCACGAAATCGACTCAGAAGTCTCCACATGATGTACAGATTCCCCCTCTACCACGGGCTCCTCCCACGAAGTCGATTTGGAGGCGGGTTTCACTTCCCCCCCAGACGTTGACGCTGACGAGCCAGACTGAGCCCTGTCCATCTGTGCCTAAACTAAAACAGACTTACCAACTAACCTGGGGTCGCTTCGGAAGAACGAGCCTAGTACAGCAAACTGCAGGGACGAGCGCTGAAGTGTTGGAAGATTTTTTGGAAAAGAAAGAAGTGGGCGATAGGGGGAGAGGGGGGGGGGGGGCATTTATAGAGGATGAAAACGACTCCTCGATTTCCGCAATTACTGTTCACCGATCGACGTGTAACTGCCGCCTGGAAAATCGCGCCACGTCCTCGAAACATGCGCTGCTGACGTCACCCAGTGCCAGGCTGGCAGCCAGACGCAGGGGTCGGTTCAGAAGAAGTGTTCGGCGGAGAAAATGTTTCACTTAAGATTTAAGGCGCCGTCCTTCGACAGACGCCCCGGACTCCAGGGCTCGGTCGGCTCCCCTCTCACCCGCGAACAGCCCGGGGCTTACGGCCTCGGCAGCCGAAACCCCGAATTGTTCGAGGGTGGGACAGAAGCCACCATCGCCTGGAGCCCTATCGGAAGACAGATTGGCCAACCTCCAATCGGAGATGACCCATCTATCCGAGGCTCTTCAGCCCCAAGTCCGAGATACGGTTGATGCCCCTCCCGTCTGGATCTCTCTTGGGCCAAACAACCGCGTCAGGGTCGTCTGACCCGAAAAAGGATCCAGACGGCAGAGCCACCACCAATCCGAGGCTCCTTATCTACCGGTCCAGATTTCGGTCGTTACCCCTCTCGCCCTGACCTCCCCTGGATCTGGCTACCGTATCAGAGCCATCAGATCCAAGAGAAGATCCGGGCGGCAGAGTAACCACCTCTCCGACACGACCCGGGGTAAAATTTTGCAAGAGACAGACGTCCGCCGGAGCAGACACCTCTGATGGCCAATGGACCACCCTTGCTGTGATCAAACCCGCTGTGGAGGGAAGGGTACTTATAGCCTCCCCCTTAGGCCGGCCTTTATGACATGGGGAAAGCCAAACGACGGAAGCCCATGCGCCATGCATTTATTAGGCGGCGCAATTAAGGCCCCTGGGAAATTGAAACATCACACAGATCCCGGAGCGCCTTCAATGCTCCGCAAAAACAACGGGCTACCCCGCTCAAACATTCTAAGGCACAACGGTTCGCCCTCACCCTTGCCGACCCGTAATCCCTCGCCAGCTCGAGGTCAGGTCTAACACCAGGATAGTCTTCTCAGGAAGGCTCAACGGCTCGCCATCGCCCTTGCCGACCCGTAATCCCTCGCCAGCTCGAGGTCAGGTTTGGCACCAGGGTAGTCTTCTCAGGAAGGCTCAACGACTCGCCATCACCCTTGTTGACCCGTAATCCCTCGCCAGCTCGAGGTCAGGTCTAGCACCAGGGTAGTCTTCTCAGGAAGGCTCAACGGCTCGCCATCGCCCTTGCCGACCCATAATCCCTCGCCAGCTCGAGGTCAGGTCTGGCACCAGGGTAGTCTTCTCAGGAAGGCTCAACGGCTCGCCATCACCCTTATTGACCCGTAATCCCTCGCCAGCTCGAGGTCAGGTCGAGCACCAGGGTAGTCTTCTTAGGAAGGCTCAACGGCTCGCCATCGCCCTTGCCGACCCGTAATCCCTCGCCAGCTCGAGGTCAGGTCTGGCACCAGGGTAGTCTTCTCAGGAAGGCTCAACGGCTCGCCATCACCCTTGTTGACCCGTAATCCCTCGCCAGCTCGAGGTCAGGTCTAGCACCAGGGTAGTCTTCTCAGGAAGGCTCCACGGCTCGCCATCGCCCTTGTTGACCCGTAATCCCTCGCCAGCTCGAGGTCAGGTCTAGCACCAGGGTAGTCTTCTCAGGAAGGCTCAACGGCTCGCCATCGCCCTTGCCGACCCGTAATCCCTCGCCAGCTCGAGGTTAGGTCTGGCACCAGGGTAATCTTCGCAGGAAGCCTCAACGGCTCGCCATCGCCCTTGCCAACCCGTAATCCCTCGCCAGCTCGAGGTCCGATCTAGCACCAGGGTAATCTTCTCAGAAAGTTTCAACGGCTCGCCATCACCCTTGCCGACCCATAGACCCTCGCCGGCTCGGGGATCGCTCTAATATCAGGACAACCCCCTCATGAAGGCCCAGTGATTCGCCATCCCATTTCTACAACCATAAACACTCCTCCACGGCTAGCTCCCGCACCCCCGCAGGAGTGGGGGGCTTGTGTGGTAGGGTAAAAATGACCTGGGGTCCAACCTGGGCCCGAGGCTGCTCTCGCCCAAATACAAGAAAAACAACAATCCGGCTCGGCTTCGGACCACTACAGGGTCGGCACCGAGCCTCAAGTTCACCCCCACAGAACTGGTCTCCTCGTATCCGACGAGTCTCAATGGTCCTCGGCCTCCGATCCATGACAGCCCCACGGGCCGTCCCCCCATCCTGGCGAGGCATGAGGATGACCTGGCACAGCCTAAGCCCTCCGATTCTCCCAAAGGCACAGGAGACCCATGATCAGCCATGTCAGCTCCAAATACCACTTAGGGCGTTGCCACGTCAGCCCTATACCACTCTGGGCACTGCCACGTCCGCCCTAAACCCCTTGGGCCTCCTGCCACGTCAGGTCCATGGGCTTTCGGGTCCACACCCGGCCCCCAAGCGGATCCATACCCAGTTGGGATTCCCTATAAATACAAGACCCTCACCCACCTTTTCAGGTAACCAATCTTTTGCCACCTAAATTCACCTAGTTATTGCTACTCTCTCACAGAGACTAACTAGATCGTCGGAGGGTCCGCCACCGGGATAAACCCCGGTGTTTCAGGACCGTCTGCAGGTACACAAGACCTCGGATCCGAACCCTCTGATCCGAGCCCAGACATCCACCTCATTCCGAGCCCGTCGCAGGTACCGCCCGGTCAGCCGAGGGTCGTCTGACAAGCAGCTTTCTCCTTCAATACAAATCGAGTCCGAACTCACACCTGGTGCATCCACACGTCTCCCAGAAACAAACCGCATCACACATGCATTGCACGTACAAATTGTATATTTTCTTTCAAAATATTTTTTCCAATTATGTGCAATGCCCATCCAACTCCAAAATTATTTTTTAAACACCTATATCGCACGTGAAAATCGTTCCACTCTTATCAAAAACGTGCATCGCACTTGGAAAATACTAAAAATACTAGTAAAATTTAATTGGAACATGAATGAAATTGATGCAACCGCAGTCCAGTCCCAACTCTCTAGCCACATTAAGATGTATTTGGTTGACAGTAAATTGGGTTCAAACCGATGCAATTGCAATTCAAAATGTAAGATTCTTTTACTTGGTAAGAGCATCCACACCCGTTTATCATTTTCATATTTTTCTTATAATTCGGCAAAATGCATGCTGCGACCGTTTCTCATTTTGCCAATTTTTGGGAAAGTGAGAACAATACCGTCTCAAATATGAGAAAGTGTTTGAGAATTCTCAAAATATAGGAGATGTAACAACATGTTTCTTCCCCGTAATCTTTTTAATTTTTAATCCAATCGGATGAGTCATCTTGTATTGTCCCATAATTTTTTTTATTTTTTATTTTTACAAAACGATTGTACGGAACAACATGTTCCGTCCTAAGAATTTTTTTAAAAAAAAGAAGAAAGCCTCTGAACTATATCGTCCGGCCGCACCACTCCATCTGTCCTAATTTACTCATCCGCCTCCTCTAATCGCAGTCTCTTCCTCGTACCTGCTTGACCTGCCCAAGCATGGATGAGCGAATTTTTTTATGCATTATGACATGAAATCTACTATTGCTATGACGAAAGGATGACTCATTACGATCTAGCCACAGACCACACCACCACAGAAATGTCCCAGGGTATCATATTCTCTTTCCTAAATACCCTAACTCTCCATTGACCCCAAATCTCATAAGTTGAGCTTGGGCTTTCCAAAATGCCAAATCCTAACGTCACTACCTCCCAAGCTAATCTTGCCCTAAGACACCAAAATAGGATATGAGCTGTGTCCTAATCATCAATCGTACATCTCAAACATCTAACATCGATCGGGATGTTGCGTTTACTAAGATTAACTTTTGAGACAATTGTGTCATTTGCTACCAACCACACGAAAGCTTTCACTTTCATTGGTGTCAAAGTTTTCCAAATTGTGTAGCCTCTGTACTTCTCATCCCACCATCATTTATCCACTTATACATGGACACCACCGAAAACTTCCTGCTAGTATCTAGACTCCACTTCCTCTCGTCGTCATCATAATTACATTTCTAGTCTCCTCCCTGATAAGGTCCTCCAACTTCTGCAGTTGGAATAGGACTTGCTGAGACGGCTGATCACGCAACTTAACCCTGAGCCTTCCATTTTTCCATACTTCGGTTATCAAGGTATCAATATTCATAGTTACGCTAGCCGCCTTTGGAAATAGAGATTGCAAGGTATTGCGACCACACCACTTGTCCTTCCAAAACCTAATATCTTTTTCATGACCCAGAGTGCAAATTGTATTAGCATGAAACATCTCCTTCACTTTCGCCACTCCTTTCCACAGATAGGAAGCCTTTCCGCGAACACTCTCCCCCCCCCCCCCCCCCGGCGATGTAATACAATTATTTACATGAAACCTAAGACCGTGAACATCATGGTAATCACATATAGGATATGTAAGAGGAGGAATAGAAGAATACCTCCGTTCATCGTGATGCAGAGAACTTTCTGATCCAGCTGAGTTTCAGCTTCTCTCTCCTTGCTTATAAACCTTTAAGTAGTGTGTTTTTATGATATGCTTTGTATTTTATTTTAATTTAATTCTGGGCATTAAAATATCAATGGTTAGCCAAAATAGCTAGCATGGTTGGAGTGTGGACTTTTTTGTTAGCCAAAATTTTCAATTGTTTTTCATTTTGCCTATAGCCAAAATAGTTAGCGTGGTTGGAGATGCTCCAACCATGTTAGCTATTTTAGTTAAATAAAATAGCCAAAATGGATAACAAATGGATAATTTGGCTAGCGAAAAAAATCTCCACTCCAACCATGTTATTTATTTTGAATAATCATTAATAATTTAAAGTCCAAAATTAAATAAAATAACAATATAAAATAAAATTTTGCAATTTTCGCGATTGATTTCCGCGATTCTGCTCCAACAGAAATATAAATGTTGCGATTCCGCAATTTTCCGCGATTCCGCAATTTTCGTGATTGATTTCGCAATTTTCGCAATTGATTTTGCAATTTCCGCATTGATTTCGCAATTTTCGCGATTGATTTCCGCAATTTCGCAATTTTGTGGTTTTGGAAAGAAGTTTAGCGAGCGGTACATACTCGCCAGATCTGGCGAGTGAATATTAGAAATCTATTTTGGCGAGTGGTTTGTCTAGTCCCGTTGGAGCATATTTTTGTCTTTATATTAGCTATTTTGGCTAAAATTGAAAGATGGCTAGCACGGTTGGAGATGGTCTAAGTCATAAACCATTAGAGGAGTTGAAAGGTATGGACTTCCCATAATTTTTTGCTTTTATATATATATATATATATATATATATATATAAGAATAGTCTGTACAAGAAAGTAGTCCGTACAAGGAAAAAGTTACAACCCCCACTTACAACAAAATAACACATAGAGAACTAGTACGATCCTAATACAAGAACAAGAACAAAAACAAAGACACAATGAACAAAATTTAGGTTTGCTTCAAAGACGAACACCTGCCACCAGTTCACAGGACTAACCCAACACTGAAGCAAGAGCAAACTCAGTCGATGATCACCACAAGCAGAAAGTAGCAGGAAACACCCAAGAACAAGGCAGACAGTAGATGTAGCAACCTTAGAACCACATCAGCGCAAGGCACTGAGGAGGAAACATGTCAAACATGCATACAACCACAACCCATCAATCAAGTAAGAAATCGGTTACAATCAAATAACACCATCAAAACGACAGTAAACAGGCTGACACTTGAACATAACAGAGGCCAGCAACACAAAATACACAGAGGTGAGGTAAAAACAACATTACAAGAACTAGGGGTTGCAACACTATAAACCGTTCCCAATAGCGATGATCTTATAGCTACACATGCTGTTGGGAACAACAATTGTGAAGTTTTTCCCATTTCCCAGAGAGCGAAAACTCTCTGTTGGACTTGGTAAAATTTTCAAATGAACTCCATAGAATAGTTCACTATTCTCAACAGCGAGGACAAATATACCAAACTCACTGTTGAGAATAGCGAGTATACTGGATCTCCACTTGCCTTACCTGACTCAATTCAACTCTTCTCTCATTTCTCTTTCTCTCACAATCTCTCTACCCATTCTCCTTCCGGTTCATGAAAAGAAAATTGGTACATAATATATCAATCATACACATACATAAAAGAAGTCCCTGCATATCCTCTCTAATAATGTCATTAAGGGCTAAGGAAGGTTTCTTGGGTACATTAAATCTCGACATCAATCGCTTTTGTCCTAACTTACTATAGTATCGTTGGTTACCTATTTTCTAAGGGCGTATACAGGCTTTACAAGTCCATGGGGCCAGCTATGAGACTATTGCGCGACGCTTTTTTTTAAGCAATGCATGCTCTAGTAGTTTAGTTTTTTTTAAGAAGGCTTATGCTAAGGATCCTTACAAAGGGGTTCTTGGCTATCCTGTATCGAATCAATTAGTCCAACTTTCTCTTTCATGGTTCACAGTCTACAAACTAGTAGGTGCGAGTAAGAAAATGACTCCTTCCCTATTAAAGAGTATTCTTAAACCATGCGAGAAAGAGGACTCAGTGATTGAGTTGTGCGGAAGAGTTAAGAGTCAGTTAAGGCTCTTAATGGACCGTTCCTCGAGACCTCTTATGAAAGGTATTCGATGGGAACCAACATGGAAAAGTGTCAAAAATATCTTTGTACAACACTAAAGTAGATAGTTTTCACCTCTAAGAAGATGGATGGTAAAGTCTGGGATAAAACCCAAGGCTCGATCTTTTCATCCTTTACGTGGGAGCCCCCCCTACTATTACTGCTTTGCTTAGAATTTGTGCTTTATCCATTCAAATAAACCCAAAACTCTAGCTTCCTTCTTCCTGGCATTCATAGGTGTGGTGAATGTTTTCATAGATTCCGAAGCACGTTCATTCTTCACTCCTTCTCATAATCAAGAATATCATCTTCATAAAGGTATTATTTATATTGTTCAAAACTTGTTTATATTCTTTGAAATTGTAAATTCTGAAACATAATTTATGTTTCTATTGCTTCAAATTGAACGGTTAGGTTTAAGATTTATCAAATTAGTTACTTCTAATTAAAAATTATGTATTAACTATGTTGGTTGTGGTGACATTTCGGATGCCCACTTAGTGGTCTACGAAATGTCCAATTAAGTGTGGATTGATGATTGTCATAAAAATTAATTAATTTATTTACGCATAGGTATGGAATACACAATTCCTGTTTGGTGTTATTACAGGGGAGAAAGTTATCGTGACCCGAAAGTGGGATATAGTTATAGAGGTGTTGAACCTATGATATGCATGAGGTTCATTCCATACACCGTTTTGTGTCACCATCACCAAAAAAATCCGGGATGACGATCAGAGATGACACACAACCCTTGTCGATCCGTTACAAATTCTCGAATTCAAGACATAAATAATGACCATGTAGCTATACTTTCACCATCGACTAGTGCAAAAGTGAAGGAAAATAACTGATTGTTTGCGTCTGGAGCAACGGCTATTAATAGACATCCTTTATACTTTCCATAAAAAAAGTGTCATCAATACTTATAACTGGCCTGCATAACTTAAACCCTTCAATCGTGGGCCCAAATGCCCAAAACACCAACTTGAATGCTTCCTCACTAACCCCAGTGCTGACTTTATCCCAATGGACAACAGTGTCCGAATTTGAAACTGATAGCTCTGATAAAAGAGCAGACAACTTCTCATATGCTTCTACAAACCCTCCGTATAACCGCTCAATAACTTTATGCTTTGCACGCCATGCCTTGCTATATGAAATTAAATAATTGAATCGAAGTTTAACAATCTCACATATTGCCTTCGGGGTTATTCTAGTTTGTGCCTTCACAACTTGCAAGATCAAACCCGAAGCTAGCTTTGAATCTACTTTTGAGTGATCTTGATTAATTGATGGATTAACATATGTATGTGGCCCGTCTATCATTTTCACAATAAAGTATGTTTGCCCTTTTGAAACAACCGCTCGAAATCTCCAAGCACAACCGGCTCTGCTAAATCTCCCAAGTGATGGATTACTACCCTCTCCGCTTTTGTATGTAGCTTTAGTGCCATTTTACATTTGACGTTGTACACGGTGGTCAATGATTTCACTATTACGAATCCGCGGTGTTGATTTATTGAAAATGTTTTGCCCGCATATTGGACATCTTTTGTATAAAGCATCTTCGCCGGCATCAGGAATTGAAGGGCCTTCAGGTTGATGGACAACCGCATTATTAACCCAATCAACTTATTCAGACTCAACTGAATGTGCAATAAACCCTTGTTGAGAAGAGGAGTGTATAAGACCTTCATTGGACTGGATGTTGTCTTCACAATTGTTTTGTGTCACACCACAAACATTAGCTACATTAGCTTCTTCATCTTCTTCATGTTCTTCACCCGTCTTATCTTCATCACATTCTTCTTCCTCATCGACATCTAATAAATCGTTGTTCATACATGTACGATTGAATTCACTACCATATTTTCATTGTTTACCAAATCACGTATGAGTTGAGAAGGACTAGAGAACTCGTCTTCCGTATTATTTGGTACAGTTGGGATTGAGAATGTATTTTTGATGTTCCTAAAATCTTCATGGGTATTCGTCAACCCAACGGCGATGTTTCTCAATTCTTGAGTCGGGACTTCACTTGATGTGCTTAGAGTACGAAGAATATTGCACTGAAAAATTGGCATCAGAATTTTCTCCAGGTACAGCTCAACAACTGTCCAATTAGAGTTTTGATCTAGCGACCGTCCAATCACTACAGCAAGAGCATCATCATCGATTATGGGAACAACAATGAAATATTGCCATTCACCTTTTGACACAGAGTACCGACATTAGATTTTAATCATCCATTCAACTCGATCCCAACTAGTAATTTCATATATCTTATTCACTAGTTAATATTTTCTAATGTTACGATCAACCCAAATTACTTCTGGTTCAGCACTTCTATAACTATATCCCACTTTCGGGTCACGATAACTTTCTCCCCCGTAATAACACCAAATAGAAATTTTGTATTCCATACCTACGCGTAAATAAATAAATAATTTTTTATGACAATCATCAATCCACACTCAATTGGACATTTCGTAGAACACTAAGTGGGCATCCGAAATGTCACCACAACCAACATAGTTAACACATAATTTTTAATTATAAGTAACTAATTTGATAAATCTTAAACCTAATCGTTCAATTTGAAGTAATAGAAACATAAATTATGTTTCAGATTTTACAATTTCAAAGAATATAAACAAGTTTTGAACAATAGAAATAATACCTTTATGGAGATGATATTCTTGATTCCGAGAAGGAGTGAAGAATGAACGTGCTTCGAAATCTATGAAAACATTCACTACACCTCTATGAATGTCAGGAAGAAGGAAGCTAGGGTTTTGAGTTTATGTGGAGAATGGGTAGAGAGATTGAGAGAGAAAGAAATGAGAGAAGAGTTGAATTGAGTTGAGTAAGCTAGGTGGAGACCCAGTATACTCGCTATTCCCAACAACGAGTTTGGTATATTTGTCCTAGCTGTTTGAGAATAGCGAGATATTCTATGGAGTTCATTTGGAAATTTTACCAAGTCCAACAGAGAGTTGCTCTCTGAGAAATAGGGAAAACTTCACAGTTGCCATTCCCAACAGCACGTATAGCTATAAGATCATCGCTATTGGGAACAACGAGTTAATTTGAATTTCTTTTAACTAAACTCGCTGTTGGGAACAGCGAGTATCTAATAAAATTAGAACTATGGAGTTTTTTCCTAAAATTCACCAAGTCCAAGAGTGTTTAACTCTCTGCGAAATTTCCTAAATGCTCGTTGTTTCCAATAGCGAGTTTAGTCTAAAAATTCTCGTTGTTGGAACAACGAGTTAATTTGAAATTTTTTTTTTAACTAAACTCGCCGGTGGTAACAGTGAGTTTCACAAAAAATTAGCATTAAATTTTTCGTGTCCCAATAGCGAGATGAAACAACTAAACTCGTTATTGGGAACGGCAAGTTTAGTTGTTGACTCCACGAGCGCAAGTTGTTTGGCAATTGTCCTCTTTTTGCAAATATTTTTTTTAAATGGCATTAAAAAAAAAATCACAATTATTGATAGAAAAGTAAATAATGCAAGGCATAAAAAATAAAAAATGAAAAAAAATTAGAGGTTACCTTGTCCGACGGCCTTCCCATCATCAGCGATTCCTTTTCTTCTACCAAAAGAAGGTCATCAAAGTCCCAACTGTCGGTGGTAGGATCTTCAATGGAGCAAGACTTGAAGCTCTTGACCTTATCGAAAGACCTGGATCGATTCGGAGAAGAGGAGAGGACTACTCCACACTTTAAACGCTCCCATATGGGCCAATCTGACTCAGAGGAGTGGAGAGAATGAGTTATATGAGGTGGTCTCAATCCGAGGAACTAGGAATGCTTGGAGGACGGTGAGAGAAGCCACCTCGATCGATAACTGCCTCTACCAAGTGCATCCCATCTTTTCTCACGACCACCCCGGCCCCCACGAGAAGAAAAAGAGCTACCCTTCGTTAAATTGCAGCACCGCAGGATCCAAAGAAGTAGGAGTACTGACAGTAGTTACACTCTTCGATTCCTCATGAACAGGCAAATTGGAATAAGACACTGAAATAGGAATGACGGGGGAGCCTCCCAATCTAAGTTCGAAATCAGTGATTTTGTCTCCATCACTCCAACAAAGGAAGCCAGCTACAACTCGGAGGCAGCCAGAAGGTAAGAGAACAGTCGAAGAGGTGTGCCAATATGGACCTGGTCATGGTAGTAGCCACTAGCCGAGGAGAATCACAAAAGGGGGAGGCCAGAAATAGTAACTTTAGTAGGATTGCGCCTATTCGATGGAAACGCTGAACCAAAAAATGCCCAGTTTCAGATAAAGAGGTGAACAGACCAATTATTCATGGACTCAGAATATTTCATAGAAACAGCTCCAAAAGCCAAGAGATTGAATTTTTTTTCTGTTCAATATCAAGAGAAGATTCACAACATTGTAATATTTTAGGCTGACTGAGCTCCTGAAGAAGAGACAACTGGTTCAAAGTTGCGTTTGGTTTGTTGTTTTGAAAACAGTTTTCTAAAAACATCCTAATCAAACAAGTTGAAGTTTTCAAAAACAGTTTTCTAAAAATGTAAGGTTGCGCTCGTGTAGAGAGAGAATGACTGAAGTTGGAGTTTTGTGAAAACTCTTTTCACAAAATACCCTAACCAAACACGTTTTTAGGTTTTAGGTTTTCCTACACCGCCTGAGCTTCAGATTTTTGTTTTTTTTTTTTTTAAAAAACCACTTGGACCCAAGTGTGTTTCATCCGGAAGCCCAAATCCAACGGCCCAGCAAATAATAAAAACCTTAGCAAATAGTGAATAATAAACACCAGGTAATATGGGCCTGAACTGAGGCCCAGCAACAAATATTCACTAAACAAAATCACTGAAGCCCTACTTCCAAGTTCCAACAACGAGGCCCAAACAGGAACTGTAGCGATTGAACAACAGAACAGATCCAGCTAGAAAATACACTGGAAAAATAACTAGAAAAAGAAGATGAATAGATAGATTCATCTTCTTTACAAATTATCCTCCATTTTATAACATCATTGAGGGGACGTGATGTTTATCAAACCATCACTATATGATTTACATAAAAATAAACTTGAATCATCCAATTGCATTTGAAGTAATAATAATACATTATACATATAGGACATGCCATCACATTAATCCCTACTTATTCTCAACATTAATACTCAGTTATAGCTGGAGCTGCTTATTTCTTGGCAAGCTCTTTGTTCCTTGCCTTTCATAATTTGATATTGGCTGCTCAATATGTGTGGTCTATAGTGGTTTTTGGCTAGCAGGTTTGACTCAATTTTAGGCTATCAAGAAGAAGAAGAAGAAGAAGCAGCAGCAGCAGCTCAGTTTTCAGCAGTGATTGCCTTGTAAAAGCACTAGTTAAAACACTAACTGATTTTAAAAGGCTACCGAAGTGTTCATGCTCAGATGGTAATGAAAGGTGTGGAATGGATAAAAAGAGGTCTCCTGTATAAGGCTATGCTACAATGTGTTTCTTTATTTAAAAAAATGAAAAATGTGAAACATGAATGAAATCCATGCAACCGCAATCCCACCAGTCTAGTTGCATTGGGACGTGGTTGCAATTCAAGATACAAGATTCTCCCTGATCTAATCATTTTACGCGAAAAAAAAAAAGTTTAAATCGTTTGATTCTGAATCTATCCAGATATTTCAGATGTTCATTACTATAATACATATGCATTCACTTATTTTTATGAAGGGTTAGATAACAAATCACAATCGAAATGTCTACTTCGAAGATAGAATCCAATTTGGATTAATTGTTTCCTACGTAGGTTTTTTTGTTACGACGTTGTACCTTAAACTATTTTTCAAATTTTACACCTACCTCTTTTCTTGAAGAACAAACAATAGCAAATGGAATCCTACACAGGTTTGTTCTTTTTCAGTAGAAAAAGTCCAACATAAAAGTTAGAAAGACTGAGCCAAGTTCAATTCCAGAACCCCACATGAAACTTAAATTTTTTCCCAAAATGACCCTTTTTTTGAAAGTTTTTCCCAAACCGCCCTACTTTTTTTTTTATTCCAAAGCATCCCACTCGGTCTTTGAAAAAACGAGTCTAGTACAAACTAGCGCGGTCTTTCAAAGACCAAGTCTTGCACTTTGAAAAATCCAAGAGCAAGACTCGGTCTTTGAAAGACCGCGCTAGTTTGTACAAGACTCGGCACTTTGGGGGTTTTAATATCGCAGATCTCCTTTCTTCTTCTTCTCGACTTATTAAAAACTTCGACTTTTTTTCTTCTTCTCTCTATCCCTCAACGAACCCATCGCCCCCTAGCCAATTTTGTGGTCGATTACCCCTTTAACCGATCGATACACTCCCCAAAACCAATTAATCTCTCATCGATTTTCGATTTCCCCCATCCTTATTCCCCAAATTTGATTATTTTTTTAAACCCTAAATCCCGAATACCCAATTTCTTAGACCTAGTTTAATTTCGTCTTCGGCTTTGGAAGATCTTGGTTGAAGGATATTGCTCTTCTCTATCTTGTCAATAGCTCGCTTTGGAATCTCCTACTTGAAAGGTATATTTCTGAAGCTTTTGATAAGCAATTATTGTGTTAGTCTTGATGCTATTGTGAAGGTGCTGAGTTGAATTTGACTTATTGTTGACAATGTAGAGTAGCTATTGTTGTTATTTTTAGTTTTAATTAGAGAATGAAAAAAAACAAATAGTAACTTCATAAATTTTGTTGAAGAAGAAAGAGTTGAAAGAGTTGAAGTTGTTGCTATCAACAACATTGTTATATTGAATTTGTTGAATTCTATATAGAATTTTGCTAAAATTAAGAAAGAGTTAAAAATTTTAGAATTTGTTGAAGTTGAATTTGTTATATAGAATTCTATATAGTATTTTGCTAAAAAAGAGTTAAAATTCTCTAATTTGCTAAAATTAGAGAATCAACGGCATTGTTATATAGAATTTGTTGTTGTGGAGAAGTTTCGAGATTGTTGTTGTTTTTTGTTGTTGAGATGTTGTGGTTGTGGAGAAGTTTCGAGATTGTTGTTGTTTTTTGTTGTTGAGATGTTGTGGTTGTGGAGAAGTTTTGAGATTTTTGATGTTTTTGTTGTTGAGATGTTGTGGTTGTGGAGATGTTTCGAGATTGTTGTTTTTTATATCTAGGTTATGTGTAGTTAATAACAATTTTGTTGAAGTTGTAGGATTTGTATTCTATTGTAAATGGCACGCACAAGGGGTAACATGGAGGTAGGAGAAAGTAATAGACCTCCACGTGGCGATGGACCACGTACTCGCGGTGGACGTGGTCGTGAGCGTGGTCGTGCTCGTACCGCGGGTACTAATGTAAGTAATTAATTGTTGATTCTAATAGAATTATATTACATTTCGGTCTATTGATATAAATGTTATTGTTATGTAGGTTGAAGTCAATCCAAATGAGGCGAGCACTTCTTCTTCAGTCCCTTCGTCATCGTATATCCCTTCTGGAGGCCCAGGACCCCTCGACCCTTCACTCCTCACTCTTCATCTGTTGCATCGATCGCGGATTATTTAGAACGGTGAGGCTACAGAGTGCCGCTTTAGGACTGGTCATCCGCTACCTGTACACCCACGTATACATGAGATACTAAGAGACTGTGGGTTCTACGGTATTGCCAGGATGACATCCATCAAGTGCGATCATCCTCTTTTGGAAGCACTTCTTGAAAGATGGAGGCCCGAGACACACTCCTTTCACCTGCCAGTTGGGGAGATGATAGTCACTCTGCAGGATGTTGCCATGCTTACCGGGCTTCCAATCGATGGAGAGACAGTCACAGGATCAATGGACTTTGACCCGGTTTATATAGTCGAGGAGTACTTAGGGGTTGAAGTTGAAGCCGATGCGGTTAATGGTAAATTTATCCGTTTGAAGTGGTTGAAGGACACGTTTAAAAATAAACTGAATGAAGGTTTAACTGCGGCGGAGGTGGAGTGCTATTGTAGGGCGTACATTCTCATGCTATTCGGCACCGTCTTGTTTCCAAATTCGACAGGAAATAGCGTCTCATTGATGTTCTTTCAAAGACCGAGTCTAGGCTTAACTACAGCCACATACAATTTCTTTTGAAGCATCTCTCCTTTACAAATATAATCTTTCGCATTCTATAACTTCCACAACCACAACAACAACAACATCTTAACAACATCATCTCCAACAACTCCACAACCACATCATCAATCTCATTAACATCTCCACAACTCCACAACCACATCGCCACATCTCCACATCTCCACAACATCATCTCCACAACTCCACATTATCAAAAATCTCACTAACATCTCCACAACCACATCATCTCCAACAACTCCACAACCACATCAACAATCTCATTAACATCTCCACAATTTCAATAACATCTCGACAATATTGTTAATATTATCTTCACAACCACATCAACAATTTTAATAACTAAGAACATTAAAAAAAATATGCCCAACAATAAGAACACTAAGAACATTAAGAACATTAAGAACATCTTCACAACCACAATCTCAACATATGCCCAACATTAAGAACATTAAAAAAAACTATAAAATCAAACTAACTAAAAATATTACAACACCTACCAAATTCAAAATATTACAAAATTATACTAACTCATAACATCAACATAACATCAAAAGTCACTATCTGTTACAAACACACTAGAAAGCACATAATCAAATTTTAAATATTACAAACACACTAGAAAGCATATAATCAAATTTTAATTGTTTTGAGATGCTCTGTTAGTACATCGACGCTTGTTGTGTCATTCCAACCCGCAACTTGAACATTTCATTCTTGTACCCCTGCTAGAACTATCTCTCACATCCATATCGTTGCGTATTCTCGTGGATTTAGGTCGGTCTTTTCGTGAACGTCGCAAACTAGCATCCGGTACGAGTCGTGGACCGTCGATAGTAGGCTAATATGCTTGATCTAGAATAGGACTAAACACAGGAGCCCAAGTTTGTGCTAATGACGTGACAAGGTAAAATTTATCAATATAAGGCTTGTGATCGATTGCACGATATGCACAGGCTGCTAATACATGAGAACAGGAAATATGATATAGATGAAACTTCATACATGTGCATGTTTTCGTACCCAAGTTCACGGTGTGCAAGTTCCCACCCTTCCGTTCTCCATTAACCATGCGTATACCCGTTTTCACAGAAAAAACTCCAGGCTGATGATGAAACATTGTAACCTCATGTTGGTTTGCTCTTTCACAGCGACTATCAATCAAATCATGTACACTTTTAGCAAAAATCTTTCCTTCACATAAAATCTTACTAGCTTCCTGTCGACACGTAGTAAAGAGTTGAGACGTAAAAAGATCGTCTCAACAATCGAAGTTACTGGTAAACTACGGACTCCTTTCAAGACTGAATTGAAGCATTCTGACAGGTTTGTAGTCATTATTCCATATCTTCGACCTTCATCTGCATAAAGTGCCCATTTCTCAACCGGCTTCTCTTTCAACCAATTAGCCGCCTCGACATTGACGGTTTCAAGTTCAGCGAGTTTGGCCATAAACTTTTGGGTTGGTTTTGACAAACTATAATTTTGGCCTTTTTTCCGCAATGCCTTGCTACCAAATTTACTAAAAAAATTTGTGGCAAAATGACGCATACAATATCGATGAAATGCATTCGGTTCGTTCCAAGCTCCATTTTACAAATCCATAGCAGACAATATACCAGCATGACGATTCGAGATAACACACAACTCAGTACGATCGGTGACATAATACCGGATGCAAGTCATAAACCATGTCCACGTATTTATACTCTCTCCATCAACCAATGCAAATGCAAATGAAAATAAGCAACCATTCGCATCTGGGGAAACAGCAATTAGTAAACAACCCTTGTACTTATCGTACAAGTGAGTTCCATCTACATTAATAACCGGTCTGCAATACTTGAAACCTTCAATCGAAGGACCAAATGCCCAAAATACTCCCTTGAATGTTTTCTCGCTAGGACTAGACTCATGTTTATTCCAGTGGACAACAGTTCCTGGATTTGCTGCTTGAATTGCTGTTAGTAGAAAAGGCAGCTTCGTGTATGCTTCTTCGAAGGTACCGAACAACCTCTCAATTGCCTTTTGTTTTGCTTTCCAAGCTTTCTTATATGAAATCTGATAATTATATTCTATTTTCACAATCTCAATAATTGCCCGCGGTGATAAAGCAATATCCTTCTTCACCACACCCACAATCAAATTACTAACAAGGTTAGCATCGATTTTACAGTGGTCTTGATTCAACGTGGGATTTGTACAAGTATGAGGCCCAACTATCTTCTTCACCACAAAATTTCTCTCCCCGTTTAGAACAATAGCTCGTAATCTCCAAGGGCATCCACCATCACTTACTCGTGGGGGACCTTGTACGATCTCCTCAATTGTACGTTTTCTAGGTGCCATGTTGTATTTAACAGTGTACAGTGACGGTGTTGTTTTCAATGTGACAAATTCACGATGTTTCTTGATAGAATACACCTTCACAGCTTGCTGAATGGACTCTTTACTTACAAACTCCTGTCCAACGTAAAATTTATCTACATCGGATGAACCAGAAGTCTCTTGTGGAAATAGGGGTACTCTAGCAGCTTGAGCCATCTCCTCCGTAACATGAGCGTTAACATTAGCATAGCTATCAGTAGCTCTCACTTCGTTAGAACTGTTGTTCGTAGGATTTACATTTGCTACATCATCTTCTTCTTCTCCATCATCATTTTCTACACTTTCATCATCGTCTGTTTCTTCCTCTTCTTCATCATCGTCTAGTAAGCTGTTGTTAACCACGGCATTTTGAAAGAGCTCAAATACACTGTCATTTGGAACATAGTCACGAACCGGACTAGGTTGGGGTGGCAACTCAACATCTGTAGAATCAGCATTTCATGTATTTGTGAAGGTGTTTTCTTCTGAGTACAGTAGATTTGGTTGTGAAGATTGAACAGGATTAGACCTCATCTGCTGTGTAGGTACTACCCTTATGAAGCTTGAACTGGGAATATCATATGGCTGAGCATTCAAAATTCGAATTTGCTGAATATATAACTCTAATGCAGACCAAGCACAATTGGAATCAAATGTCCTAATAATCATTGACTTCAGCGCATTATCAGTAGATACGGGTACTGTCATAAAATACTGACCATCTCCTCTACCTGCTGCGTATCGAGCTAAAATTTTCACCTTCCATTGATTCCTATCCCAATTAGTAACTTCATAAATTTTCTCAACTACTTCTGCAAATGTAATGGTACGAGGTACCCAAACTATTTCCGGATCCAACACACTATAGCAACTACCAATCTTTGGATCACGAATTATTTCACCACCAATCTTTGGATCACGAATTATTGCAAACAGGAATCTCAAGATCCATACCTACGTATATCTATACGAATATGCGAGTTTTTATCTAACCACAAACAAAATCTATAAAAAAAGATAGAAAATTAAAGGCCAATATTCATCATACCTTCATAAGCTTCAAGGATAGAGCCGTAGATATTTGGGTAAAAGAGTTAAAGTTGCTATCCAAAATATGGATCTTTCAAAAGGGTTTTTATAGTGGAAGGTAAGAGGGTTAGGAAAGAATTGGTAAATATATTTAGATTAAGATGAGATTTGGTGGGTAGGAGGTCGCCCTAGATTTAGGAAGATGGGTTAGAGAAATAGAATAGGTTAAAGTAGAGAGAGAGAGAAGAATAAGAAAGGAGATCTGCGCTTTTAAAAACCCCAAAGTCCAAGACCGAGTCTAGTTAAAAGTAGCGCGGTCTTTCAAAGACCGAGTCTTGCTCTTCGATTTTTAAATCGAAGTGCAAGACTCGGTCTTTGAAAGACCGCGCTACTTTTAACTAGACAAAGACCTAGTGGGGTGCTTTGGGAAATTTTAAAAAAAAATATTAGGGCGGTTTGGGAAAAACTTTAAAAAAAGGGTCATTTTGGGAAAAAATTCCATGAAACTTCAGCAACCTTGACAAGTCAGAATTCTCTACTACAATCCCTAATGCAGCCACCCTTGTATGCATGGGTCAGATCCACTGCGATCCAAACCCACTAAGCATGTACATACTATGTACACAGTAGGATTCGGGTCGGGTTATCGGTTTATCGGGTCCCATTACCACCCTAAATAGAAGATCAACAAAGCAGTAAATAAGAACACCATGATAGCCTACAGAGTCTCGCAACTTAAACATTAACCAACAATGATTTCATCTCTTCCAATTTTTTTAGCAAATCTCCAAATGCACAGTGAAGCCATCGTCAACCCTGAACTCTACTTCCAACATCGTGCATCTTCCTCCATGGGACCTTGCCATGTTAAACCCTCATTACATCAAAAGGCCTGCTCTTCTCAAACCCCCCTTCAAGTTATCTCTCTGTTGATACCATAATCCATCGTCTCAAATCATCACTATCGAAAGCTTTATCTCACTTCTATCCTCTTGCTGGTCGTCTCATAACTCAACAAGTCATTGGCGAAGACAATCAAGTGACTGGACTTAACATTTCGATAGAATGTAATGGCCAAGGTGCTGAGTTCATCCACTCTGGTGAAGAGCATTTCAATCGCTGATGTTCTTTCACCATTGGATGGTGATGTCCCTTCATACAGTCGTTCTTTCCGTTTAACGGAGCGATTAGTCATGATGGCCACTCCCTCCCTCTCCTTGGCATTCAGTTGACAGAACTATCGGATGGTGTATTTATAGCGTGCTGCTGTAATCATGTTGTTGCTGCTAAAAATTGTCTCGAATCCTTGATTTCTTTCGCAACTGTATATAAGAAACAAAATAAATTTAAAACGAAATTACCGGCCTATGGTACAGTTGTGGCTGACAGGATTTCTTACTGGCATTTCTTCAATTCCTGGGCAGAAATCGCTCGTTCAGAAGAGAGTACTGGGTTTAAGATATCGAGGCCTCCTGTTCATGACCGTTGGTTTATCGATGGTGAAACTCCTCCGATCAAGTTACCGTTCTCCCATTCAGCTGAATTCATTGACAGGTACTGTTTAAGTTCTATGGCCTTTCACTGTTTTTGCCAGACTTTCTTGTAATTTTTCTTCTTCTTCCTCGCAAAATCCTGATAAAACTCTGATTCAGATCATAGTTGGCAATACGAATCGTTAGCACTACTCTCTTTATCTACAAGTACTTCCCACCTGCACTACGAGTGAAATTCTTTCACTTTTCCTCGAACTCTATTGCTAAATTAAAGGCAAAAGCCAACCATGAATGTGGCAACTCCACTCAGATATCATCCTTCCAAGCTCTATCAGCTCTGGTATGACGATTGTTAGAATACAAGTGCAATTTTCCTTAACCCTTCTACAACTTCGAAGTTTTAGCATAGCGGCAAGAACTTTCACATTGTATCAGAGCAACCCAGGTTCGAATCCCACTGACTACGCAATTTAAATGTGGATTAAAAAAAAATTACCACTGCGTATTGTCCAGGTCTCGGCCACAATTTGTTGAGTATTTATCTTGTTTCTTTGGCCCATAAAAAAAATGGGCCCTCGACCTGAGGGGGTGTGTTATAATACAAATACAATCACCAAAGTACGGTGTTTGTCGACTGGCAATCCAAGATCGTACACGACTGAAACCCCCAATCTCACCTGACTACTTTGGGAATGCGATACATGCAGTGCCTACAAGCATGACAGTCGGGGAAATGAGCGCCCACGGGCTTGGATGGGCAGCATTGCAGCTGAAGCAGACTGTAAGGGCAAATACAAATGAGGCAGTAAGGGGTATGATCCGGAAGTACCACGAGAGACCAGTTGTGTACAAGGTCGGTATGGGAGATAAGTTTGATAGGAACAGTGTGATGATTGGGAGCTCGCCGAGGTTTGACATGTTTGGGTGTGATTTTGGGTGGGGGAGGGCGGTGGCGGTTCGGAGCGGGCCGGCAAGTAAGTTTGAAGGGAAGGTGTGGAGTTATCCTGGGAGGGAAGGAGGAGGGAGTGTGGATTTGGAGGTGTGTTTGATAGCAGAGCAGATGGAAGCTCTTGAGATGGATGAAGAGTTCATGGCTGCTGTCGATTCTCCTTTCAACTAAGATTTCGGTAGTATTGCTTGATGCAGCTGCGCTAATAGAGTTGCAGTTCCTTTTCTTTTTCCTAATTTTATGTTGTTGATTTAACGACTTGGATCAAGGAGTTTACTTGATGTTTGAATAGATACAACTTGTTCTGTTAAAATAGTAATAAAAAACGTTCTATCAGTATCGGGAAGCGTCCAATTCAATTTGCCAATTTTATCGGACATATTGGAAGTATCGGCAAGTACAATCTCGGCTCAATGCAGCTTCTGTCCTGTGCAGAGAATCTGTACTTTCTAGCTCTCTTCTTCAATCTATCCCTCTTCAAAGCATTCACAACAAGGGTATCTTCAATCTATCCCTCTTTAGTTTATTCATTTCAAGGAAAAAAAATTCTCATTCATATTCAATTGCACACAAGCCCAGACCTGAGGCGGCCGCCTTGGGCCTCCCGATTTTTGGCCATTTTTAGGGGCCCAAAAAAACTGGTTCGATTGATTAAAGGGTGTGTTTGTTAAACAGTGTAGCTTAACAGCATTCGAGCCCTCGTGGAGTTTTTCTTTTTGTTATTTTTTTAACAATCGAAACCAAATCATACATGCAGGCCTTTCTGTGGTCATGTGCTTTGGGCCTATGTAATTGTAAAGCCCACTTCACTTAAGTCGGTAATCTTCACTGCCTCTCTGCAATTTTTTTAAATATTTTTGTAGCTTCCTTTTAGGATTTATAATTTTTGCAGCAGTTTAGTGATTTTTCTGAAATCCTAGTAGCACTAGAAGATTAACTTCTCATTTTTTCCTTCTTCCTAGTTTTATTTTCAAAATACTGTAGGATTTTTAAACTTGGTTATCACTCTTTCTTTTTATAGAATTTCTCAAATGACCACTTTTTCAAGTCGTTAATTCTTTTGAACTATCAATTGTGGATAGCCAATAGCCAAGAAGGTTCGAATATCATCGTTCCCCTTTCAAATTTTCTAAATTCTATTTAGTTTTGGATAAAATTGAGTTGAAAAAAAAAGATAATTATTCGAAAATTGAAATGCAACTCGTTAAATAAGAAAAATAACTGCAAAAGGACTTTAAACAATGAAGAGCGATTATTCTAACCAGCAGCCCTCCCATTCCAAATACCACTCCCTCCATCAAACCAAGATTTCGTCGGCACACCCCAGCAACATGGTTAAGCGCTCCAGAGAAGATGAAGCGAAAGATCACCGATCCAGTAGACAATATGAAGATGATGGTCGCCATGGGAAGCAGCTTCAGCATAGAGAGAGATCCGCGTCGAGCATTTCGTCCCGATCATAGAGATCGGTCGAAGGATAGAGATAGAGGTCTACTAGAGCTCAGAGATAGAAGTAGAAAGGAGATGATATCACCAGAGGGATCTCGAGACAATGAGAACAGCAGAGTCGTAAAGAGGAAATCTTTCGCAGATGTGGCGAGAGGAGAGCACGACACCGTCGTCGAGCATAGAGCTCACCGACCAGCCATTGCATCGGAGGAAGGACTTAGAAAGAAGGAAGATGAAGAGGGAGAGTGGGTCTTGGTGAAGCCCCGTAAACTCAAATACAAGGAGATGAAGGTTACCAGAAGAGGTAGTGTTTCCTCATCGGAATGCCAACCACCACTCAGCAAACAGAGATGCCATAAGTGTTCTCGTTATGGTCATGCAATCAACAAATGCAATTTCGATTGGTTTTGTTATGTTTGTAAGGGTAATGGACATATCTCTTTGGATTGTCCATTGAAGAGGACTCCGGTGTCGACTGGGACGAAGGCAACTGCCATTGCCTCGCCGTCCATTCCGGAACACAACTCGACGGAAGAGAGTGAGTCGGCTACGAGAAAAATTGCGCGAGCCACGATAATGCCGACTCTGATCATGGCTGAATTTGAAAAGAGATTCTCTTACTGCATTATTGTGAGACCCCATATTTCTAGAGAGTATATATATATTCAATTAGGATATGGCAGGATTGATCAACAAAGTAAATAGATCATCAATAGCCCCAGTTCCCACAACATACTCATCTTCACTGTGAGTGTCCTGATATGATCTCTTATATACAATATCTGGTCATGACTGTATCAGTAGATTTTGAACCTTCCTTTTCCTTTCCTGATTACAGGAAGCGGCTAATAAAAAGTATGCTACGGAAAAACCCAGATCATAGACCCACAGTAAGTTCTGAAATAGCCCACTTCATTGCAATAAATCTTGCATGATTCTGGACAAACTAATGTTGAAGTGCTTTTCCCTCTCTAGGCTGCAGAACTATTGAGGGATCCTCATTTGCAGCGATATCTTGCTGAATCCTGCAACCCTTCTCCTTTCTACCTTCCCGTAAAGCCTACTACAGTCTCTGCCCCACAAGAAAAACAAACAAAAAGGCGAAGTTATGGCGATGGCGGACGCGGCAGCTGGAGATGGCGACGGCGGACGCGGCGACGGCGTACGCGTACGGACTAGCGTGCTCCTCTAGATTAAGAATTAACGAAAGTTAGGGTTACCTTCAAAAACTGAGATGCTATTATGAATTGGGATTTTTTTGGCTGCTGTTTTTGCTGCTGTTTTTTTTTTGGTTTTTTTTAATAGATGTGTAGGAAAAAAACCGGATTTTCTACTAATTAATCCAATTGAATTATAGCCATTCATCTATTTCCCCTCATATCCAATGGTCAAAATCTTTGTTTCTCATTTTCTCATTTAAAAGTGTTTCTCATTGGATCACTCCTCATATATATATACTATTAGAAAGAAAAGAATGGATGGATTGGATGATGACGTGGAAGGAATGGAAAGAAGGAAAGTGTGTGTGTGGTGTGGTGTTGACTGGTTGACCATATATAGAATAAATGAAGGAAAGGATTGAATGAATGAAGAAAGAATGGATGTGTGTGTTGGGTGTGGCTTGACCGGGTTTGACTAGGGGGATTAAAAATCCCATATCGGTGGTAAGAAAGGAAGAAATGAGAGATATATAGGATTAGCCAAGGATTAAGGGTACCCAACGGTTAACCACCCTTTTGAGGCAGCCCGTGGTGGGCGTGGCTAGAATTTAGTTAATTGTGTGCGTACGAGTTGATTACGGGGCGTTACAATTATCGTCAAAGCTCAAAGCGGGAATCCAACGAGTCAAGATATATGTGAGTTGTTATCGGCAGCGATCACCCCGTCTCCTAATTGGAAGTGGGTAGTACAAAAGACGAGTGCGGACTCCTTTTTTGTGCATTGCTCTACTGAGGAAAGATTGCAGGAGGTGTTGGGTTGAAGGGGATCGAAGGGAGGAGCTTCTTCGTTACTTTCTCAAGGTGGCATCGAGCTATCGGAGCTTCCAAGGCTGAGAGCTCGTCAGTAATTTGGATTAGAATTTTTAACCTACGCTATCATTGTTGGGTTAGAACTGGTTTTCAGAACCTAGTAAGAGGTTTTGGAATGGTTGTTGACATCGACAGGAACACGCTGCTGCAAGAACGAAGAGAATACGCCCGTATTCGAGTAGGTGTCGAGCGTAAAGAGGATATTCCGACGTTGATCAAGGTCGACTTTGAGCAGGATGTGTTTGACGTGAAGATTGTGGTAGAGACGAGAAAAAATGTCTTTTAGGGCCAGATTTTACGACAGAAAAAACGAACGGTTTGTAACTGAAGAACGAGAGGTAGAAGATGAAGCTTGTTCGTTGGATGTGAGACAATCTAATCCCACCCGTCCGATTCATCTCAGCTCTCCAATTGACGCACCTCGGTTGGATCAAGCCACGCACGTACAGACGCTCCAATTCGAATTGCGCATGAACCGGAGCCCAAGAGACAAGTCGTTGTTCCATCGCGCATCATAGCTATCGCAGGAAAAGGGGGAGAGAACAGACGTACTGTAGAGGAAGAGGGGCCACATCGATTGAAAGAAGTAGGGGAGTACTATTTGCAGCCTACTTCAAAAGCCCATACGCAATCATTGAGCAAAGTTGCTGAGTTGAAAAGAGAGAAAAGAGGTAGGTTTACAGCGGCTGAGAAGGACCCAACATACATTTCGGAGCTGGTACGGGGCAAAGGGATTGAGAGCATATTGAAGAAACCAGTAGATGAAGGTGTTATGGAAAATAGTGCAGCTGTCAAAATCAATAGTGACATTTTGTCTTTATCAAGGGAGGAACTTGAGGCGGCAATTAAAGCAGCTGTGACTAAAGCATTGGAAATTAATGCATTGGAAAAGAATATGCCCAAGGAGATAGAGGACTTAGATTCTTCAAAAGCAAATAATAGCACCTTAATAGTAAGTACGGCAATCAAATGGAAGGCAAACCAAAACTCAAGTGCGGTTGGCGAATCGTCGCATTCTAATACTGCTCATCTCAATACTATCAGTGTTTCAAAGATTCAGGCGGATCAGGCTTTGAAAAAGTATTTAATTGAGGAAGAGAGGCATAATCAGGGTCTCTTATATGATGATCAGATAATAGAGGCGCTAGAGGGAGTAGCAGATGAGGAGCACGTATCAGATTTGGACACAGAGGTTTGGGAAAAGGGAGTGGATGAGCTAGCAGGAGGACAAAACGACGACACAAGTGTAGGAGCGAGTCCAAAAGCAACAGTGGAGTATCATAAGAGAAGCAAAAGGCAATTGGATATGTGGGGATCCCAAGGCCCGAGTGAAGAGGACCATATCAAAGCAGCAGCCAGAGCTAAAGAACCAGCGTTAGCATGCGAAGGTATACTGATTAATAACACCTCAATTATGCAATTATCGAATGATGATTCTTTGATATATTATACTAGTTTATATGGTATTGCCATGGGTACCAGTAGAGTAGAACAGTTAAGACAAGTCAAATTTATTAGAGGAGTGAACAATGGGTTAGGTTAGTAGGATCTTTTCTTGAGCAAGAGGGCATAGGAGGGTAGACGACAACTTAATTTCCATGTTATACATTTTCTGGAATGTTAGAGGGATGAGACAAAAGAATAAGAAAAGGCTTATAGGGGATTCGTTGGCTAAGAGAAGGCCCAGTATTTGTGCGTTTCAAGAAACTAGATTAGTTAATCCAACCGTTAACGACTTTTGTGGTCTGAAATATATAGGAGACTTTGACTGGAGATTCAAGTCAGCTATCGGGTATTCGGGAGGAATAGCTATTAGGGTGGATAATAACCATTTTGAGATCCTGAATGAATTTATTAGGGCATTTTCGGTCACTGTTGGAATTAGACAAAAAGGGGATAACAAAGGTCAAATGGTGTAATCTATTTACGGTCTGTATGATTCGAGGCTTAGAGAACAATTTTGGACCGAAATAAGGGACATTAGGAATACATGGTCTGGCCCTTGGGTGGTTGAAGGAGATTTCAACATCACCAGATTTGGGCTTGAGCACAACGGAAGAGGTGCGAGTAGAGTCGAAAGAGGCAACTTCAATGATATCATTCATGAGCTGGAGTTGATGGAATTAACAAGTACTGATAGGAGATTCACATGGTCGAATATGCAAACAAATCTCATTCTTGTGAAGCTTGATAGAATTCTCGTATTAAGCAAGTGGGAAGAGGATTTCCCATTGGCTTTCATAAAATTCCTATCTCGCTTGACGTCTGATCATTGCCCCTTGGGGTTAGACTGTGGTATTGGATACAAGAGTGTTCGACATCATTTCGTTTCAAAAAGGCTTGGACAATACATCCAGGGTTACGAGCGATTATCCAGGAATCTTGGAGTAGTGGGACTGGGAATGTAGGGGCGACAGGAATCTGGTTTGAAAAAGTTAGAAGGTTACGTATGAGATTGAAGATTTGGGCTTTTAAAGAATTCAGGGAGAAAAAAAGGAAGGTACAGAAGCTGGAAGATAGAATTGTAGAGCTGGAATTACTACAAGAGCAAGGATCCCTTTCTACACACTTGGATGACGAGCTTAGGTCAAGTAGATGCAAAATCTATCAGATACAGCAGATGGAAGAATTATACTGGAAGCAGCGTTCTAGAATACAATGGCTTAAAGAAGGAGACACGAATACTAAGTTTTTTTCATAAAACGGCCAATGAGAGGAAGAGGATTAACAAAATCAATGGGTTGTGTATTGAGGGAGTTTGGAATGAGAACGAAGACATAATTAGGAGGCATATAGATGCTAGATTTAAAAGTTTACTTGGTGGTCGAATGGCTTATAGATGCAAGCTTTGCATAGACATGTGGGAATCCTCAAGGATTGAAGGGAGCAAAGGTATTCAAGGAGTTTTTACGGAGGAAGAAGTGCTTGACGCAATTAAGGAGTTGGGTCAGGACAAAGCGCCAGGACCAGACGGATTCCCATTGTTCTTCTATAGGAGTTTCTGGACCATTATAAAATCAGATTTCATGAATATTCTAAAAGAGGCCTTCGATGGCGCAGCGGCAATTGAAAGGTTTAACTATGCTAACATCATCTTGATTCCGAAGAAGAAAGAGGTTAGATCAATGGATGATATGCAGCCAATTAGTCTTCTAAATGGGTCGTTTAAGATCATTACAAAAGTTGTGGCTCGAAGGTTAGCTCCACATCTCATGGATGTGGTAGGAGAGGCTCAATGTGGTTTTATTAAGGGTAGAGACATCATGGATAGTATCACGTCGGTACGAAGTCGTTTACAGAGGATCCAAAGATAAAGCCGACAAGTTTGTTTTAAAGTTAGATTTTCAAAAGGCGTATGACTCAATAGAGTGGGAATCTGTGGATGAGGCTCTGACTCTGAAAGGGTTCGATGTTAAATGGAGACAGTGGATCCACATGTGTTTAAAGGGCAGAAAATCGAACATGCAGGTTAATGGTTGGAGCGGTAAAGAAATTAGGTGTCAAAGAGGGCTGAGACAGGGCGACCTATTATCCTCCCTTTCGTTTGCTATAGTCGCTGACGGGCTAGGGAAATGGTAAAAAGAGGTAGAGATGGGGGCACAATTACAGGCATCTCGGTTAAAAGGGTACCCGAATCAATTTCTATTCTTCAATACGCAGACGACACTCTATTGTTTGGAAAGCTATTGAGGAGGAGGCAACTGCATTGGGTATTTCTGATCAAATGCTTCAAAGCATGGTCAGAGATGAAGATCAACACAGCCAAAAGTTGTGTCATTCCGATTAGCGAGGTGACCTCAATCCCTATCGAGACTATTGGTTCCAAATTAGGGTGCGTATCTGGGATCGATCCTGAGACTGGGACCCTTGACTAGGGAGGACTGGAACAACCTTATTGAAAAAATTGGCAAACGATTGTCTGGTTGGAAGGGAAGATTTCTTTCGCTGAGAGGAAGATTAACGCTAATTAACTCTGTCCTCAGTTGCATACCAATCTATATGATGTCGATGTACGAGCTCCCGAAATGGGTTATCAACAAAATTGATAGATACAGGAAAAGCTTTCTGTGGAAAGGTGCAGGCGAGAACGGGAAAGGAGTTCATCTTATTCAATGGGGCAGAGTTTGCAAACGAAACGAGTTTGGAGGGTTGGGAGTCTTAGACCTAAGGGCTATGAACAAGGCACTTCTGTGCAAGTGGTGGTGGAAGATGAGGAATAAGAGGAATATCTGGTGGAGCAAATCCTTCGATTCCTATAAGAAGAGAAAAAAAATGTGATTCGAAGGGGCTACAGGAATAGGGAAAGCGTCACAATTCTGGAAAGGTGTAGCTAAAATAGGGACGATATATCATGACAATACCATATACAGGATCGGGAACAGGAAAAGAATAAGATTTTAGAAGGATAAATGGTGCGGAAGCAACACCCTTATTAGTCTTTTTTCGGAAGCTGCGTCGTAACCATCAACAAAGACTCCCTTGTAGCAGATGTCTGGCGTAACAGAACGTTGACTATAGATGTACACCAAAATCTTAATCAGGGATGTCTAGATCAACTTCAAAATATGAATATTTTTATTAGGAGGGAGGGACGGTACACGAACGATACCGAAGATGAAAGAGTTTGGAACCTCAGTTCGAGTGTGACATTCTCAATCCAATCCATGTACAAGTGGTTGAATGACGGGGGTTTGCGGAATAACGAATCCGACATTATCTGGGCTATAGGCGTTCCCCTAAAGGTCAGAGTTTCCTGTGGTTGGTAAAAAACGACGCAATCCTTAGCAAGACCAATCTAAAGAAAAAAAACATGATAGGGAACAATATTTGCGATAGGTGTAAGCAGGAAGATGAAGATACAAATCACTTGCTTTTCCTTTGCCCTAGAGCTAGAAGTGTTTGGGAGCTGGTGGTCTTAGGATTTGGGAATTCAGTATGTCCTAGGTCAGGTTCAGATGTCTGGGGATCTTTCAGATTTAATAGAATTAAGAAAGAGAATAGAGATTTGCGGGATATTACTGTAGCTGCAACTATGTGGGGAATGTGGCTTGATCGTAATGAATTTTGCTTCCATAAGATTAATCATAGATTATCATTTTTGATGCATAAAATTTTATCCCTATCTCACGATTGGAATGTCATCACAGGTGGAAAGAAGAGACTTCGATTGAGAGATGAAGAGTAGATTGTAGCAGCTTCCCAGGGCTCGATTGGGACAAGATCTATATGTTACCTGTTTTTGTCGCTTTTCGTTGTTATTTTGAGTACTGGATTTTGTAATATGTAGTTTGATGTACTGTGTTTCGTTAATTGATTGTTAATGAAGCGATGACATTAGTCATCTTTTTTCACACAAAAAACTCGCTAAATAGAAAATTCCAGTAGTCTCATGAATTGATTCAATTCGTTACATAGTCTATATTGCAAGTCTAGATAAAAAAATATAATGTCATGATAACATTGATAAAAAAAAAGAGAGAAAGAAAAACAATATCATGATAATATCCAAAAAAACAAGTATAATCACTTTACAATAAATCCTATTGGTAGATACATGAATGGTGAATCCCAAAAATATAACATTCTGTTGAAGGATTTTGTTGCTTTGTGGATATTGCTTGCATATCTCTTTTCTATTAAATTTTGATCATTTTATTTGTAGATTACTTCTATTCTTAAATTTAGTTATTTCTTTTTCTGTTCTTAAATTTGAGAGATCGAAAGAAGATGAACAGAATGTTATATTTTTGGGATGGTAGAAGAAGTGATCAGTTTTATTAGTATTTAATTTTTGCATATATTATATTGGATAGTATATTTTGCCTATTGTTTTATTCTTGAATTTTGTTTTGATAATAATATTGTATCATCATTGATGAAAATAAAAAATTTATATGAACATTAAGGTTTGAGGGCACCATTTTTGGAGTTCGCCTCAGGTCTCAAAATTTCAGGTCCGGCACTGATTGCACAACACACTTGATGTTGATCCTGCTGAAAGTCGGGATTATGGTTGCATCATTAAGCTATAATCAGATAATATTGCATTGCCAGGGCTTTCCATTAAACACATAACTTGTGATATTTCTAAATTTTGTTCCAACTTGTAGTTTTAACTCAAAAATTTATTGAAATTTAATGCTACAATTTCTTTGGATTAATAGAAGCCTACAACAAGAAAGTTATATTTCTGTGTGCATATATTACAAAAAGTTGACAGTAAAAAGATGCACAGTGTTTTTCTTTCAGATTCTGATCAGTTTACATGGGTAAGCATTTGACCATCAAAATTTACAATATGTTATAACTATGACCAACTGAAGAAACCTTGATCACCATCTAAGCAGGTAAGTAATTTGCGGCAAGCATTCTGTTGGTCAGCATGGAACAGAAGTGCGTATTCAAAAGAAAACAAACTTGCAAATACTTGCCTGCTGCAATTTAGTCTACCACCGCTTGCATCTGCAATTACATTAGTGCTTCCCGTTTGGTGGCATCATCAAATCAACATCTTCTTCGCCAATCTTATCATCAAAGTCTTCGCTTAGATCATCCTGATGAGCTTTGACGATATAAACCTGAGACGATACAACAGAGACAATTAAGTCATCATTCATGACTTGATATACATAGTATGAGGATTGTTAACTTTATCGGCAAGCTTCCAACATATTTAGAAAATTTTCCTCCCATATTAAATTGTCACGAAAAAAAGTACCATATTGAATTGTTGATATTTTGAATATTAAGGTTATTGTGTTACGTACTTTTACTTTTGTTGTTTCTGAAGTATTTATGTAATTCATTATGTGGGTACCCAAGAATTTCCCCATTTTTAGGAAATTCTTACTTGAAGAAATCCCCAACATATTTTGGAAAATTTACATAATATTTAGATGAGAAAATTTCCCAGTTCCACACCTCCACCCTACTACTACTAAAGAAGATACACAAAGAAGATGGTTTAATTGCGAAGAATCAACAAAACAAAACAAAAATGGAAGAATAATATATAGCCCGAAACTAAGGAGTCAGCTATTATTATTGAGGCAATTACTAGTGTATCTCACTTCTTCTAGGTATAAGCTTAATAATCTCTTGTACACAATGTATACATCTCTCCGGTCTTAGGTCATCTTAGCTCGTATGGACTTACAGTTGGGTTTATATGTCTTGCATACACATGTTCGATGAGAAGGCGATGAAACAATGAGAGGATCGGAGCGAAGATTGAAGGAGAGAAGAAGCAACCAGCCAGCAGCAACGAATAGAGAAGGGAACTGTCGACTGTCACCCCCTCGGGTTTGGTTCTTGATGACCGCAATCATCAAGAACCATTGGGCACGACTGATGCAGTTTTGGGTATCAGGTTTTGGGAATCGTATAATGCCCAACTTCGTCTTCAAGTTAGATCGTACGGCTCTCAACGCATGGTTATCTCTTCAGTATTCTTCGAGTAGTTAATGTATCAAGTGTATCCAACAATAGTTTTTCTAGATCTTTATGCAATCAATATAACGGCTCTAAGAACGATATGTAACTATTGAGTGCTGAATAGAATAAGAGAAAACTTCATCAGAGATGTGAGAGATTTCTCCATTGTAAGGAGCTACTAGCTCCAGATAGGCTTTAGAGAGGGTCGTGGTAACAGTTATAACTCTTGTATCTTCTCTAGTTGAATAATATCTCGATTTTCTATCCCCAGATTAATGCGAAAGCCCCAACCGGGACAATTTTTATGTGCTTTGTGTGATTTGTGTAATCAAGTTGTATTGATCGTATCGAAGACTCAACAAGATCATCTAGAGGGAATAATTCCCTAACACTTACATCAATAAATAGAATGATAAATTTAGGGAATAAATTAGGATTGCTTGAATCATATTGGCTGCTAAACATATGCATCGATTCAATTAGATTGCTTTAACCTCAAGATTTTCTAACTCGATAAGTAATCCTCACACTTGGGTATCAAAAATAGCTTTCATGTAGTTCACTGGTTGAGGGGTTAGTGGAATGGAGATCAGGTTTTTTTTAAGGTATGCACAAGGCTAGTCGGCTAGCCGGTTAACTGTATCAAATTTCAAGTACAGGCGGCTTCTACTGCTTCTTCAAGGTTTAGTTTGTGGGGCTAGTGTAGAAATTCTCTTCCGATGCAGGGACACTTCTAGGCTGCAAAATGGATCGTAAATACATAATAACTTTCAATCCGAAATTTCATGAGCAAACCATTTTCTTAAATGTAACAGAAGCATGTGATGGATTTTATACATATAACACTTAAGCAACATGCATAAAACATTGATGTCATCCTATATCATGTTTCTACAGATCCAGATCTTAATCATGTTACTAAAAGTGCTTTAATATAAGATCCTAAATCATGTTTCTATAGATCCTTTGCTAAATCAAAAGAAGAAGAATATAAAATAGGAAGCACTAACCTGAAGCCATTGCTGGAATTGCAAAGAGCATTTGGATCTTCCTATATGATACGAATCTCTATGAGAGAGTCTCTCTTTTCTTTTCTGTTAATGGGATGACAAATAGAATAGGATGATACGTATATATAGGGGACCAAAACCCTAATAGATAATTAGTGATTTTCAATTTTGCCCATCACAAAACTAAAAATTCACTTTCCAGTTTCTACACGTAATATATCACACTTTATTATTATATATTTTTAATCCATCACTTAACCTTGAATAGATCACTTTAATTCAGGTTAAACTTTAGAATAGCAATTTACATTTAGTCACATATGTAAGCTCACAAAAATTATTTTCTAACAATCTCCTATTTGGGCCACATATGTCTTATAATGTACATACTTCATGAGCTCAAAATTTTGCTATCATAACCAAAAACATAGCCAAACAACCTCGTCCATTAATCATGTAAATATGGGATCAAAGCAATTTTCGTTACATTTATCGTAACTAAATTCATCAATTGTCACATATATGAACATAATCAAACGACATAGATCAAGTGTGAATGTGTAGCATGAAAATTTCATGCAATGTGATCTATATACATGCCTATTTCCAACTGGTCCTCTTAAACTTAAGTGAGGTCAGAATTAAACATAACAAAGGAGTGAGAAAACTGAACACTTCATTTCAGATCAGAAAATAACCAAATGTATAAATGTCTCAGACAAACATAAAGAAAATAAAATACAAACTCCCACTAAATCATGATATCCTCAAACAATACAACACTCATATGAGCAGTGTGCTCATGAAAGACCTTGGGTGGTAATCCCTTTGTGAGCAAATTCACTATCATGGAATTTATGCCAATGGCTCTATGGATATCTGTCCACTCTGCATTCTTTTTTTCACAACTAGGAACTTTATGTCAACATGCTTGGACTTTGATAAGCTCCTGTTGTTGTTGGAATACATCACTACTGACTTATTATCACAAAATAACTTGAGTGGTCTTTCTACATTCTCCAAAATGCACAGCCCAGTGACAAAGTTCCACAGTCATATTCCATGGTTCGATATCTCATAGCATGCTACATACTATGCTACCATAGTGGAAGAACCTACAAGTGTCTGTTTGACACTTTTCCAGGATATAGCTCCTCCAGCTAATAAGTAAACATAGCCTGATGTAGACTTTCTGCTATCTTGGCACCCAGAAAAATCAGAATCAAAATATCCTACGACCTCCAAATGATCAGATTTCCTTTATGTGAGCATGTGATCTTTTGTTATCTGAAGATACCCCATAACCCTCTTGGCTGCTATCCAATGGTCCATACCAGGTTTGCTTAAATACCTGTCTAACATCCCAACAATGTACGCAATATCCAGACGTGTACATACTTGAGCATACATTAACTCCCAACAGCTGATGCATAGGAGATCTTTTGCATTTCCTGAATTTCAATGTTACTTTTAGGGCACTAACTAAGACTAAATTTGTCTCCATTAGCAACAAGAGTATCTCCTGGTCTACAATCTTGCATGCCAAACCTTTTAAGTGCTTTACTGATATATCCCTTTTGTGAAAATCTAAGAATACCTTGAGAACGATCTTGGTGTATCTGAATTCCTAACACAAAAGAAGCATCCCCAAGATCTTTCATCTCAAAATGCTTGGACAAAAACCTTTTGATTTCGTGCAACAAGTCTATATCATTAGT